>CM035426.1:48556716-48711716 GCA_020310875.1 Ceratopteris richardii | reverse complement strand
CCAGATTCTGTTTTCAGAGATCTCTCTAATAAGTTGCTGTTTGTAGATGATGCAATTATCTGTATGCCATTCTTTAAGATGGCTGTTAAAAACCTTATTGCCAAAGTTAAGACTTTGCTTTTTCACCTTCTATGTGGTGGAGCCATTTCAGGGAGTTAAGAGATACAAGAAAGGACGACTTCTATCATTGCTCTCAATTGACATTGATTGGATTTCACATATTCCCGCTACCTTCTTGGGTATGAATCACCGTTTTAGACTTCACGACGGAACTTGTCCATAGTTTCTGTGTGAGCGCACATGCTAGATATTTTCATAAAAAGGGGATTCATTATATGTATCACTGCTTTGATGATAATGACTGTTGGTGCTCCTTGCTGCTTCAAGGAAGACATAACCTTGGTCGTGCTTATAGGACTCCTTGGCTGCAGCTTTAAGAAGATATCTCAATATTGCCATGCCTCCACAGTGCACATCACCATCTATATGTTTGAGAAAAGAGATTGGAAATGCCCTGGGCTTCGAAATCGGTTTGATGCTCCAAATACTACCATGTTTCTTAAATCAAATGTTGATATAGCTGATGCTTGCAATTCATGGTTGAGTGCGCATGCCCATCTAAACAGAGGACTGATAGGCGTTTGCATACATGGAAGTCACGAATGTCTTTGCACTACCGCATCTGCTTATGGAGAGTGGTGGTCAGTGGGATAAGAACCGGTGAATTCATGGCAAGGCACTCCACACTCTCATTCCCTTGTCCAAGATGTGGTGAGTGCATAGAGAATCCACGACATTCTTTTGGAACTGTAGGAAGATAGACATTGGCTAAGAAAGCTCACGCTGCATGCTAATTTACAAGGGAAATACACATGCTTGTGATGGTCACCCAAACAAGGCTCATGTTTTGTAGGCATTTGTGTCAAGTGTTGAGGCTATATTCATGAGCTCATTCTATGTTTTTCTATGTGAACTTGCTAGTGGTAATATTGGTCAATGTTGTTGATGTCTGAGCAAAGTTTCCTCTGTTGAAGCTCTCACATTTTTGCAATGATCATTATCGACTTGATAGGGACTGTCCACTTGACCTAAAAGAAGCTGTTTCAAGCCTCATTTTTGCAGCACCCAGGGCTTCTGATTTGCCAGAACTTCAGGAAGTGCAGACATTGTTAACATTCAAGTATGGAAGAGCATTTGCAACATCAGCAATCGAGCTATGGCCTGAATGTGGTGTCAATCGCTTGGTAATATAAAGAGCTCCATCTCATTATAATTATTTTATTTTTCTTTCCCGCTTATCTGATGGCTATTCTCTTCTCCTTAGGTTATTGAAAAGCTGTCAGCCTGTGTGCCTACAGCACGAGTGAAGCTGGAGCTCATGAGGGAGATTGCAGAACAATTCAATGTTTCATGGGACTCATCTGAAACAGAGCAGGAGTTTTCGAATGTGAATGAGGACATATTGGTAGTTTATGATTTCAAAAGCAGTGCAATCAAATAGTTATTATAGTGTGGCAAGTAGTTGCATGATTGCATCGTAATATAACAGCTTATTGCTGATCTATCATCCAGTTGTATGCACACACTTACTGAAGTTAGAAGTTCTTAATGCTATATCATAAACACATCGCACAACCATTATCCAAGTCATTACCACAACGCAAGCTAGATGTACTGCAACATGTCGTACTTTATTGCATTGAATATTGTACTTTTATGCTTTGATTACCATTCTAAAATGTGTGTGCGCAAAAATTTTTCATTTAGTCTTTCCAGTGTTTGAAATTGGCATCTAGGTTGCAAGAAAGGGGCTTTTCTGGCAAGATAGATAGCTGATTCTCCTCATTTTTCGAAAAATCCAGGACGGATCAAGCCGGTTTGTTGGACGCATCAAAATGTTACCAATTCCTCTGTTTGTAGGGAGCTCGTGCTCACAAGAAACTCATCCTGCTTATTCCCATGATGATGTAAAACATTTCTTTCCTGTGAAGACCCTGGAAAGCACAATGGGTACTCCAGCTAATGATCCAGTGGACGACCCCAATCAAGTTCCATCTGTTGAATCTTTTCTCCAGCACGAGTCTGGATCTATGCCTAAGCGTTTCTATTCTCCTCCAAGGGAAAGTTCCATTACAATGCAGTCTGAATTGTTTGAAGAGACACTTCTTCATAGGTCACTCTCAAGGACAAAGAGTGAGGGTAGCATGAGCTTGCAGGATATCATTGAGGCTGCAGAGGTGGCTGCAGAGGCAGCCGAAAAGGCAGCTCAGGCTGCTAGAGATGCTGCTGAGCTTTGCAGATCACAAATGTCATACAAGTCCAAGAAAGGAAAATTAGAGGAGAAGATCAGTTCAGAGGGGATCAACTCAAAAGATCCATCACCTGTAACGTATTTTGAAAGTGAGGAATGTCATGACAGGAAAACTTGGGGACAAGAATGCGAAGATGAGAGAGAGAAGCAGGAAGGTATTTTACATCTTGGACAGCAGCTTGACAACACCAGGTTTGAAAATGTACAGGCTCATCTGAGGTCAGACGACTATGAATGGACAGTACAAGGGGACAACGCATCACATATAAATCCGATAACTGCTAGTGTGTTTACTGGGAGTGAAGCAAACAATTCCCTGTTTAGTTGGGAGGAGAACGATGAAGCAAGCTTCAACGCTTCCCATCGTGCACATAATCATCAGATTATAGATGATGGCGAACCCAGGTTTGATGACTCTTCCTCGCCAAAAGTCTTGGAGTCCATTCAGAGCCAACCTTCTTTTGAAGACGATCCTGTTTATAATTACCCAAACCTTTTCTCCGGATCATCTGGTTGAATAGGCTGATTTTTGTAGTACCGCATGACCTTGTTGTATATGTATTTCTTGTACCTACTTGGACAGAAGTCTTGGATATGTTTAGGGACAAATATCATAGGCATTGTTTTGGCCCCATTGACACTTTGGAAGGTCACAGTTCAAGGTGGCATCAATTATTGAGATTAATATTTTTGGTCAATAATGAAGATCAAGGACGATCTGATTGAATGAATGGCTGCTGATTTTCCTTGACATTGGAAGTATTTGCCCTGTTTGCTAATTTCTATAATACAACCTATGGTCCATTAAAGGTATTGCAAGAAAATGCTTGAATCATGTCCATATGAATGATTATCTAGGAACTATTACTTTGGCCTCGTTCACTATTCAAAGGGAAAGTTCGTTGATCATTCCGTTTCCCACGCCTAAAATAGGATGTAAGTTGTTTCCTCAGGAAATTGGATGCCAGGCTCTACCCATGTGTTTTGTTGTGTTATGAACTTCTCACTCTTGCAAAACAACAAAGGATGCGTGGGATACACTTACCACTTTATATTAGGCAAGTAATGAGGCTCGTGTTGCTTACCTCCAAAAACAGTTGGAGAGTGAGCACATGAATGAACAGATTCCATGGACAATTTGACAAGCATCAAAGATTTGAAGGAGCAGGTGATTTCTGTTGATGAAGCCTTTCCTCACAGTTCACTTGTGGGACTCTTTTGAATGGTCTTCTAGATTCATATCAGAGTTTTGCTTCTACTATTCGATTGATGATGAAAGACAATCAAAATGCCTTAACATTTGAAGAGTAGTCTTCGTTCTGCTGCAGGAAGATCAGTCTAGGATAAATAGGTCCATTATGCATGTTGGAGATCAAGCTTTATTAGCTAGTCAGAAGGGCAAAGGTAAACGGAGGTCATCTAGTAGTAAGCAAAAATCTGATAATTTTGTAGAATCAAAGAAGGATGACATAGATGCGAAGAAAATAGGAAAGCAAAAATTGTTTTGCCAATACTGTAAATGAAGTGATCATGTCATAAAGAGTTATCCAAAACTGGCTGCAAAAGAGGAAAAGAAAAAAGGGGCTAGAATGGTTGTTGCAGAAGCCTCTACACCCAAATCAGAGTCTGCAAATCTTGTGCAGAATGAGGCGATAGACTTAGATGTTTGGTACTTTGATAGTGGGGCAACCAAACATATTACCTCATAGCAGAGTTTCTTCACTTCACTTGAGCCTGCCCCTACAGGAAATTCTATCACATGCATCAACAACTCCTCTTATCCTATCATTGGAGTTGGTAAGATTTTTGACTATTGCTCATGGTAGTTCTTTTACATTGTCACATGCTTTATTTATGCCAAGGATCAAGAAAAATATATTATCAGGTTCAGCACTAACTAAGATCGTCTTGGTTGTGAAATTTGTTGATGAGGGATGTACAGTTCATGATCTGCCAAATGGCAATGTCATTATTGCTTATGGTATTTTATGTCATGGGCTGTATAAGCTCATAGATTATTCAAAATCTGTGAATGATTCAGCATGTATAGTTCAAGATTCTCAGGCTATGTCAAATGCAAAGCTTTGGCATGCATGCTTTGGTCATCTAAATTTTGTTAGTTTGCTATGCCTGCCAAAATCTGAAATGGTGTCCCCTCTACCCAAACTTGAGACACTTGGTAAACATGTCTGTGAGGCTGTATTTTGGGCGAAATGCAACATTTTTCCTTTCCAAAAGATGGTTCAGTATGATGTACTCACAAATTGAAGCTTGTTCATAGTGATGTTTATCGTCTTATGCAAACACCTTCTTTTGGGAACTATCTTTTCTTCATGACTTTCATTGATGATTTTTCCAGGAATGCATGGGTATATCCGTTGAAAGCAAAGTCTGAAGTCAGCATGTAAAATGGGCACCCTCCATTTTGATCGAGGGAGGGGGGATATATGCCTTCTAATTTAAATGCATTTCTAGATGAATGTAGGATAAAACATCAATGTAAAATACCATATACACCTCAACAAATTGGATTTGTTGAAAGGAAGAACAGGTCACTCATTGAGATGGCGAGGTGTATGGTCAAGAGTTAGGCTTTACCACATAGTTTCTAGCTTGAGGCTGTTATGTGTACAATATATGTATTTAATAGGCGTCCCATTAAAGTATTGTAGTATATCACTCTATATGAGGCTTGGCATGGTCGCAAGTCATCTGTTGCTCACCTACATGTCTTTGGTTGTTTGGCATATGCATTTAGTGCCTGAACAACAATACATGAAATTGGATGATAAAGCAATGAAATGCATTTTTGTTGGGTATAGTTTTGAAAGCAAAGGCTATCATCTGTATCATCCACAAACTAAATGCATTTTGGTTAGCCATGATGTTGTTTTTGTGGAAGATGCTATTCAACCATTAGTTTCATGTACAAGGGAGCCATTAGTTAGCTCCAAAGATGTGTATGATACTTTGATGCCTCTTTTTACACGTGGATAATCTAGTGCTGGTCCAAATGAGGCAATTTCTTTGTCTTTACATGTTTCACATGGTGATGCAAACCATTCCATTTTTATGCAAATTTACATGATGTAATTATTGATGAGAGTACTGATATAGAGGAGTCAAAAGCTATGCTTAAATGGCTAGCGTAGACTTTGTGAGATACCAAATTAGATGCAGCTCTACCATATAGTATTGGTTCAGGCTCTCATAGTGCTTTTTTGCATCAGATTGCTATGATATGGCTGCCTCTAGTCTTTGTGATGAGAATGAGCCTGTTTCTTTTGATGGGGCAAAAAATTCTGAAATTTGGATGGCTTCTATGCAATCAGAATAAGCCACTAGTGGACACACGAGTGTCATAGCAACCAGCCCAATCAGTGTCAAAAAAAGCATGCAAATCTGACGGTAGTGATCCCCCCTTGGGATAGAACAAAACAAGCAGATATATTGTAGGTGGTATAGATATTATAGGGTCCAAATCCACATCATGTAAAACGTCAATGTTGTTGTCTTCCATACATTGGCATAGGTGGGGAGGTACTATGTGTCAGGGGAGCACTAGATTGTGCTCTCTGACTACACAAGACAAGATTTCGGAAACACAGTTCTGATTACAAGAATACCCACGAAGGGAAAATGCTACAAGAATATACGATCGATACAAGATGTCCCACAACCCGGGACCAATAGGTATGGAAAACTCGACTAGAGATGATACAGGAGATCCCACAACCCGGGATCGTAGGTAGGAAACAAGATATCTCGATTACAAGAAATCCCCTCAGGGATATGAACTGGATACAAGAAATAACAAGAAAGGATCTCGTACTACGAGATTACAATAGGACAAGAAAGGATGTCCACAATACAAGACTAGACAAGACTAGAGCTAGAAACAAGACTAGAACTTGAACTGGAACTTGAATGTACTTACTTGGAGGTCACGACTCCTTGAGCTCCCAAGACTGGCATTGGCAAGACTGATTATGAATGTGGCCAACCCCTCCTTATATAGGTTTTCAAGGGCGGTTCCCAAGGCGGTTGCGAACTGATGATGTCATCATGATGTCATCGATTTGTAACAAGACCTCCCAATGTCAGAATTCAGCGAATAGACAGTCGATCTTGGGGTTTTGGCACATTCCGGACGCAATGGAAGCATTGGTTTCTCCTAATTTTGAACCAATCATGAGATACAGGGTTCACATGGAATCTTAGGTTCAGGATGGTTTCCTTCGTCCATGACATCACCTCCCCCTCAAGCGACGAGTTCCACGAGGAGCGGTCATGTTATCTGGTCTCGGCTTCGTTGGATTTTTCTTATGGAATTCTCGAACCTTGATTGGTGCTCTCTGAAGGTTTTCTGCAGGTTCCCAAGTACGATCACTGATGTCATACCCTTTCCAATGAATAAGGTATTCCAATCTTCCCCGGAATATTCTGGAATCTAGGACATGCTCGACTTCAAATTCTTCATGATCATCAATCTCGATAGGTGGTGAAGGACTAGGTCTCTCCCCCCTCAATGGTGAAATCTGATATGGTTCCAACATGGATACATGGAAAACTGGATGTATTCTCATGGTACTCGGTAACTGGAGTTTGAAGGTGACTGGATTAATCTTGGCCAAGATGGTAAATGGTCCAAACTTTTGATGATCTAACTTTGCACAAGGCCTTGAAGTTTGTAAATTGTTTCGGAGTAACCATACTTTATCCCCAATTTGATACGATGGATTCTGGACACGATGTTGATCTGCATAGTACTTATATTGTTGTTGAGCTTTATGGATCTCTTCCTTCAGTTCTTTGTGAATGTCCATCAGGTACTGGGCCTTGTCTCTGGCAGCTGGGTTCTTGACATGATTTGAGAGTTGTATATCCATCCTTGGATGTTGTCCATAGTTTGCAAAGAAGGGAGTTTGCTTAGTAGATGCATGAACACTATTGTTATAGGCAAACTCTGCAAAGGGTAACAACTCAAACCAATCATTTTGGTGATAGTTGCTAGTGCAACGGAGATATTGCTCCAGGACTTGATTCACTCGTTCTGTTTGTCCATCAGTCTGTGGATGATTTGCTGTAGATAGTTTAACTTGAACACCAAGGAGCTTGCAAAGACTGTTCCAAAAGCTGGATATGAACTGTGGACCTCGATCACTGACAATGTCATCAGGCAATCCATGAAGCCTAAATATGTACCTAAGAAAAAGTCTGGCAGTGGCTGCACCTGTGATTGCCTTGGTAGTTGGAATGAAGTGTGCCATCTTTGTAAATCTATCCACAATAACAAGAATGGCATCATACTTATCTGACTTTGGTAGATCTGTGATGAAATCCATCGACAATGAAGCCCATGGCCTTTCTGGAATAGGTAGAGGTTGCAAGAGGCCATGAGGTTTATGTCGGGGTACCTTAGATCTATTGCAAGTATCACAGGTTCGAATGTATTCTTTGACTTCCTTCCACATCTGAGGCCACCAAAAGTCCCTTGATATGAGTTCTATTGTTTTATTTACTCCAAAATGTCCTGCTGCAAGGTTGTCATGGCGTTGTTGAAGTACTTGGATCCTGGGCTTTCCTGGAGGGACATACAATAGGTTCTTATAGAGTAGTAAACCATCCTTTTCCTGAAATTCGTTTACTTCTTGGAATTTTCCTTCTTGAGCTTTCTGCTTAACGTTACAAAACAATTCATCCTGTGGTAGATTCTCACGGATCAACTGATTCAAGGCTGAATCTTCATGATGGCTTGAAGAGATAGCTGCTAACTGGAGATGCTCGGGCTTGAGTAATACACTCTCTTGTTGATCAAAGGCCTCTTCACCCTTCTTTGGTGCAAGGTAAGATCTTCTGGATAGGGCATCTGACTGACATTGATGACGTCCTGGACGGTATGTGATGACAAAGTCGAATCTGGATAAAAAGTTACTCCATCGAGATTGCCTTCTATTGAGGATCCGGGTGGTCATAAAATACTCTAGGTTCTTGTGATCTGAATATACAATGACTTTATGAGCTGCTCCTTCTAGATGGTGACGCCAGGTATCAAACGCGTCTACTATGGCAAGGAGTTCTTTATCATGAATTTCATAATTAATTTCTGGAGGGGAAAACTTCCTTGAATGATATGCAACTGGATGTAGTTGTCCATCATCTCCATATTGGGAAAGAATGGCCCCTAGAGCAAAGTCCGATGCATCTGTCTCAAGGAAGAAGGGCTTACTAGAATCAGGATGAACTAGGATTGGAGCAGTAGTGAATGCTGATTTCAAGGTCTGAAAGGCCTTCTCTGCTTCTTCGGTCCATGAGAATTTGGAGTTCCCTGTAAGCTTGGTAAGAGGTGTCACTATCTTGGAGTAATCTCTAATGAATATCCTATAGAAATTGGCAAACCCCAAAAAACATTGTACATCTCGAACACATGAAGGTGGTTGCCAATCAAGGATTGTCTCAATCTTCTTAGGGTCCATAAAAATTCCTTTATCTGATACTATGTACCCTAAAAATTCCACTTCTGTCTTATGAAAAGAACACTTCTCCAATTTCGCATACAATCCTTTTTCTCTTAGTTTCTCTAGGACTATCTTTACATGATCTTCATGATCCTCTAGATTTTTTGAAAATATCAAGATATCATCAAGGTATATTACAACAAAATCATCTAAATATTCTCGAAAAATATCATTCATCATATGTTGGAAGACAGCTGGAGCATTTGTAAGACCGAAGGGCATAACTACATATTCAAAATGCCCATACCTTGTTCGAAATGCTGTCTTCCATTCGTCTCCTTCGCTGATCCTGACAAGGTTGTAAGCTCCTCGAAGATCAATTTTCGTGAAGAATTTTGCTTTTCCAAGGCGTTCCAAGAGCTCTGATATGAGTGGTAGAGGGTATCTGTTTTTTATAGTGACTTTGTTCAATCCACGATAATCTACACACATCCGGAGAGTCCCATCCTTCTTCTTTACAAATAGAATAGGAGCTCCTGCTGGAGACTTCGAGTGTTTGATAAACCCCTTTGCTAGATTCTCATTAATGTTCTTGCGTAGTTCTGTAAGTTCCTCTGGAGATAGTCTGTAGATTGGTCCAAAGGGTGGTTGTGTTCCCTCTTGAAGATCTATGGGACAATCATAAGGTCTATGCTCTGGAAGGATATCTGCATTCTTCTTTTCAAAAACATCTTCAAAGCCGTTGTACTGATTGGGTAGCTGTACTGGATCATCTTTCTTGGATTCTTGAGCTGGTATGGCATAGATCATATATGTAGGTTCCTTCCTTACTGCATGTATGAAGGCTTTAGCTCCAACATATGTTGGGTTCTTCTGGATATCTCGACGGGTGATTTTATTCTTTTCCCAATTAATTTCTGGATTATGTTTCTTTAACCACGGCATTCCGATGATAACCATATTTGCTGGACTCGATATTACATTGAAACATATGTGTGAATCATGGTCACCAAGGTGTACTCTTAGTGGTATGGTTTCCATGGTTATATTCCCCGATGCTAGAGGCCGTCCATCTACTACTTCGGCTATTACTGGTCTGTTCTTTCGAAGTACTGGAATTCCATGTTTCTTAACGAGTCCTTCATCAATGAAACATGAGGACGCTCCTGAATCTACTAGAGCTATGAGGGAAAGGGTCTTCTTAGACAGGATTAACTTGACAGGGGCAAGACATGTTTCTACGGGTGTGGATGGAATTATGAGACCCTTTCGTATATCATGGTCCGGCTGTATGGTCTCTTTTACAACTGGACTTCCTCGTTTCCCTGCTCTACAAGGGTGGCTGCGACTTTGGAGTTTGTTCTCTTGTTGGGACAATTAACTGCAATGTGGCCAGGGTTTCCACAATATAGACATAATTTGTTATCCCTCCTTCTTTGTTTCTCTTGTGGTGTTAGAGGCTGGAACCTAGTTACATCTATCTGCATAGGTTCGGGCATAGTGTCATCTCTAGGAGTAGGCTGGAAAGGTTTCCATTGGCGAGGTCTTCCTTCTACTTGTTTTTCTTGTTTCCTTTCAAAAAGACGGTTATCACATTGAATGGCTTGGTTGATGTATTCATTCAATGTCTTCACCTCTGGCATCGTGAGTAGAAGGTCCTTCACGTCATCTCTTAAGCCCCATCTAAATTGGCTAATGAAATAATCTTCATGCCAAGTGAGGTCACATATCAACTGCCTAAATTCTGATGCATAGGTAGAGGCAGGGCGGTTACCTTGACGTAGCTTTCGAAGTTTTGTTTCTGCCACTCGACTCGTGTCTGCATCTCCAAATGTGGCGACAAGCTCTCCAAGAAATGCCTCATAATTATGAAGTACGGCCATATCCTTCTCCAAGATTGGGGTGAACCATGATAAAGCTTGACCATAGAGCAAGGTTCCAATAAAACCGACCTTGGATGCATCATCAGGGTATCTATCAGGCTGCATGCGAATGTACAATTTGACTTGTTGCAAGAATCCTCGAAACTTTGTACGATCACCATTGAACTTTTCTGGCATGCAAATCTTGGGTTCCTTCACAAATGATGTACTGGGCCGTTGGTTCACTTGAATACTCCCTTGATTCGCTTGAAGACTCCCGATTCGTTCTTGTAATTCTTGAAGGAGTGTACCTACATGCACTGGATGTCCCATCTCGACTTGTGTCTGTCGACGACTTAGGTCTTCCACTTGTTGTTGGAGACTCTGAAGTGATGCTACGATCTGTTCATAAGCGTTCTCCATGATGTCTGGTCTTGGATAGAAGATAGTCTTGCCAAAATGTCAGGGGAGCACTAGATTGTGCTCTCTGACTACACAAGACAAGATTTCGGAAACACAGTTCTGATTACAAGAATACCCACGAAGGGAAAATGCTACAAGAATATACGATCGATACAAGATGTCCCACAACCCGGGACCAATAGGTATGGAAAACTCGACTAGAGATGATACAGGAGATCCCACAACCCGGGATCGTAGGTAGGAAACAAGATATCTCGATTACAAGAAATCCCCTCAGGGATATGAACTGGATACAAGAAATAACAAGAAAGGATCTCGTACTACGAGATTACAATAGGACAAGAAAGGATGTCCACAATACAAGACTAGACAAGACTAGAGCTAGAAACAAGACTAGAACTTGAACTGGAACTTGAATGTACTTACTTGGAGGTCACGACTCCTTGAGCTCCCAAGACTGGCATTGGCAAGACTGATTATGAATGTGGCCAACCCCTCCTTATATAGGTTTTCAAGGGCGGTTCCCAAGGCGGTTGCGAACTGATGATGTCATCATGATGTCATCGATTTGTAACAAGACCTCCCAATGTCAGAATTCAGCGAATAGACAGTCGATCTTGGGGTTTTGGCACATTCCGGACGCAATGGAAGCATTGGTTTCTCCTAATTTTGAACCAATCATGAGATACAGGGTTCACATGGAATCTTAGGTTCAGGATGGTTTCCTTCGTCCATGACACTATGTACTTGTGCCATCAAGGGATTATATCAAAGTGTTGAATCATATGCATGCTTGGAAGTCACTTTTACTACATGAATATGGTTTCAGAATGACACATACAAACGAACACAAATTGATGAGGAGGTATTATTTTCTCTCAGAATTCTATTTGGTTTTCGTAACTTCATTCATCTAACTTGACAATAATTTAAATTTGATTGATAATTGGATGTCAAAATTTGACTCTGGTTTAGAATTATAAAAGGATTAGCTTTCTAAAAATACCTAACATGACAACCAAAACACTTTACCATGGTGGAATTGTTCGTCAATAAAATTGGTCAAGCAATGTGTTGAATTTTGTTGAATAATTTTCTGACTCAAACATGATCATGTCCTCTTGTTTTTCTCCCTTTCGATAATATGATTTGTCCAAAATTCTTTCTTGTGCTTGTGCGCAATCTATTCAATCTATTGGAGTTCAAGGACTACAAAAGCACACAAACAACATGAGGAAGAAGAAGGAGAAGCTTGGAACACAAAAATGAATAGGGGCATTGTCGGGGATCTCATAAAAAGGAGAATACCAAGTGGTACATAATCATTGCACCACTTCATTGGTATCAAAGCTATTTGAAGCAAGCACCTGCCCACACACCTACAACTTTCGCCAAGGCTTACAACTAAGGTGGTGACCAAGGGATACCTTGTCATGTGAGTCACCGATGTCATCGTTGGCTATGTGCGAGGAAGGAGTTCAACTATCAAGGAAGACAAAGTACTAGCACTTCTTGGGAGATCACCCATTCTAGTAGTGTTCCTTTCAAGTATCGTTTAACAACATGATTTCCTATAAATAAGCCCTAGTTTCTTGGTGATTATAAGAGTGAAGATACTTAACATTAACATTCTTTTGGAGCCTTCAAAGTGTCTTCTTGCACTCTTTGCATACATTTTTCGAGAGCTTATTTCGGTACAAATTTGGGGGAAATTAGAAGGTGGTTATGAAGTTTTGGGACAATTTGGACTACATAGATGGAAAGATTGGTTCAAAGATCAAGCTTGGAGTAAGGAGCACTTAAGAGTCGGTGAGCAGTTAAGTCTATCTTCCATTACTTATCTGGTAACTGATAACTTGGGTTGATTTATCCTAAGGGGATTCAATAGCACCAAATATACAAGATTTTTCTAATTGTGATAACGCTATTTGTTATGGCATTCATGTGTCCATAAGTGGTTTTTTCTTCATGCTTGGTAGCTCATGCATATCTTGGTCGAGTGAGAAGCAACCTATTGTGGCCACTTCTAGTTATGAGATTGAGAATAGGGAAGCTTTCATAGCTACTATTGAAGTTGTGTCTCCTCGGCAGTGTATATTTGGCTCTAACATCGAATTTCAGCTTTTGAGTCTTCTAGCAGGGTTCTTGGAAGACTTCAATTGTGGTGGGAGTAACCATCACAAGTTTATGCAAGTTTTTTGGGTCTAAAGAACAAAGTTCAAAGACACTTACAGGTGTTGTTAGCTAGTGTTTGGGTTCTAAATTAAGCCTTTCAATGCCATTTTATTTCATATACCGAGCACATACACACTGTACATTTCTGTGGATATCGCTTATGTATGTCCATGTGGTCATTCATATAGCAGTTGCATTTTTTCATAAAGCCTTTCATGTTGATAAAGAGGGTCATAATGAGGGTTTCTTAACTAGGAGGTACCCAGATAGGAGTCTCTTGGTGACGTAGGTGGAAGACTTACCCAATCTCGCCATAGGAGATGTATGCTAGTTATTCATAGGTGCTCGGCCCAAGCCTAGTTGGCATCTTTCGATTAAGTGGTTATATGGAGTGGAGTCAGTGATTCACTATGCATGTTTACATGTTAGTAATCATAGTTTTATGAGTTTTTAAGATTGTTCATACGCGCATTTTGCAAAGGAGACTTTGAATTTTTTTTTTTTGAGATTTTAGTTTCTTAATTATATAGTGGTTGATTTTACTCCTTCACACACTTATTAGTATGAGCACATTCATTCTCACATATTCATTTTGGTTGGTCATTGTTGTTCATTGATCCATTTTGTTGATATATTTAGGTAGTGATGTGTCTGAATACATTAGGAATGTTGAGGCTTTTTTTTCCCTCTCTAGGAAATTTTTATCCCCGGCTTATATATATGCCTATAACCCTAACGAGCCACTTATCTTTGTACCTTCTCTTGGTAATACATTCAGTATTGTGTGTTGTGCTCCAAGCTTCTTCTTCTTCCTTGTGTCTTTCGTGTGTTTCCGCAAATCTCAAACTTCAATGATTGGTATCAGAGTAGGTCACCACTTCATTTAAGGCATCATCGACACCCCTCCGCTCACAGTCTCAGGATCAAAAGTAAATTGGTGAGCATACTAGAAGCAATTAGGAGTTCAAAATAGCTTTGTTTTGTGTGTCAAAATTGTGATCTAAGCTCGTTTCGGCTTTCGAACATCCTATCGCTACGTCTATGTAGTCAATTTCATTCTATGCAGCCAAACATATATACAAGTTTTATTTCACCTTTATAAGCGCCTCAAAGTCTGTACAATTTAACAAAAGTCAATAGAGTAGCTCTATTCAATTTTTTGAGATATAGTCATTTTTCTGCATCAGAGTATTTTAGTTAGTGGCCATGGTTGAGAGCAGTGATGTATTCTATATGTTGGTTATTGAGGATAAGATGGATGGTACCAATTACAAAGGACTATGGAAATCTATGCAAGGTGTTGAAAAACGTCCTATTACACCTACAAATACAGGTACTGAAGCTGATGCAGATGGCGTTGAAGATGGTGATATTCTTCAGGTTCCTGTTCGTGTTGCAATTCCTGTTGCACCTACCACAGAGCAACTTTGTTGGGATGGCACAAATGCTCAACCACATGCATTGATAGCCTTGTCTGTCAAACGTGCCATTATTCCACACATTCACTCTTGCAAAACAACAGAGGATGCGTGGGATACACTTACCACTTAATATTACGCAAGTAATGAGGCTCGTGTTGCTTACCTCCAAAAACAGTTGGAGAGTGAGCACATGAATGAACAGATTCCATGGACAATTTGACAAGCATCAAAGATTTGAAGGAGCAGTTGATTTCTGTTCATGAAGCCTTTCCTGACAGTTCACTTGTGGGACTCTTTTGAATGGTCTTCAAGATTCATTCCAAAGTTTTGCTTCTACTTTTCGATTGATGATGAAAGACAATCAAAATGCCTTAACATTTGAAGAGTAGTCTTCGTTCTGCTGCAGGAAGATCAGTCTAGGATAAATAGGTCCATTATGCATGTTGGAGATCAAGCTTTATTGGCTAGTCAGAAGGGCAAAGGTAAACGGAGGTCATCTAGTAGTAAGCAAAAATCTAATAATTTTGTAGAATCAAAGAAGGATGACATAGATACGAAGAAAATAGGAAAGCAAAACTTGTTTTGCAAGTACTGTAAATGAAGTGATCATGTCATAAAGAGTTATCCAAAACTGGCTACAAGAGAGGAAAAGAAAAAAGGGGCTAGAATGGTTGTTGCAGAAGCCTCTACACCCAAATCAGAGTCTGCAAATCTTGTGCAGAATGAAGAATGGGCATTCACTGCTGTTTGCAGTTATGACCCATCTTCTCATGAATAGTGTATGTCTGCGATAGACTTAGATGTTTGGTACTTTGATAGTGGGGCAACCAAACATATTACCTCATAGCATAGTTTCTTCACTTCACTTGAGCCTGCCCCTACAGGAAATTCTATCACATGCATCAACAACTCCTCTTATCCTATCATTGGAGTTGGTAAGATTTTTGACTACTGCTCATGGTAGTTCTTTTACATTGTCACATGCTTTATTTATGCCAAGGATCAAGAAAAATCTATTATCAGGTTCAACACTAACTAAGATCGTCTTGGTTGTGAAATTTGTTGATGAGGGATGTACAGTTCATGATCTGCCAAATGGCAATGTCATTATTGCTTATGGTATTTTATGTCATGGGTTGTATAAGCTCATAGATTATTCAAAATCTGTGAGTGATTCAGCATGTATAGTTCAAGATTCTCAGGCTATGTCAAATGCAAAGATTTGGCATGCATGCTTTGGTTATCTAAATTTTGTTAGTTTGCTATGCCTGCCAAAATCTAAAATGGTGTCCCCTCTACCCAAACTTGAGACACCTGGTAAACATGTCTGTGAGGTTGTATTTTGGGCGAAATGCAACATTTTTCCTTTCCAAAAGATGGTTCAGTATGATGTACTCACAAATTGAAGCCTGTTCACAGTGATGTTTATCGTCTTATGCAAACACCTTCTTTTGGGAACTATCTTTTCTTCATGACTTTCATTGATGATTTTTCCAAGAATGCATGGGTATATCCGTTGAAAGCAAAGTCTGAAGTTTTTATCTACTTTAAATAGTTTCTAGTTTTGGCTGAAAATCTGTCAGCATGTAAAATGGGCACCCTCCATTTTGATCGAGGGAGGGGGGATATATGCCTTCTAATTTAAATGCATTTCTAGATGAATGCGGGATAAAACATCAATGTAAAAATACCATATACACCTCAACAAAATGGATTTGTTGAAAGGAAGAACAGGTCACTCATGGAGATGGTGAGGTGTATGGTCAAGAGTTAGGCTTTACCACATAGTTTCTAGCTTGAGGTTGTTATGTGTACAACATATGTATTTAATAGGTGTCCCACTAAAGTATTGTAGTATATCACTCCATATGAGGCTTGGCATGGTCGCAAGCCATCTGTTGCTCACCTACATGTCTTTGGTTGTTTGGCATATGCATTTAGTGCCTGAACAACAATACATGAAATTGGATGATAAAGCAGTGAAATGCATTTTTGTTGGGTATAGTTTTGAAAGCAAAGGCTATCATCTGTATCATCCACAAACTAAATGCATTTTGGTTAGCCATGATGTTGTTTTTGTGGAAGATGCTATTCAACCATTAGTTTCATGTACAAGCGAGCCATTAGTTAGCTCCAAAGATGTGTATGATACTTTGATGCCTCTTTTTACACGTGGATAATCTAGTGCTGGTCCAAATGAGGCAATTTCTTTGTCTTTACATGTTTCACATGGTGATGCAAACCATTCCATTTTTATGCAAATTTACATTATGTAATTATTGATGAGAGTACTGATATAGAGGAGTCAAAAGCTATGCCTAAATGGCTAGCGTAGACTTTGTGAGATACCAAATTAGATGCAGCTCTACCATATCGTATTGGTTCAGGCTCTCATAGTGCTTCTTTGCATCAGATTGCTATGATATGGCTGCCTCTAGTCTTTGTGATGAGAATGAGCCTGTTTCGTTTGATGGGGCAAAAAAGTTTGAAATTTGGATGGCTTCTATGCAATCAGAATAAGCCACTAGTGGACACACGAGTGTCATAGCAACCAGCCCAATCTGAGTCAAAGAAAGCATGCAAATCTGACGGTAGTGATCCCCCCTTGGGATAGAACAAAACAAGTAGATATACTGTAGGTGGTATAGATATTATAGGGTCCAAATCCACATCATGTAAAAGGTCAAGGTTGTTGTCTTCCATACATTGGCATAGGTGGGGAGGTACTATGTACTTGTGCCATCAAGGGATTATATCAAAGTGTTGAATCATATGCATGCTTGGAAGTCACTTTTACTACATGAATATGGTTTCAGAATGACACATACAAACGAACACAAATTGATGAGGAGGTATGATTTTCTCTCAGAATTCTATTTGGTTTTTGTAACTTCATTCATCTAACTTGACAATATTTTAAATTTGATTGATAATTGGATGTCAAAATTTGATTCTGGTTTAGAATTATAAAAGGATTAGCTTTCTAAAAATACCTACCATGACAACCAAAACACTTTACCATGGTGGAATTGTTCGTCAATAAAATTGGTCGAGCAATGTGTTGAATTTTGTTGAACAATTTTCTGATTCAAACATGATCATGTCCTCTTGTTTTTCTCCCTTTCGATAATATGATTTGTCCAAAATGCTTTCTTGTGCTTGTGCGCAATCTATTCAATCTATTGGAGTTCAAGGACTACAAAAGCACACAAACAACATGAGGAAGAAGAAGGAGAAGCTTGGAACACAACAATGAATAGGGGCATTGTCGGGGATCTCATAAAAAGGAGAATACCAAGTGGTACATCATCATTGCACCACTTCATTGGTATCAAAGCTATTTGAAGCGAGCACCTGCCCACTGTTAGCGCCGCCGGATTGGAAGATTGTATAATAGAATCTTGTTCGCACGAGTGAAAAAAGTAGTTACAACAGTTTGTAAAAAGTTATATAAATCAAGAAAGATGCGCAGAAACGGGGTCATGACGATCACCAGACTGTCTGTCTGGGTGACTGAGCGCATCGTGTCTGTAGCGTCTATTTTGCATAATCTTTGTGTTCTAAGTTCTTGTTTTGTATCTTGTTTGTCTGTCGCTCTTGTTTATCAACCGTCGATCTCTGTTCTGTTGATGAACTTCATAACATTAGAGAGATAACCGTACTGTCAGTCTGAGTGACTGGTCTGAATGTTACTGTGTATCGAGTGGAGTAATTTCAAGTCTCTTGGAAACTCTCTGAGTATTCGGTGTGTATCTGTGTTTCGGCTTATCGATTGTCTGATGATATCCATGCCGATTGTATGTCTCAGTTAGCTCGCGTAACGGACTGTCTCTTTTCCTGAACGTTCTGTAAGTGTATGACGAGTCTATACAGTCATGGTAATTTTCTGGTAGTTATGATGTCTTAATCTGTCTGTAGTGTCTATGTTCAGGTTTCACACAGTAAATTTAAGTTACAGTAGAGATTTCTTGGACTGAGTACTGAGTCTACAGCACTGTGTGTATGAACTGCTGAGTTCTCTGTGGTACGGTGTTGTCTGATTGTTTATACCCGTTCTGTGAAGTTGATCGAATACTCGTAATTCTGGCATTACCAGTAAGGTTATGTGTAGATGCAACATGGCATCTTAGTGCATTCGGTATGCTTGGGTGAGCTAAGACTGTGACTGTAATATCTAAGTACGGCAATTCTGGATAGATCTCTCAGCATGAGTATAGTGCTGAGTGTGAGTAGTAAGATTGGGAACTAAGTACAGGGCCTCTGTCTAACAGACCTCTACCACTCCCAAGAACCCAAGAATCACTTAAACGTGCTTCTGACAGTTAGAAGGAACCAACAACGTTTAAGCAACACGTAACACTGGCGCCGTATCAACACACCTCTAACCCGCACTAAAACGTTTTGCGGTGGGCCACGTCTTTTGGCGTTCACTTTTCTTTTCTTTTCTTTTCTTCTCTTTTAATTTTTTCGCGTGCTTATTAAAATAAATCTGTAAATATCCGTGTTTTGATAACTAATTATGTCCGCAGCCGCCCTGCCCTTGCCAACTACTCACGCATGCACCCCGAAGTTAAGAATTATCATTTCAATACCGCACGATGATTAATCATCCTTCATTGCTCTCCACTGCGACGCATCTACTTAACCTCTTCTGTTTCGCCAAAAAAACGCTATTGTGTTTGTGTGAATTGTGCCCTGTGTGCTTACTTTGTGCTCTGTGTGTTTGTGATTACTGTCTTCTTGCGCGCCATGGAAGCTTTGGCTAACTACGCCGCCTTCCGTGATGGACTCCCTGCAGACGTAGGAGAGTACCTGCGCATCCGTGGGCTTTCCAACTTCGCTGAATTGCCTTGGCATTCAGTGGAGTCCCACCCCTTTTTCGCCCAAATCATCTCCGCCATCGCCAACACACCTGCCACTGAGCAGAGTTGGCCGATCATCTCCCTTCCATCCCGAACCCTTATCACATTCCAAACCTTTGCAGAAGCCTTTAGACTCCCTTCGCAAGGCCGAGAAAATGGCCCAAGTCTGCCAGTCGCCAGAATGGTAGAATTGTTCCCTAGATATTCATCCAACGAGTATGCCATTCTCTGCCGACCGGAACCAGAACGATCTGCCCTCCAGTTTTTAGTAGCCATACTAAACCTCCAAAAATGCACCTACGGAATATCCCGCCCCTTCTACTCTACCATAAAATTAGCTGCCCAAGAACCAGTGAACTTCGCATCCTTCTTCTTCCACTACATTCACCGAGAATGCGTAACCATTATGAAACAGGTAAACAAAGGAGGTATGCCGAGATCCAGACTGCCGCACATCATCTCATTCCTCTTTCCAACAATACTCGCAGCACAACCACCACCCAGAGGACCCGTTTTGCGACATGAAGAATCAATGCAGCTGTGGGACGATGAAGAAGAAGATGAAGAGGAACTCAACCAGCTTTTTCGCAGAAAAAGGATCAGAATTAGCTCTTTTGAGAGTGAAGCACAAGGCTCTGCTGAAGGAAACAAGGACGACGACAAAGAAGAAGAAAAACAGGACGAGGAAACGTTCCACGACACCACAATGTCAATGTAGAATGAGTCTTCTGCGCAATCTTCTCAGGAGCAACAACAGGAAAAACAGACGGAAGCTGACACATCCTCTATCGAAGAAGAATCACAGCAGCAGTCTCAAGGAGAACAACAAGCAGATAAAGAACAAGTGGCTAAAGAAGCACTCGAAAGACTGCTTAAAGCAGTTGAGTCTGCAGCCGAAGACACTGCACAACAAAACACAGATCAGGTAACCCAAACTCACACCGTCATTCCCACTCCCCCACCGGAACCACCCATCGATCCCATTATCCCTATCCAGCCCAACCACCCCAACGAAGCCACAGCCTCTTCTTCATCATCACCCAACTACTCTCCACCGAACTCCCAACAACTCCTCACGCCATCCTCGTCCCAACCTCGTCATCCTCCTCAACTCCCATCCATCCCCATATTCTCCGAGTTAGAATCAATGGGTCAGCTTCTAATAACTTTATCACAACAACTGCCACAACAATTGAAGCAAATCATAGATACGGTTCGAGAAGGCTTCCAACACAAATTGGAAGTAATGGAGGCAGATATCACTCCCCTCCAGGAGGAATTACAGACTGTAAAAGCTGAAAACCATGCACTTCACGCGCAAATAGAGCAATTACAGGCCAAACTTCAAGAACAGGATCAAATTACAACTCAGTGAGATGAAGCCCAGGAAGCAACAAAAGAAAAGGAAGAGCTGCTACTAGTTGCCGATGCAGAAATAATCAAACTGAAGCAAGATATCCAGGACAAGGAAGATGCATGGATCGCCTTAGGCAACTTAGTCGAAGAAACCAGAAATCAATTACAAGAATTAGTGCAACAGAGAACAGAAGAAGAACTTCAAAGGACAAATAAAAATCTAGCAGATGTAAACAATATGCTAAAACATTACTTAACCAAGGAGAAACAGACACAGAAACTGATTGCAGATCTCAGACACGAAAAAGAGTCATATACAAGAACAATGAATTTTTAGATTCAGGAAATCGAGAGACTGGAAAACCAACTAGAAAATCAGAAGGAAATTGTACAGAAAATGGAGCAACAAGTCGCCGAAATAAAGACTTCCAGAGATGCAGCGCTGGCCAACGATTTCTATTTACAGGAAGCATTTCTGTAGACCCAAGCAGAAATTTTGTTAAATGAAGCCATAGCCCTGAGCTCTGTACGTATAGATGTGCAATTACTAGAACCGGACACCCTTAAGCAGCTATTAGAAACTCTAAAAAAGAAAATCGCCCGTACTTTTAGATTAGCTAGGAATATGTACTTAGAAGGAATCATAGATGAGCAATAATTTTGTAAAAACCTGCGGGTTCGAGTCCACCGTGCGTGCCAGAGTGTTAGCGCCGCTGGATTGGAAGATTGTATAACAGAATCTTGTTCGCACGAGTGAAAAAAGTAGTTACAACAGTTTGTAAAAAGTTATATAAATCAAGAAAGACGCGCAAAAACGGGGTCGTGATGATCACCAGACTGTCTGTCTCGCTGACTGAGCGGATCGTGTCTGTAGCGTCTATTTTGCATAATCTTTGTGTTCTAAGTTCTTGTTTTGTATCTTGTTTGTCTGTCGCTCTTGTTTATCAGTCGTCGATCTCTGTTCTATTGATGAACTTCATAACATTAGAGAGATAACCGTACTATCAGTCTGAGTGACTGGTCTGAGTGTTACTGTGTATCGAGTGGAGTAATTTCGAGTCTCTTGGCAACTCTCTGAGTATTCGGTGTGTATCTGTGTTTCGGCTTATCGATTGTCTGATGATATCCATCGCGATTATATGTCTCAGTTAGCTCGCGTAACGGACTGTCTCTTTTCTTGAACGTTCTGTAAGTGTACGACGAGTCTATACAGTCATGGTAATTTTCTGGTAGTTATGATGTCTTAATCTGTCTGTAGTGTCTATGTTCAGGTTTCACACAGTAAGTTTAAGTTACAATAGAGATTTCTTGGACTGAGTACTGAGTCTGCAGCACTGTGTGTATGAACTGCTGAGTTCTCTGTGGTACGGTGTTGTCTGATTGTTTATACCCGTTCTGTGAAGTTGATCGAATACTCGTAATTCTGGCATTACCAGTAAGGTTATGTGTAGATGCAACATGGCATCTTAGTGCATTCGGTACGCTTGGGTGAGCTAAGACTATGACTGTAATATCTAAGTACGGCAATTCTGGATAGATCTCTCAACATGAGTATAGTGCTGAGTGTGAGCAGTAAGATTGAGAACTAAGTACAGGGCCTCTGTCTAACAGACCCCTACCACTCCCAAGAACCGAAGAATCACTTAAACGCGCTTCTGACAGTTAGAAGGAACCAACAGCGTTTAAGCAGCACGTAACACCACACACCTACAACTTTCTCCAAGGCTTACAACTAAGGTGGTGAGCAAGGGATACCTTGTCATGTGAGTCACCGATGTCATCGTTGGCTATGTGCGAGGAAGGAGTTCAACTATCAAGGAAGACAAAGTACTAGCACTTCTTGGGAATCACCCATTCTAGTAGTGTTCCTTTCAAGTATCGTTTAACAACATGATTTCCTATAAATAAGCCCTAGTTTCTAGGTGATTATAAGAGTGAAGATACTTAACGTTAATATTCTTTTGGAGCCTTCAAAGTGTCTTCTTGCACTCTTTGCATAGATTTTTCGAGAGCTTATTTCGGTACAAATTTGGGGGAAATTAGAAGGTGGTTATGAAGTTTTGGGACAATTTGGGCTACATAGATGGAAAGATTGGTTCAAAGATCAAGCCTGGAGTCACGAGCACTTAAGAGTCGGTGAGCAGTTAAGTCTATCTTCCATTACTTATCTGGTAACTGATAACTTGGGTTGATTTATCCTAAGGGGATTCAATAGCACCAAATATACATGATTTTTCTAATTGTGATAACGATATTTGTTATGGCATTCATGTGTCCATAAGTGGTTTTTTCTTCATGCTTGGTAGCTCATGCATATCTTGGTCGAGTGAGAAGCAACCTATTGTGGCCACTTCTAGTTATGAGATTGAGAATAGGGAAGCTTTCATAGCTACTATTGAAGTTGTGTCTCCTCGGCACTGTAAATTCGGCTCTATCATCGAATTTCAGCTTTTGAGTCTTCTAGCAGGGTTCTTGGAAGACTTCAATTGTGGTGGGAGTAACCATCACAAGTTTATGCAAGTTTTTTGGGTCTAAAGAACAAAGTTCAAAGACACTTACAGGTGTTGTTAGCTAGTGTTTGGGTTGTAAATTTAGCCTTTCAATGCCATTTTATTTCATATACCGAGCACATACACACTGTACATTTCTGTGGATATCGCTTATGTATGTCCATGTGGTCATTCATATAGCAGCTGCGTTTTTTCATAACGCCTTTGATGTTGATAAAGAGGGTCATAATGAGGGTTTCTTAACTAGGAGATACCCAGATAGGAGTCTCTCGGTGATGTAGGTGGAAGACTTACCCAATCTCGCCATAGGAGATGTATGCTAGTTATTCATAGGTGCTCGGCCCAAGCCTAGTTGGCATCTTTCGATTAAGTGGTTATATGGAGTGGAGTCAGTGATTCACTATGCATGTTTACATGTCAGTACTCATAGTTTTTATGAGTTTTTAAGATTGTTCATACGCTCATTTTGAAAAGGAGACTTTGAATTTTTTTTTTGAGATTTTAGTTTCTTAATTATATAGTGGTTGATTTTACTCCTTCACACACTTATTAGTATGAGCACATTCATTCTCACATATTCATTTTGGTTGGTCATTGTTGTTCATTGATCCATTTTGTTGATATATTTAGGTAGTGATGTGTCTGAATACATTAGGAATGTTGAGGCACTTTTTTCCCTCTCTAGGAAATTTTTATCCCCGGCTTATAATTATGCCTATAACCCTAACGAGTCACTTATCTTTGTACCTTCTCTTGGTAATACATTCAGTATTGTGTGTTGTGCTCCAAGCTTCTTCTTCTTCCTTGTGTCTTTCGTGTGTTTCTGCAAATCTCAAACTTCAATGATTGGTATCAGAGTAGGTCACCACTTCATTTAAGGCATCATCGACACCCCTCCGCTCACAGTCTCAGGATCAAACATAAATTGATGAGCATACTAGAAGCAATTAGGAGTTCAAAATAGCTTTGTTTTGTGTGTCAAAATTGTGATCTAAGCTCGTTTCGGCTTTCGAACACCCTATCGCCTCGGCTATGTAGTCAATTTCATCTATTCAGCCAAACATATATACAAGTTTTAGTTCACCTTTATAAGCGCCTCAAAGTCTGTACAATTTTAACAAAACTCAATAGAGTAGTTCTATTCAAGTTTTTGAGATATAGTCATTTTTTTGCATCAGAGTATTTTAGTCAGTGGCCATTGTTGAGAGCAGTGATGTATTCTATATGTTGGTTGTTGAGGATAAGATGGATGGTACCAATTACAAAGGACTATGGAATACTATCCA
Source organism: Ceratopteris richardii (assembly GCA_020310875.1). Taxonomy (NCBI): domain Eukaryota; kingdom Viridiplantae; phylum Streptophyta; class Polypodiopsida; order Polypodiales; family Pteridaceae; genus Ceratopteris; species Ceratopteris richardii. The sequence goes on along the minus strand of CM035426.1, from coordinate 48,687,052 downwards.
AGGTGTTGAAAAACATCCTATTACACCTACAAATACAGGTACTGAAGCTGATGCAGATGGCGTTGAAGATGGTGATATTCTTTAGGTTCATGTTCGTGTTGCAATTCCTATTGCACCTACCATAAAGCAACTTTGTTGGGATGGTGGAGATGCTCAACCACATGCATTGATAGCCTTGTCTGTCAAACGTGCCATTATTCCGCACATTCACTCTTGCAAAACAACAAAGGATGCGTGGGATACACTTACCACTTTATATTAGGCAAGGAATGAGGCTCGTGTTGCTTACCTCCAAAAACAGTTGGAGAGTGAGCACATGAATGAACATATTCCATGGACAATTTGACAAGCATCAAAGATTTGAAGGAGCAGTTGATTTCTGTTGATGAAGTCTTGCCTGACAGTTCACTTGTGGGACTCTTTTGAATGGTCTTCTAGATTCATTCCAGAGTTTTGCTTCTACGATTCGATTGATGATGAAAGACAATCAAAATGCCTTAACATTTGAAGAGTAGTCTTTGTTCTGCTACAGGAAGTGTTGGAAATGAGGTAGGCCCTTGGCTCATGTCACAGGTCCATGGTTCCATAGGTCCAACATATACAACATTTAATCTAGCAATCTTCTTATATTGACAAAACATGAACATACCACAACTTAATCATACAAATGATGAGACAAAGATAGAGAAAGAATAGACGACATGTGTAAGGTGTTACGTAAGCCATCACTTACTCATAGTATCATATATACCAATGTTCAATGTACAATGTGGGAGCAAAACTCTCAACCACTCTATGTGATGAGAAATAGATGAAGGAGTGAATGTACAAATGTAACAAACATTTTCAGATGTATGAGCAAAAATCTGAATATACATGAGATGTGTGACCTAATAGGTTATAGAAGAGTGAATATGAGTGACTGAAAGAGGAAGGATCAGTTTGAAACTGATAATCAACAAACCCTCATCTAACCTTAGGCTATGGAAGACCCTAAGTCAGATACGTGTGTGAAAAGATCACATACTTAAAAAGTAGCAAGGAATGCTAACACACCTTCTCAAACTCATGTGAACACACCTTCTCAAACACCTCATCCAAATATGCATAAAGCATATGCGTACTGTTTCTCTTGTACCTATGCCGAATAGGACTCCTCCTGATATGAATGCTACTGCCTCCATAAAATTCAAGTAGTACCTGTGTGCATAAAGAGAATATGTACCTGAATACTTAACATAAGATGTAAATCTTATGTTAACCACCATACAATGTCTTTGAAGTAGCCCGACATCTTCTTGTAGAAGACAATCTTCAACCTGATATCTTCTTGTAGAAGACAATCTTCAAATACACCATGTAGATGGTCGATCCTCACCATCAAGCTACTAATGACCAAGTCTTCTTGCCATGAATAAGAGATAACCTCCTCTCCATGAGCTAGAGTGTGAGCACACCCTTCATCTGCTCCAAGAAGAATCATTAAGCAGAACTCCATAGCTGCTCCTCAACATGCTTCAAGTTAGCACCATGGCTGCCCTATGTGCTAGACGAAACACCACCTCTATTGAGGTCCAAGCCCCAAGCTTGTGTTAAATACTAGGTGAAGGATGAATTACAATGAGCCCAAAGTGCTTCTTATATAGTAGTTTGTCCATCCTTGAAAAGCAATAATAAATCACTTATCCACAAAAGCTATGCGATCGTAAAAGCTCTCGATCGTAATCTGGAGAAAAAACAATATAAAAAAAAAACGGCGTCGCTAATCTGATGGTCAGCTGCGTTTATTAAAGCAATTTTGCTTTGTAAAAAAAACTTCTACGCGCATCGCGTGTTGCCGCCAAGACTTGAACCTGTACCACAAGTCTTTGAGTAGGAGTGAACACAACTTGTCAACATGCTTTAACCGCTGCTGTGACCGCCCGCCCACACATTTTAAGTACAAGGACTTATAAAAAAAATCTACATAACCTGTAAACTGTGAGGAAGATGGACCAATGGACATTGTTTCCAATAGGAACATCAGTCTAGGATGAATAGGTTCATTATGCATGTTGCAGATCAAGCTTTATTCGCTAGTCAGAAGGGCAAAGGTAAACGGTGGTCATCTAGTAGTAAGCAAAAATCTGCTAATTTTGTAGAATCAAAGAAGGATGACATAGATGCGAAGAAAATAGGAAAGCAAAAATTGTTTTGCAAATACTGTAAATGAAGTGATCATGTCATAAAGAGTTATCCAAAACTGGCTGCAAAAGAGGAAAAGAAAAAAGGGGCTAGAATGGTTGTTGTAGAAGCCTCTACACCCAAATCAGAGTCTGCAAATCTTGTGCAGAATGAAGAATGGGCATTCACTACTGTTTGCAGTTATGACCCATCTTCTCACCCCCTTGATAATCTAGTGCTGGTCCAAATGAGGCAATTTCTTTGTCTTTACATGTTTCACATGGTGATGAAAACCATTCCATTTTTATGCAAATTTACATGATGTAATTATTGATGAGAGTACTGATATAGAGGAGTCAAAAGCTATGCCTAAATGGCTAGCGTAGACTTTGTGAGATACCAAATTAGATGCAGCTCTACCATATTGTACTAGTTCAGGCTCTCATAGTGCTTTTTTTGCATCAGATTGCTATGATATGGCTACCTCTAGTCTTTGTGATGAGAATGAGCCTGTTTCGTTTGATGGGGTACAAAATTCTGAAATTCGGATGGCTTCTGTGCAATCAGAATAAGCCACTAGTGGACACACGAGTGTCATAGCAACCAACCCAATCAGAGTCAAAAAAAGCATGCAAATCTGACGGTAGTGATCCCCCCTTGGGATAGAACAAAACAAGTAGATATACTGTAGGTGGTATAGATATTATAGGGTCCAAATCCACATCATGTTATATGTAAATGATATTGTTTTTCTCTTAGTGGATTGGTTGGTGTTTATGGAATGAGGGAGGTTGTAATGAATGTCGAAAAGGTCAAGGTTGTTGTCTTCCATACATTGGCATAGGTGGGGAGGTACTATGTACTTGTGCCATCAAGGCATTATATCAAAGTGTTGAATCATATGCATGCTTGGAAGTCACTTTTACTACATGAATATGGTTTCAGAATGACACATACAAACTGTTGGAACTCAAGGTCAAGCACAAGCATGGAAGCACATCAGAATGGTGGACACACACAAGAAGAAGGAGCAAGTAGGGAGCTCCAAGAAGTACATGTCAAATTTTTAGAAGAATCCCCTACAAAAATAGTGATTTCCATCACTAAAAGCCATTGTAAATACCATTTTCTATTTTTGTAACTCCATTTTGTTCAAGCCGAGGAGTCCTTGAGCTTGAGGAGTATTAGAAGTATCATCCTACCAATTTTCATAATTTTTAGACTTCGTTTGAGCCCTCAAATAAGCCCTAGAACCTGATTTTTAACTAGGCCGGACACTAGGTCTAGAGAGGGCCAAAACTAGTCAAAAAACTATTAAAAGAGCTAGAGAGTTCATTTTTGGGGTTAGCTTGTTAGAGGATAGAGCTTTTGTAAGAGAACTCTTTTGCAATTGAATCTTTCCATTGTTCCTCTCTTTGATCTTACCTTGTGCGTGTGTGTGTGTATGTGTGTGCATGTTTGTGTGCTTTCACTCACTCACTTGTGCCTTCACTTGCTCGTGGTCTTCATACCGGTCCTCACGTCTCCGCGGATTGACAAGTAAAGGAGGTGGTGCTTACGCTTGAGCTACACCAAATTTTGGCACTGTTGCTGGGGAGAGAGCTTCGAGGACGAGCGTTATGATGGTAAGATCGTAGATTTGCGACGTTGGAAGGTAAAAAAACTGTCATTTTTTTCATTTTCTGATTTTTCTTCTTCATCTTCATCATCATCACCATCCCCATCTTCTTCCATCTTCTTCTTCATAGAAATCTCTTGTTTTTTAGTGCATTTTCATCATTTTCATACCATCTTTCATGCATTATTGTGCGAGGAGGAGTTAGGAAGTGCAAGAGAGTGCAAGCGCTGTGTTTTTTCATGATTTTCTGCACATATGAAGCTCGCCATTGCTCGGCGCTCAGAAATTCAAAGTTCCGGCCAAAAAACACGATTCTGTGATGAAAATCGCGATTCTGTGAAAATTCAAATTTTTTTTGAAAATCGCGATTCTCTATTTCCCGCCTGAAAGCCTTTTGAAAATAGCACGATTTTGTGGTCATTCTCAAAATCGCGATTCTGTGGTTGTGCTCAAAATTGCGATTCTCACAAATCACGATTTTCAGCCAAAAAAACACGATTCTGAGAAAACACGATTCTATGGTTGTGCTCAAAATCGCGATTCTCTAAATTTTTGGAAACCACGATTCTCTGAGACAAAATCGCGATTCTCTAGAACACGATTTTCTAAGACACGATTCTCTAAAACACGATTTTCAAAAACACGATTCTCTGTTGGCAATCGCGATTTTCATGTCAAAAACACGATTATGAGAAAACACGATTCTATGGTTGTGCTCAAAATCGCGATTCTCTAAATTTTTGGAAACCATGATTCTCTGAGACAAAATCGCGATTTTCAAAACACGATTCTGTGAAAACACGATTTTGTGAACCACGATTCTGTGAACCATGATTCTTTGAATTCACAAAATCGCGATTCTCTTGAAGTTCACAAAATCGCGATTCTCTTGAAGTTCACAAAATTGCGATTTTCTTGATTTCACAAAATCGCGATTTTTCCAAAAGGTCCTGTTTGCCTGTTTTGATCCCCAGGAGCCTGATTTGACATAACTCAGGTGGGACTAGGGAACCAAGGGGGATCCAAAGGATTTTGAACCATACCAAGGGGAAATTTTGGACTCTTAGCCAAAGCTTATGAACCTGATATCTGGTAGACACCTAGGCAAGGATAGACAAAGCATTAGATCTTCTCAGTCCAGTGTCAACCATACAGCTAAGTCTTGGGCACAACAACTAAGTGCTTGTCCTTACGTACTAAACTCTGACACAAGTGACTCAGAAATGTCTTTTAGCATGGGGAAACCTGCAGGTGGCTCAGGAACTACCCATCTACAAACACCAGAAGGACCCTATAAAACACAATTGGAATATATTCGGACCAACCGATTAGGTGCTCGCAGCTATGAGGATGGCTTGAGGCGATCAGTGGTCCAACTCAAAAATCCAGATCAACCCTTTGGACTTGAACACCCAGTGGTCAAGTTTGAAGAGGGTTCATACATTGATAAGGAAGGAACCATGTATGTGGTCACCAACCTACCAGATAGGACTGATGAGTTTGGAAATATCATTCCTGAGAATGAGATAGGAGACCTAGAACAAGGAAATGTAGGACAAGGACCCCAGACTCCTAGAGGCAAGTTAGTTTTGACCAGAGTGATCACTCTAGATTGGATTCCTTAAGATAACAAAAGCATAGAACTATTCTTGAATAGAGAAACAGAGGAAGCATTTTGGAGATTCAAGCCAGATCAACCTAGCCAATTGGGCATAGTCATCATCTACGAGTTCAAGGACCCAGAGATACCAGGCAAAGTTGTCTACCTGGATAACACGTCAGAGAAAATTTTCTTGGTAACACAACATGATAGACATGCATATACTTGGAAGAGTGAATTGATTTTCCCTCCACCAAGATCCAATGTTTCCCATGGCCTCCAAGGAGTAGGATCATCCTAAGCTCATGAAGCCCAGAGAGAAAGAACTAGAGAGAGACTTGAGGTAAGTTTTGCACACACGATGGGCAGAAATAGAGCAGGATTTGAAAATGAAAGACCTGAAAGAGAGAGACATCAAGCACATAGGCAACAAAGAGATGAACATGATTTTCCATTGACTAGACCCCGAGAGCATACAAGAACCCTTAGATCCACTCAAGTGATCAAGGCAATGAAGAATTATTTTGACGGATCAGGAGATGCTTATGATCATGTGGTTGAGTTCAAACAAGTGTTAAGAGCTGAATAGGTTGAGGATTTATTCACCCAGTACGAGGCATTTGGTTTGACTCTTAAGGGCACTGCCTTGGCTTGGTTTCAACCATTGAGTAGTCGCAACTATCGCGATATAGATCAGCTGCTAGACGAATTCATTGTAGAATTTTCCAAGAGTGGTATCAGACATAACACATCATCTTTGATCCACAGTTTCCAGCAGACACCCCAAGAAACAGTGCGACTAGCAGGTAGAAGGTTCAGACAGTACCTAGAAAGGTGCCCTGCTCTAGAGTTACCCACACTAGCCAAACAAGTGGCTTTGTTCTTAGATGGCTTACTGAGCACAAAGTTAAGATCATATGTGTACTTGAAAGAGCCTAGATCCATAGAAGAGTGTGTGTGGACGTGCATTGACATAGAAGATAACTTGGGTGAGGAGTTAGGATTGTCCAAACTCTATAAGGATTCGGATAGTTCTACTAGTCATACTTCAAAAATCTCCACGGAAATAGAGGAGATAGCTGAGCAAGTTGCCAAGAAGCTGGGAGTCCAAAATAGACAAACACAGAGAGTCACTCCATTGAATCGGTGTTATACTTGCGGAGGCGACCACATGGCTAACGTATGCCCAATGCAAAACCAAAACATTAGAGAAAGGAATGCTCCATATTGCACTATTGAGAGAAAATACACAGACCACACGGCTCAAGATTGTCCCAAATCCAAATAGAGCATTGGTGCCACTAACCCCATTGATACTAGACAATGATTCTCATGCTCATAGCTCTGACTACTCCCATGAAGGTAGTCCACATGCTTATTACACAGAGTCACCTGAACATAGTGAGATTTACCCATATCAATATGAGGCACCACCTATGGAACAAAATTGGGAGCCTGAATACTCCAATATCATGTACACCAATGCTAACCCTAGGCCCCAATTGAGACAAGGGAGACCACAAGCCCCTAGAGGACCTTGTTTCAGATGTCAGGGTGACCATTTCCTTCGTGATTGTCCCCACCCACCATCTCCGAGTCAAGGATAGGCTATCACAATACAAGCTTTTTGTCCTGATTGTGGCAAAGACCATCTCCCCAGAGATTGTCCAAGAAACCCCTCTAGTGCACCCAAGATTACACCCATTAATGTGGTAGGCTTAGTGGCCGAATCAAGTGCCAGTAGCAGTAATGTGGCACCTGTACAGGCAGTTACTAGGGCATAAGCATTAAAACAAGATAAACATGTAGAGCGATCGGAGTCGAGTGAATCAGGAGAACCTAGCAAGCGAAAAACAAGAACATGGAAGGATACCAGAGAGAAGGCCAATCGCAAGTGGAATAAAAAGTTATCGAAACTAGAAGAAAGCTTGAAAGACGCAAAAACAAAAATAGAAGTCAATGCATCTCAAAACCCCTCGCATGCCGAAACTCCATCTACTCCACCTCATCCCACCCCACCACCCATTGTAAATGGACCGCAACCAGGGTCTGTTCTTGCAGATCCAACCCCAGAAGGCTTAGACATGATATTCAAGGCCTACCAGGCTCGACTTCAAGAAGGGCCAACAGCTGCAAACCTAGACAAGAGTTACCCTAGAGCAGATTTAGAGATTGAACGAATGAAAATGTGCATGAAAATGGTAGAACAAGCTCAAGCTATACTTGAGACTAGTCAAAAGTTCAATCAGACAAACTCTGTCAAAACACATTTGCATTTCCAAGGCTTACTAGAAAGATTAGAGCAATTGGTAAACAAACCACAAGTTTCTTTACCTCCACAGGCTCAACCAGTTATTGAAAGAGGAAGCTCACCACCAATGGGAGCTTATGTTCCTAATTCCACGGATGCTGGAATACCTCCTTCAATTCAACAGTACTCTCAAGAGTTCTTGCGGGAAATACAAGAAGAGAAACGGGCCAAGGAGAAGGGTAATTCCCCTCCTATTCCCGAGATTGATGATCTTCATGATCAATTTCCCCAAGACATTCCATCCATTTACGGAGATCAAGTCGAGCAACAAGAAGACGAAAGGATAGATTTTGAATCTAATACCTTAGAAGAGCTGCCTCAATTTCCAGGCCCATGGGAATCTGAATCTCTTCAGATCAGAGCTCCCACAATACTGGTCAGACATGAAGACTCAGTGGTCCCAAGGAACACTGATGTCGTGAAGAACACTAAGGTTCAATGTCATCTCACTGTAGAAGAGCTTCTCAAAGCAAAACCTGAGCTATGGAATCATGTGAAGGATCAGGTTCCAGAACTTGATTCCAATAAGCCAAAAACAGGCTCTAAGCAAAAAGTTCCAGAGATACCTCTAGAAAAAATAGGGGACATGTGTGAGGGTGAAGAAGGTAATACTTATCTTCCAATCACCTACCAAGGTTACACAACCAAAGCAATCATAGATTCAGGTGCTGGTGTTGCTATTGCGACCACCTCCTTGTGGAAGCAATGGGGCAAACCCACATAAGACCAACTAGAATGAAGCTTCAAATGGCCGATGGTCATTTTGAAAGACCTCTAGGATTGCTCGAAGGGATAACTCTAACCACTTGTGGTGTGGAGTTTGAACATACATTTGCTATATGTGAATTTGAGAAAAATGACGTCTATGAGATGATCCTAGGAAGACCCTTCCTACGATAATTGCAAATAGTACAGGATTGGGGAACCAAATCCTTGTACTTACAACACTTAGGGGTCACCACCAAGGTCAATTTGAAGGATTACACCTTCAGAGATGTACCACCCCTACAGTGGAATTCTATCCACAAAGTGAAAGAAGATTCTATCTCTGTGCATTCGGAAAGTTCACCTGATCCATCATGGCTGCATGAAGATACTCATTTGTGGATGTGCAAGGTCGCAGAGGAAGAGGAAAAATGTTTAAAGGAAAGAGAAGAAGGAACTTTGCCAGGAGATAGACCAATTAAAGACCCAGCCTATACATCGATGATCTTTCCAGATGAGGAATTTGAGCCTCATGGCTGACCAGAAATCTTAGCCACCATGGACATTGCTGTCAATGAAGAACAATGGACACCTCATTGTGATGAGGAGGGTTATGATATCTCAGTGTTCATGTGTCAGCCCTTGCTAGAAGAATGTGACCCTAGTGATGTCATAGAAGAAGAAGAGAATGACGATGATATAGAGTCCATTGTGATGGATAGTTGCTTTAACTTAGAGTAGCACTATCTAGAAGATATAGGAGTGTTCACCCAGAAAGAAGAAGAACCTCTCACAAGTATTAAAATGGTAAATTCAAAGGATGGAAGTGAGAGCAGTCAAAAGAAAAAGAAAAGAAAAGCAGTGAAACACGAAGAGGAGGAATCATTGTTTGAAGTACCAGAAAACTTCAAGAAATATGAAGTTGATGACCGCAAAATTTTGGTACGGATGCCTAAGCGAGAGGCCATCATAGGGGAATCATATGATAATAAAGAAAAGACCAAGAAAATTGTAGTGACCATTGAAGAGAACGAAGAGAGATGCACATACATAGGAGATGACCTAAGTGCAAGAGAAGAAATGGAGCTCGTAGCTTTATTAAGGGAATATAGGGATGTGTTTGCATGGCACTATAGAGACTTGAAAGGGGTAGATCCAAGAATTTGCTCTCATACTATCCCCATGATTGCTGATGCCAAGCCCACCAAACAGAAGCCCTATACATATAATGATACATATGCAGCCAAAATAAAAGAAGAAATTGATATGCTGATTGAAGCTGGATTCATCTATGAGATTGAGCATACTGAATGGGTGTCCCCCATTGTAGTGGTGCCCAAGAAGAATGGTAAGTTGTGAGTGTGTATTAACCTTAAAAAAGTTAATGCCGCTACGATCAGAGATAGTTATCCACTTCCAATCACGGAACACCTATTGGAGCGTGTTGTAGGCAAGGAAGTTTATAACTTCCTTGATGGATTTTCAGGTTACAATCAAGTAGCCATTGCCCTAGAAGATCAACACAAAACGGCTTTTGCCACAGAGTGGGGAATCTTTGCATTTCGTGTGATGCCATTTGGGCTCACCAATGCACCTGCAACGTTCCAAAGGCTCATGTGTCATGTCTTCAAAGAGTTCTTGCGAAAGAGCTTAGAAGTGTATGTGGATGATTTATGTGCTCATTCCCAAGAAAGAAGATTTCACATCCCTAAGCTCAGACAAATCTTCAACAAGTGTAGAGAATATCGAGTGTGTCTGAACCCAGAAAAGTGTGTGTTCATGGTGCAGCAAGGTAAAATCTTAGGTCATATTGTTTCTAAGAATGGAATCTCAACAGATGAAGATAAGGTACGCGCCATAGCGGAGCTGCCAAGGCCAAGGAATGTTAAAGAGGTACAAGCCTTTATGGGCCATTGTGGATATTATCGTAGGTTTATCCACATGTACGCGATCATAGCTAGACCCCTTTATGCCCTGTTGTCTAATTTTGAGTGGAACGACGAATGCGAGAATTCTTTCAATGAACTGAAGGAACGTTTGTGCACAGCACCAACACTGACCACTCTTGATTGGAATAAACCATTCCATGTCCATGTGGATGCATCCAATCACACCATAGGATGTCTGCTAGCACAACCCACATGTGAAGGAAACTTAGATTTGCCCATAGCATATGCTAGTAGACAGCTCACCGTAGCTGAACGAAACTATACCACAACTGAGCGAGAAGGCTTAGGCATGGTATATGCTGTGAAGAAGTTTAGATACTATTTATTGGCCAACAAGTTCAAGTTTTTCACTGATCATCAAGCTTTGTTATATTTGGTCAATAAACCTTGCAATACTGGACGCTTAGCAAGATGGTTCCTCTTACTAATGGAATATGACTTTGAATTTGTTGTCAAGAAAGGTAGAACCCACCTTCGGGCAGATCACCTTTCTCGTATCACTTCAGGGGAGTCACCACAAGGAGTGTCTGATGAATTACCTGATGCTTATCTGTTCAATTTAGAAGTTGTTCCTAAATGGGCAAATAAGTTGGTACCAGTCCTCACCTTCGGACCCGCAAATAAGAATGTGAAAACATCACAAGAAGAAATTGTAAAATTACAAAAATATCACATATTGGCAGGAAGCATGTACAAACAAGATACGAAAGGTGTATTAGCTTGTTGTGTCGAGGATGATGAACATAGTAGCTAGTTGCAACAAGCCCATGAAGGATTGCTAGGAAATCACTATTCTAAACAACGAACATTGCAGAATCTAAAACGTTTAGGAGTGTATTGGCCTAGCATGGACAAAGAAATACATGAGTGGATTAAGAATTGTCCAATGTGCAGAGAGAGACAACCAATAGATCATGCCACCCTTTATTAGGTGTCATTAATTCCTGATTGGAGTGCTCCATTGGTAGAGTTTATGAGATCGGGAAGATTACCCAAAGAGGCTAGTCTAGCAAGAAGACGAAGCATGGAGCAAGAGGCTCAAGGCTATGCCTTAGTAGGAGACAACCTATACCAAAGAGGCAAAGATGGTTATCTAAGGTTGTGCGTTCACGAATCAGACTATTTGAAAGTCTTAGAAACTGCACACAGCGGTGTTGCAGGTGGACACTTTGGTCCTGATCAAGTAATCAAGACCATTCTATTTTCAGGACTTTGGTGGCCCACTCTTCATATGGATGCTCATACCTATGTGAAGAAATGTGACACATGCCAACGTGCACAATATCCAGTTAGAAAAGACGAGATGCCTTTGAGGTCAATGATGGGAGGGCGTGCATTTTCCAAGTGGGGCATAGACTTCATAGGTCCTATTAACCCCCCAGCTAGAAAATCCCATGCAGAGTATATTATTGTAGCCACAGATTACCTTACAAAGTGGGTAGACGTGAAAGCCACAACAAAAAATGATGCTCAGACTACGGCTAAGTTCTTATTCGAGAATGTGTTCACGAGATATGGGCTACCAATAGAGTTAGTGAGCGATAGAGGCACACACTTCTTGAATGAGGTCATTGAAAATCTTCTCCAAGAATTCTTGGTGATACATAAGAAGTCTGCCCCTTATCACCCACAAGCTAACGGACAAGACGAGAGCACCAATAAGATCCTCTGTAATGTATTGACAAAATTGGTAAATAATAAACACTCTGATTGGGACAAACAACTTCATCATGCTGTTTGGGCTTATCGAGTTGCCTACAAAACGGTACTCAATGCCACCCCATTTCAGATGGTCTTCGGACAGAATAAGATTTCTTAATCCCTGCCTTAAAAGAAGCACAAGAGTATGAGTGAAATGGGCATGAATTGTCCTCTAGGATCTTTGATCTCGAACGCTTAGGTGAGACGAGGCTACGAGCGGCAGCAGACATCTACGCTGCAAAGAAGAGGCAAAAGGCATACTTTGATGCACACATCAAGGATAAGGGATTGAAAGAGGGAGATCTAGTGTTGGTTTATACACTAAAACAAAATGCGCGTAAGTTGGAAAAAAGAGGATACGGACCCATGATCATTAATAGAATTTCCACTAGTGGTGGAGTTTAGTTGGCCACTCTAGAAGGAGATATCTTGCCAAACTATATTAGTGGATGTAGAGTCAAGTTATACCAAGAACCTCTTATAGAGGATATGCTTACGAGACTCAACACTGCTAAGACACGAAAAGAAGAGGAGTTAAGGGTGAGGGAAGAAGCACATGCAGAGGCTAGAGAGCGTATTAGGCGAAATAAGTTAAGGCGACTAGGCCTAGATGTCAACTCAAAAGCCCCAAAATATCACATGGATATGTGCCAAAAATCGAGCATAACTACTTCTCAAGTCATTGACCGACGTGCCTTTGTGACCATAGAGATAGGACAAGGAAAGGGTGCAAGGACTGTGAAAGCATTGATTGACTCAGGTGCAGCAAGTAGTGCAGTTAGACTATCCTACTGCCAAAACTTGCAGTTGAACATCAATCCCATAGAAGCTTAACTCATAGGATTGGGAGGTGTGGAAACCCCTTGTTTGGGCGAGGTGGAACTTCCCATCTACCTGCAAGATGTTCCAATGAAAGTCAAAGTGCAAGTGTGTCAAGATGAGAACCTTACAGAACCACTTGTCTTAGGACAAGATTGGATTTATGACAATGTAGTCAACTTAAACCTAAGAAGTCAACTTCTTCAAGTTTGGGTCCAGGGACAATGCTTTACATTAGAACTAGAAAATGGCATGCTCACAAATCCAGATGTCACATCTTGTAGTTCTTCTAAGACTAATCATATGAAAGAAGATGTTGTATGTGTCAAAAGCTCTATGATGCAGAAGGAGTCAATCGTGGAAGAACAGGTTTGAAGGCGGGTGGATCTTTCTTCTTCTCCAAAGAATCAAGTAGCCATAGTAGTGAGTCCACCACACAGGCAAACACAACCGTTCACGACAACTGCTACATCAAATAGAAAGACACCATTCGACAAGAAAGGAGTTCCGAGCATGAAACAGATCTGGGTATGCAAAGGAGAGCAACCACCAGCCTTGCCCCCACAAGGCCCATCCAGGCAAGCCAACCAGGCTAGAAGACAAAGGAAGCAGCCCGGACAAGCTCAATCACAAGGTATCCAACAAGTTTGGGTGCCTAAGAAATTAGCTGCAACTCAACAAGGGCGATTACAGATGTGGGTACCTAAGAAGCTCTTAAATCCACAACAACCTATGTTCTCCCACATGCGAAAGGTCTCAACAAAGAAGCCAAAAAGAGAAAAGGGTACGAACCACGTACAGAGACCGAAAGAAGATCAAATCAGCTCTTCAACAATAGTAGGAAGACGTGCAAAAAATATATGGGTTTGGAAGCCAAAAGTACAGGTAGCCTCCACCGAACCAAAGCGCCAATCACACTGGATACCACAGTTCAGAAAGCATCCAAAGAGGAAGACGTCTGAAGTGATCTTTACAGTGCCAAATATTGTTCTAAAATGGATCCCAATAAGGAGGATTACATCATTTCGAGATCCAATGGATAACTCCACCAAATTTGGCATCAACATCGAGAAGTAACTTCGAAAGCCTCGTCGAGGGACAACCATGTGCTTCTTGCACAACCCTGTCTTTTGCACCATTCAAGTCATGCACATCCAAAGTATGCATTAATATAGGGCCCTATTACATGCTTGTGCATAGACACATTTGAGAGTCCCATGCACAAGAGCACATTGATATATGTCAACTGTTTTTTCTGATACTAACATCTGTCTTCTTGTTTGGTGACATTGTTCCTCAAAAAAAAAAAAAAAAAGAGACAAGAAAGAACTTGTTCCCAGGTTTCGCTCATGGAACATGAATGAGTCATGCTTAGTGAAGATTGAACCATCGATTACTGGGCATTTATCAGTTTGGATAGAAGTGTGTCTTGGCTAGCAGATGATGTAATTGCTGCCTTATTTGGTAGATGTCAAGAACTTGGCATGAACATGGCATCCACAACTATGGTTTCCTCTTACTATGGTAGGAGTAAAGAGCTTGAAGGTCCGCAACTTGAGTGATGCTTAACTACTGCATGTATGAGAGCAACCAGGGAGATATTTGCAAGGGGTAGTTCTGGTACCCTGCAAATCTTTGTATGTATACTGGATGATAAGACTCCTGCTTATGGTGAGCTAAAGAGAATATGTGAAACTAAGCTTGGTGTAGTTCTCGAATGTTGTTTGTCAAGGAATATAAAGAAATTCAATTCTCTGTATTTGACAAATGATGCTTCGAAAAGAGGAGACATGATCAGCCACTCAAAAAATCTCATAAGTGGACCATCAGCATGGACATTCATCAACAATGTTCCATCCTAAAGGCCGAGTGTACAACACGAAGAGATGCACATCGATCGACCTTCTCCATGCTAAGTATCTTTACTTTGGAAACATCATAACCATGATAGCTTAGGAAACCTCTTCGTCGGCATACCCTTGAGCACTTAGCTCAAGAACCCCAATTTTTGCACCATACTTTTTCATATGCATTTTCCAAGTAAGCATGCATAGGGCTACATTACAAGGCCGTGCACAAGGCACATATTTTCCTCAACCCATGCACGAACACACTTACCCGTCATCCATTATGGGTTATGAGTACTGGGCATGACTACTATGAACATCAACTTTGGAAGATCTAGAGGATAGCAACGGAGCCTCATCACAACACAGTCATGCTAGAAGCCAGCGAAGAAGTACATACCAAGGCACTACAACTTGCAACCGCTCATAGTCACAGATGAAGAACCAGACAACCAAACCTGCCACATCTGGAAGCCATACGACTTTTGTTCATACAGAAGGGACACTCCCTCTCAAAACACTACTTGGAACAACCACTACAACAAGGGTCTGTTAGGGACGACAGACTTGAGGGGGGGGGAGTGTTGGACCTCAAGGTCAAGCACAAGCATGGAAGCACATCAGAAAGGTGGACACACACAAGAAGAAGGAGCAAGTAGGGAGCTCCAAGAAGTACATGTCAAATTTTTAGAAGAATCCCCTACAAAAATAGTGATTTCCATCACTAAAAACCATTGTAAATACCATTTTCTATTTTTGTAACTCCATTTTGTTCAAGCCGAGGAGTCCTTGAGCTTGAGGAGTATTAGAAGTATCATCCTACCAATTTTCATAATTTTTAGACTTCGTTTGAGCCCCCAAATAAGCCCTAGAACCTAATTTTTAACTAGGCCGGACACTAGTTCTAAACAGGGCCAAAACTAGTCAAAAAACTATAAAAAGAGCTAGAGAGTTCATTTTTGGGGTTAGCTTGTTAGAGGATAGAGCTTTTGTAAGAGAACTCTTTTGCAATCAAAGCTTTCCATTGTTCCTCTCTTTGATCTTACCTTGTGCGTGTGTGTGTGTATGTGTGTGCATGTTTGTGTGCTTTCACTCACTCACTTGTGCCTTCACTTGCTCATGGTCTTCATACTGGTCCTCACGTCTCCGCGGATTGACAAGTAAAGGAGGTGGTGCTTATGCTTGAGCTACACTAACGAACACAAATTGATGAGGAGGTATAATTTTCTCTCAGAATTCTTTTTGGTTTTCGTAACTTCATTCATCTAACTTGCCAATATTTTAAATTTGATTGATAATTGGATGTCAAAATTTGATTCTGGTTTAGAATTATAAAAGGATTAGCTTTCTAAAAATACCTACCATGACAACCAAAACACTTTACCATGGTGGAATTGTTCGTCAATAAAATTGGTCAAGTAATGTGTTGTATTTTGTTGAACAATTTTCTGATTCAAACATGATCATGTCCTCTTGTTTTTCTCCCTCTCGATAATATGATTTGTCCAAAATTCTTTCTTGTGCTTGTGCGCAATCTATTCAATCTATTGGAGTTCAAGGACTACAAAAGCACACAAACAACATGAGGAAGAAGAAGGAGAAGCTTGGAACACAACAATGAATAGGGGCATTGTCGGGGATCTCATAAAAAGGAGAATACCAAGTGGTACATCATCATTGCACCACTTCATTGGTATCAAAGCTATTTGAAGCGAGCACCTGCCCACACACCTACAACTTTCTCCAAGGCTTACAACTAAGGTGGTGACCAAGGGATAACTTGTCATGTGAGTCACCAATGTCATTGTTGGCTATGTGCGAGGAAGGAGTTCAACTATCAAGGAAGACAAAGTACTAGCACTTCTTGGGAGATCACCCATTCTCGTAGTGTTCCTTTCAAGTATCGTTTAACAACATGATTTCCTATAAATAAGCCCTAGTTTCTTGGTGATTATAAGAGTGAAGATACTTAATGTTAACATTCTTTTGGAGCCTTCAAAGTGTCTTCTTGCACTCTTTGCATCAATTTTTCGAGAGCTTATTTCGATACAAAATTGGGGGAAATTAGAAGGTGGTTATGAAGTTTTGGGAAAATTTTGACTACATAGATGGAAAGATTGGTTCAAAGATCAAGCTTGGAGTCAGCAGCACTTAAGAATCGGTGAGCAGTTAAGTCTATCTTCCATTACTTATCTGGTACTGATAACTTGGGTTGATTTATCCTAAGGGGATTCAATAGCACCAAATATACATGATTTCTCTAAGTGTGATAACACTATTTGTTATGGCATTCATGTGTCCATAAGAGGTTTTTTCTTCATGCTTGGTAGCTCATGCATATTTTGGTCGAGTGAGAAGCAACCTATTGTGGCCACTTCTAGTTATGACATTGAGAATAGGGAAGCTTTCATAGCTACTATTGAAGTTGTGTCTCCTCGGCAGTGTATATTCGGCTTTATCATCGAATTTCAGCTTTTGAGTCTTCTAGCAGGGTTCTTGGAAGACTTCAATTGTGGTAGGAGTAACCATCATAAGTTTATGCAAGTTTTTTGGGTCTAAAGAACAAAGTTCAAAGACACTTACAGGTTTTGTTAGCTAGTGTTTGGGTTGTAAATTTAGCCTTTCAATGCCATTTTATTTCATATACCGAGCACATACACACAGTACATTTCTGTGGATATTGCTATGTCCATGTGGTCATTCATATAGCAGTTGCGTTTTTTCATAAAGCCTTTGATGTTGATAAAGAGGGTCATGATGAGGGTTTCTTAACTAGGAGACACCTAGATAGGAGTCTCTCGGTGATGTAGGTGGAAGACTTACCCAATCTCGGCATAGGAGATGTATGCTAGTTATTCATAGGTGCTCGGCCCAAGCCTAGTTGGCTTCTTTCGATTAAGTGGTTATATGCAGTGGAGTCAGTGATTCATTATGCATGTTTACATGTCAATACTCATAGTTTTATGAGTTTTTAAGATTGTTCATACGCTCGTTTTGCAAAGGAGACTTTGAAATTTCTTTTTGAGATTTTAGTTTCTTAATTATATAGTGGTTGATTTTACTCCTTCACACACTTATTAGTATGAGCACATTCATTCTCACATATTCCTTTTGGTTGGTCATTGTCGTTCATTGATCCATTTTGTTGATATATTTAGGTAGTGATGTGTGTGAATACATTAGGAATGTTGAGGCACTTTTTTCCCTCTCTAGGAAATTTTTATCCCCGGCTTATATATATGCCTATAACCCTAACGAGTCACTTATCTTTGTACCTTCTTTTGGTAATACATTCAGTATTGTGTGTTGTACTCCAAGCTTCTTCTTCTTCCTTGTGTTGTTCGTGTGCTTCCGCAAATCTCAAACTTCAATGATTGGTATCAGAGTAGGTCACCACTTCATTTAAGGCATCATCGACACCCCTCTGCTCACAGTCTCAAGATCAAACGTAAATTGGTGAGCATACTAGAGGCAATTAGGAGTTCAAAATAGCTTTGTTTTGTGTGTCAAAATTGTGATCTAAGCTCGTTTCGACTTTCGAACACCCTATCGCTATGTCTATGTAGTCAATTTCATCTATTCAGCCAAAGATATATACAAGTTTTAGTTCACCTTTATAAGCGCCTCAAAGTCTATACAATTTTAACAAAACTCAATAGAGTAGTTCTATTCAATTTTTTGAGATATAGTCATTTTTCTGCATCAAAGTATTTTAGACAGTGGCCATGATTGAGAGCAATGATGTATTCTATATGTTGGTTGTTGAGGATAAGATGGATGGTATTAATTACAAACGACTATGGAATACTATCCAAGGTGTTGAAAAATGTCCTACTACACCTACAAATACAGGTACTGAAGCTGATGCAGATGGCGTTGAAGATGGTGATATTCTTCAGGTTCCTGTTCATGTTGCAATTCTTGTACACAACAAAGGATGCGTGGGATACACTTACCACTTTATATTAGGCAAGGAATGAGGCTCGTGTTGCTTACCTCCAAAAACAGTTGGAGAGTGAGCACATGAATGAAGAGATTCCATGGACAATTTGACAAGCATCAAAGATTTGAAGGAGCAGTTGATTTCTGTTGATGAAGTCTTGCCTGACAGTTCACTTGTGGGACTCTTTTGAATGGTCTTCTAGATTCATATCAGAGTTTTGCTTCTACTATTCAATTGATGATGAAAGACAATCAAAATGCCTTAACATTTGAAGAGTAGTCTTTGTTCTGCTATAGGAAGATCAGTCTAGGATGAATAGGTCCATTATGCATGTTGCAGATCAAGCTTTATTGGCTAGTCAGAAGGGCAAAGGTAAACGGAGGTCATCTAGTAGTAAGCAAAAATCTGCTAATTTTGTAGAATCAAAGAAGGATGACATAGATGCGAAGAAAATAGGAAAGCAAAATTTGTCTTGTAAATACTGTAAATGAAGTGATCATGTCATAAAGAGTTATCCAAAACTGGCTGCAAAAGAGGAAAAGAAAAAGGGGCTAGAATGGTTGTTGCAGAAGCCTCTACACCCAAATCAGAGTCTGCAAATCTTGTGCAGAATGAAGAATGGGCATTCACTACTGTTTGCAGTTATGACCCATCTTCTCATGAATAGTGTATGTCTGCGATAGACTTAGATGTTTGGTACTTTGATAGTGGGGCAACCAAACATATTACCTCATAGCATAGTTTCTTCACTTCACTTGAGCCTGCCCCTATAGGAAATTCTATCACATGCATCAACAACTCCTCTTATCCTATCATTGGAGATAGTAAGATTTTTGACTACTGCTCATGGTAGTTCTTTTACATTGTCAGATGCTTTATTTATGCCAAGGATCAAGAAAAATCTATTATCAGTTTCAGCACTAACCAAGATTGTCTTGGTTGTGAAATTTGTTGATGAGGGATGTATAGACGTTCATGATTTGCCAAATGGCAATGTCATTATTGCTTATGGTATTTTATGTCATGGGTTGTATAAGCTCATAGATTATTCAAAATCTGTGAATGATTCAGCATGTATAGTTCAAGATTCTCAGGCTATGTCAAATGCAAAGCTTTGGCATGCATGCTTTGGTCATCTAAATTTTGTTAGTTTGCTATGCCTGTTGAAATCTGAACTAGTGTCCCCTCTGCCAAATTTGAGACACGTGGTAAACATGTATGTGAGGCTGTATTTTGGGCGAAATGCAACATTCTTCCTTCCGAAAAGATGGTTCAGTATGATGTAGTCACAAATTGAAGCTTGTTCACAGTGATGTTTATCGTCTTATGCAAACACCTTCTTTTGGGAACTATCTTTTCTTCATGACTTTCATTGATGATTTTTCCAAGAATGCATGGGTATATCCATTGAAAGCAAAGTCTAAAGTTTTTATCTACTTTAAATAGTTTCTAGTTTTGGCTGAAAATCTGTCAGCATGTAAAATGGGCACCCTCCATTTTGATCGAGGGAGGGGGGATATGTGCCTTCTAATTTTAATGCATTTCTAGATGAATGTGGGATAAAACATCAATGTAAAATACCATATACACCTAAAAAAAATGGATTTGTTGAAAGGAAGAACAGGTCACTCATGGAGATGGGGAGGTGTATGGTCAAGAGTTAGGCTTTACCACATAGTTTCTAGCTTGAGGCTGTTATGTGTACAACATATGTATTTAATAGGTGTCCCACTAAAGTATTGCAGTATATCACTCCATATGACGCTTGGCATGGTTGCAAGCCATGTGTTGCTCACCTACATGTCTTTGGTTGTTTGGCATATGCATTAGTGCCTGAACAATAATACATGAAATTGGATGATAAAGCAGTGAAATGCATTTTTGTTGGGTATAGTTTTGAAAGCAAAGGCTATCATTTGTATCATCCACAAACTAAATGCATTTTTGTTAGCCATGATGTTGTTTTTGTGGAAGATGCTATTCAACCATTAGTTTCATGTACAAAGGAGCCATTAGTTAGCTCCAAAGATAAGTATGATACTTTGATGCCTCTTTTTACACGTGGATAATCTATTGCTGGTCCAAATGAGGCAATTTCTTTGTCTTTACATGTTTCACATGGTGATGCAAACCATTCCATTTTTTATGCAAATTTACATGATGTAATTATTGATGAGAGTACTGATATAGAGGAGTCAAAAGCTATGCCTAAATGGCTAGCATAGACTTTGTGAGATACCAAATTAGATGCAACTCTACCATATCATACTGGTTCAGGCTCTCATAGTGCTTTTTTTCCATTAGATTGCTATGATATGGCTGCCTCTAGTCTTTGTGATGAGAATGAGCCTGTTTCGTTTGATGAGGCCCAAAATTCTGAAAATTGGATGGTTTCTATGCAATCAGAATAAGCCACTAGTGGACACACAAGTGTCATAGCAACTAGCCCAATCAGATTCAGAAAAAGCATGCAAATCTAACGGTAGTGATCCCCCCTTGGGATAAAACAAAACAAGTAGCCGGTTACCACTCAAGTAGCGAAAGATGCGCTTAACCGCCTACCAATGCTTGACTCCTGGACAATG
Organism: Ceratopteris richardii; assembly: GCA_020310875.1. NCBI lineage: Eukaryota > Viridiplantae > Streptophyta > Polypodiopsida > Polypodiales > Pteridaceae > Ceratopteris > Ceratopteris richardii. The sequence goes on along the minus strand of CM035426.1, from coordinate 48,665,811 downwards.
CATAAACCTGCTCATCTGTGAGAGAGCAAACTAAATATCTGGCCAAGTAATGCATAAGTAAATCAGCCATCCAACAGCCTATTGATAGAGGACAACATCAAATGCATCTCCAGCATGATGAAGACTCAATCGTAAACCTGTCTCCATAGGAGTGGCAATAGGTTTACAGTCTTCAAGGCCAAAACGCTACAATAATGTGTCAGTATATTTGGTTTGACACAAAGTGGGTGCATCTAATTTGCTGTTGTTGGAGCAAGTCTATGACAAGCCTAAGTATTGGCTTGAGTCCCATGAAGTCATAGAAGAAGCCTTAAAATGAAGACAATGTAAAGTTCACTTGTGAACTACCTCTTGTAACTTTTGAAGAGTTTACTTAATGTAAAAGTGAAAGAATCTTAAGTGGTTGAGTCCACTTGATCAAAAAGGGAAAGAGGAGCCATGAATTTGTGATTTGTGGTAGATAGAGAATCAAATCAATCACTAATTGATTGGAGAGTGATTGAGGGAAGTTAGCCTCCCAAGATCAACTATAAATACATGGTAGCCTTAGTCGTGGTTATGTGAAGACCTCCAAGAGCTGAGCTTTATGCCATATCAAGGTGTGATTCCAAGGCACACATATGTATCAGTAAGTCCATTGTATTGTACAATCAATATACTTTCATTTTCATAATCATTTGGGTTCATATTTCCATGTTCTTGTGAAGTGTACTACTCATTGCCATATCTCTCAGTTTTCTCACTCAGATTGCAGAGATGGTTTCTCTGAGCTTGGTGCATCATTTTCAGTGATTTAACTTGGTAACCTTAGCTCTATAAGTCTACTATTTGTTCACCAATTTTCATTTCATTTGGGTGTTTCAATCTTTAGTTATGTTCAGTTGAAGTCAACCCTATCTCTTCATTTTCACTTCTCTGTTAGGTACCCGACTTTTTTACTCATCTTGTCAGAGCTGTTTCTCAGTGTGTACTTACCCAAGTTAAATGATTTAAAGCGTGTTGGATTTATCATACTGTCTATTATAAGAATACAAATTTTCATAATCATTGGATTCTTAAATTTGGAGTTATGTTCATTTTTCTACTCACTGTTCTCATTATTGTAGCAGCCCGTGAAAATTGGGATGATGTCATCAGTTGTTAAACATCATTCTCAGTGTGTGGTTCATTATTTTTTATGAGATTACTCTTGAAATTTTGCTCTTTAAGTTAACTAGACTTCCCCAAAAGGAATTAAGCTAATTACGGCTCTGCTCAGAGAATTATGCAAAACACTGGACAGGTGTATGAACCAAAATAGCAAGTTCTTCACCTCTGAGCTAACTCCAAATTATCTGTTTTGATCTATCTTTTTGAGAGTGATCTTCCAAGGTACATAGGGTGTCTAATACATCCATTGGCAAGCTAAAAGGGCCCACCATATACTCCTAGATTTCATTTGGATGGTGTAGATCAAGGATTTTGCAACACCTCTTCATCTTCAAGCACATACCTATCCATCTCTTCACAGTGGTATCAGAGCAAGGTTGGACAACATGGTAGATGGATTTCCTTCATCAATTGACAAATTGGACAAAGATAACTACTCAGCTTGGCCATTAAGAATGGAAGTTTATCTCCAAGGTAGAAGTTTATCTGGCTATGTGGTTGGAGATGAAGTTATGCCAAGTTTCAGGAACAAAAGTCACCCAACACAAGAAGAGTAAGAAAGATTGAGCACATGGTGCTCAAAGGATGCACTTGCAAGGTCTTATCTCCTCAACTCTATCTCAGATTTTTCGTTGCCTCACATTTGAAGTTGTAAGACATCTCAAGAAGTGTGGGATGCACTTGAAGCCTTCTTCTCTTCAAGTACTAAAGCTAGGAAGCATCAACTATGGCTGGATTTCACAACTCTCAAGAAGGCTCCCAAACAAAATGTGACTGATTTTGTCACAAAGCTCAAGGACATAGCAGATCAGTTGGGAAGCATTGGAGAGGTAATAGATGAAGAGAAAATTGTAAGGCAGGTCATCAATGGATTGAAGGCAGATGACAAGTGGGAAGCATTCACCATAGCTATGGATTTGTACATGGACATGCATGTACCTGATTTCAATACACTCATTGGACAACTACTTACTCAAGAGGCAAAGCTTATAAAAAATGGAGAAAGCTCTAAAGGTAATCAATCTTCAGCTTTATACACTGATAAAAGCAAGTCCAAAGATAACAAAGGAAAGGCAAAGAAAGTGGATGATGAAGCAGGAACATATCAAGCTAACTATGCAGGTAGAGGAAGACATGGCAGAGGTAGGGGAAGAGGAGGTAGACAATGCAGGGGGAGATTCCAAGACTCCAACTCATGTTCTATTTTTGGATTAACTAATCATACAACTGAAAATTGCTTTAGGAATTCTAGGAATCAAAGAGGCAGAGGATACAATAGAGGAAGTTATGGCTACTCAAGAGGAAGGTTCAACAATTATCATGGCAACTACAACAACTACAATCATTCAAACTATCAAGGAGGCTACAAAGGAAAGAGAGACTTCAATAACTACACAGAAGACTCAAACAAAGAGGATTCATTATTGATAATGAACATGGCTATGCCACAAGGTAAATCTGATGAGCATGTTTTCTACATAGATTCAGGTTGTTCAAATCATGTGGCAGGAAATGTGGCACTCCTATCAGATTTAGAAGATCCAAGGAATAAGCATGAGGTACAAACAGGAGATGACACAAGACATCCTGTGGAGGTAATAAGCAGTGTCAAAGCACGTGATGGAAACATCACCTTAGTAAGGTACTCTATGTCCCTACCATTACAAAGAATTTGATAAGTGTTGGGCAGATAGTAGAGAAAGGGTTGCAAGTCAGGTTCACAAAAGTAGGAGCATTTGTTGAAGATCCAAGTCAAGGATTCAAAAAAATTGCAAAAGGTGAAAAGACAGGTAGATTGTTCACATTTGAATTACAAGACACTAGAAACATTGCTCTCTTTAATTATGGTAGTCAGACACTCACAGAATTGGAAGTATGACACAAAAGGTTAGCACATATTGGTGAAAGGTCATTAAAGCAAATTTGCAGGGACCAAAGTGTACTTGGACTCCCTAACTTGTCAAAACAACATATGATTTATAAGTGTAGTGCATGTCAATTTGGAAAGTCTCACAGGTTACCATTCATGAAGAAAGGTTATATGCATGGAGATCTCTTGGAGTTGGTTCATACAGATGTATGGGGACCTACCAACGAAGCTTCAATATCTGGATCAAGGTATTATGTCTCCTTTATTGATGATTGCAGCAGATGGACTATCCTATTCTTTATGAAACACAAAGATGAAGTTTTTCATGTTTCAAAAGATATTTGGTTCTTGTGGAGAATCAAACAGGTAAATCACTAAAAAGGCTAAGGTCTGATGGAGGGGGAGAATACTTCTCCCATGAGTTTGATTCTTTTCTTCAAGAAAGAGGAATCAAAAGAGAGGTAACTACAAGGTACACTCTTGAGCAAAATGGAGTGGGAGAGAGGAGGAATAGGACAATTGTTGAAGCTGCAAGGTCCATGTTAAATGAAAAGCACATTTCCTAATTATCTATGGGCTGAGACTATATCTATAGCCACTTACTTGATTAACAGGTTGCCTTCAAAATCCCTTGATGGGATGACTTCATATGAGGCTTGGAATGGAAGAAGACCAAGCTTAGATCATTGTAAAATTTTTGGATGTATTGCTTTTGCTCATGTTCCTTCACAGGTTAGAGGCAAGATGGATCCAAAGGCAGAAAGGTGTGTATTTATTGGATATGAAAACAATCAAAAGGGCTACAGGTTATACAACCCTACCAACAAAGGATTCTTGGTAAGCAGAGATGTAGTTTTTGATGAAAACAATTCATGGTATGAAGATTCATGCAGGAAGATCAATTTACCATATGATCTTGAAGAAGATTTTCCAAAGCTTGGTAGAGAACAACCAAAGATTGAAGAACAAGAAACCTCGGAGGATGATGAAGAATCTCAGATGGAAAAGATCAAAGCATGGAAGTCTAAAGGTAAAGCAAAATTGCAGGAACTTGGACATGAGGCAGAATCATCACATCATGGCCTAGGAAGATCTATGAGGGAAAAGAAAAAACCAGCAACGTATGGGTTTGACACCTCACTAGTAACTAAACATTCTATCTACATAGCACAGGACATAAACCAAGAGGAGCCATCATCATTTGAAGAGGCCAAAGCAAAAACAGAATGGAAGCATGCAATGAAGGAAGAGATTGAAGCACTTGAGGAAAACAACACTTGGGATTTGGTGCCCAAGACTTCATCCATGAAGGTAATAGGCTCAAGATGGGTCTATAAACTCAAGAAGAATTCTGATGGTTCCATTAACAGGTATAAGGCAAGGCTTGTAGCAAAAGGCTTTGCGCAAACTCAGGGAATTGATTATGAGGAGACCTTCTCTCTTGTGGCAAAGATGCCTACTATTAGGGTTTTGCTTAGTATTGCCTCTTCCAAGAATTGGAAGATACTTCAACTAATGTAAAGAATGCATTCTTGAATGGTTGGATAACAAAAGAGGTATATATGACACAACCACTTGGTTTTAAGAATCAAGTTTATCCTGATTATGTGTGTAAACTTAACAAAGCATTGTATGGTCTCAAGCAAGCCCCAAGAGCTTGGAATTTCAGACTTGTTTCATTCTTGCACGACAAAGGCTTTCAACCAAGCAAGGCAGATCCTTCACTCTTTATTAAAAAGAGTAATTTTGAGATCATCTACCTATGTGTATATGTAGATGATATTATATTGACAGGAAATGATGCAAATGGTATGAAGAAGATCAAAGATCAGATGAGAGAAGAGTTCAAGATAATTGATTTGGGTTCACTTACCTACTTCCTAGGTTTGGAAGTTGTCTACAAAGATCATGGTTTGTTTCTCACTCAAAGAAAGTACATTAAGGACATGTTGGCAAAATTCAAGATGCAAGATTGTAAGATTGCAGGTACTCCAATGGAGGTCAATCACAAATTGAGCTCACATGAAGGTGAACTCATAGAGGACATCACATCATATCAAAGTCTAGTGGGTAGTCTCAACTATGCCACATTGACAAGAGTAGATATATGTTAGAGTGTGAGTGTGCTAAGTCAATTTATGCACACACCAAGGAAACCACATATGGATGCTGCCAAAAGGATTCTCAAGTATCTCAAAGGAACCATAAATGAAGGACTTTATTATCCTTATGTATCTGATTTAGGTTTGAAGCTATTCTCTGATGCAGATTGGGCTGGCTCCAAGGAAGATAGAAGGAGCACTTCAGGTTATCTTACCTTTGCAGGTTCAAAGCTTATTTCATGGTCATCCAAGAAGCAACCCACAGTTGCTCTCTCTTCTATTGAAGCTGAATACAGAGGTCTTGCCATAGCTACACAAGAAGCTATGTGGATGAAGACATTATTCAAAGATCTTGGATTGGAGTTTGGAACTCCAACTATTTATGGTGACAATATGAGTTCTATTCATTTGGCTGCTAATCCTATTTTTCATGCAAGGACTAAACATATTGAAGTTCATTATCACTATGTATGAGAGAAGGTTCTAAGCAAAGAGATTCAAATCATATGTGTCCACTCATCAACAATGTGCAGATATTCTAACCAAAGCATTGGATGGTACAAAGCTTTGCAAATTCAAGGCTATGATTGGTTTACAGGTAATCTTGGAAGATTGAAGACCTCAAGCATACTTGGCTTCAAGGGGAGCTGTTGGAGCAAGTCTATGACAAGCCTAAGTATTGGCTTGAGTCCCACAAAGTCATAGAAGAAGCCCTAAAATGAAGACAATGTAAAGTTCACTTGTGAACTACCTCTTGTAACTTTTGAAGAGTTTACTTAATGTAAAAGTGAAAGAATCTTAAGTGGTTGAGTCCACTTGATCAAAAAGGGAAAGTGGAGCCATGATTTGTGATTTGTGGTAGATAGAGAATCAAATCAATCACTAATTGATTGGAGAGTGATTGAGGGAAGTTAGCCTCCCAAGATCAACTATAAATACATGGTAGCCTTAGTCGTGGTTATGTGAAGACCTCCAAGAGCTGAGCTTTATGCCATATCAAGGTGTGATTCCAAGGCACACATATGTACAGTAAGTCCATTGTATTGTACAATCAATATACTTTCATTTTCATGATCCTTTGAGTTCATATTTTCATGTTCTTGTGAAGTGTACTACTCACTGCCATATCTCTTAGTTTTCTCAATCAGATTGCAGAGATGGTTTCTCTGAGATTGGTGCATCATTTTCAGTGATTCAACTTGGTAAAGTTAGCTCTATAAGTCTACTATATGCTCACCAATTTTCATTTCATTTGGGTGTTTCAGTCTTTAGTTATGTTCAGTTGAAGTCAACCCTATCTGTTCATTTTCACTTCTTTGTTAGGTACCCAACTTTTTTACTCATCTTGTCAGAGCTGTTTCTCAGTGTGTACTTACCCAAATTCAATGATTTAAAGCTTGTTGGATTCAGCATACTGTCTAGTATAAGGTACAAATTTTCATAATCTTTGGATTCTTAAATTTGGAGTAATGTTCATTTTTCTGCTCACTGGTCTCATTACTGTAACAACCCGTGAAAATCGAGATGATGTCATCAGTTGTTAAACATCATTCTCAGTGTGTGGTTCATTATTTTTTATGAGATTACTCTTGAAAGTTAGATCTTTAAGTTAACTAGACTTCCCAAAAAGAAATTAAGCTAATTACTATTGTGCTCAGAGAATCATGCAAAACACTAGACAGGTGTATGAACCAAAATAGCAAGTTCTTCACCTCTGAGCTAACTCCAACTTATCTGTTTTGATCTATCTTTTTGAGAGTGATCTTCCAAGGTACATAGGGTGTCTAATACATCCATTGGAAAGCTAAAAGGGCCCACCATATACTCTTGGAGTTCATTTGGCTGGTGTAGATCAAGCATTTTGCAACACCTATTCATCTTCAAGCACATACCTATCCATCTCTTCATAGCTGTCACACAAAGTCTACACTAGCCATTTTGGCATAGTTTTTGCCTCCTCAATGTCAGCTCTCTCATCAACAAGTGCATCATGTAAATTGACATCTGAAATGGGATGATCTGCATCATCACATGAAACTAATGACGAAAGCGTGCATGCCAAAGCTTTGCATCTGACACTGCCTGAGAATCATGTACTGCACATGCCAAATCATTTACAGATCTTTCATAGTCTATGAGCTTATACAGCCCACAACATAAAATGCCAGAAGCAATAATCACATCGCCATTTGACAGATCATGAACTGTACATCTGTCATCAACAAATTTCACAACCAAGCCAATCTTGGCTAATGCAGAAACGGATAACAAATTTTTCTTGATCTGTGGCATAAACAAAGCATCTAACAAAGTTGAACCACCCTCTACAAAACAGGCTACCTGTTTGCAACACTCTCTGTCTATGTGCAGAGATATATCTTCACAAAGTTGGCAATTTCTCACAACTCACTTAGCCAAATAACTTGAAACTTTGGCAAAGTTCAGGGCACAATATGAGAGACCAAATGAAGCTTCAAATCAATGAAAGTGAGTACAATGATAGAGCAAACAATGCTCTACAATCTGGTAAAATCAGATTTGGAAAAGCCTAACTACACCTCTAGATAGAGAGGAGCAAAATCATGAGAAAATGAGGTAAGCAAGCAAGGGGGCTACTTGCTGGAGTTTATGACTTCACTAAACTAAGTGGGAAACTCTTGGAATGCATACAACTCAAGAAAAAAAGGCAGGATGATGCTTATATAGAGTTTTACTTTTCCTACAATCTAGCTAACCACCCACCAATCAGTGTAGGTGCTCTTTTTGATGGCTGATTTGATGAGATTTGAATTTGATTGATTTTGGTGGAGTTTCTAACTTTATTCCATGACTTTGAGTCCTCCTTTTTGATTGTTCCACTTGCAAAACTCGTGGTTGAGCCTTTTTGCATGATTGAGACTTGATTTTCAACACATCGCCTATGAGACGAACATCTTCATCATTGCTCCATAAGTGAGGCATTTTTTGGTCTGACCTGCATAAAAACTCTGTTATGAATACAAGAGACTCTTATATGAGCCATCCCTCTACCATGCTGACCTCTAGATGTGCTTTTTTTCAAACAAACCCTTTTAATGTCTTCATGAAGTGCTATAAGAAATCCGTCGATTATGGACAGTTCCTGCTATTGCAACTTCATCAACCACATGAACCAATAAATGAAGCTGAATTCTAAGAATGTTTGTGGCAAAGTATTTCCCTACCATACAAACAACTTCTATAGGATTAAATTTTTCACTCTCTATTCTATCTCTCTTTATCTCTTTAAAAGAGATCCACCATACAAGGAACTGATTTTAAAAAATGGTTGTTTGCACATCCTCCAAAAGACAATCTTTTAAAGCTACAGAGAGCACAACTTGTAAAAACTTGTGCCAATCATGATACTTGAGCCTTTCGAAACCGTCATTTTGTGTGAAGATAATCTTTAGACACCTCATGCACCCAGTAGCTGTCTGAAACTCTCAAGTCACCTTCTTCACTTGTTTCTCTTCCATCTTGCAAAGCACCCAAAGAGCTCTTGGTAGTGACATTGTTTTGTTGGGCTTAGTAATTGCCAACAACTCTTGCATATGACCTCACTCTTCCAAATCCTCTCTTTGTGCTTTGCTTTCTTTCTTTCTGATCAAAGTCTTCCAGAGAATCTCTCCCACATTCTTGAAAATATGCATCGGATCTACCAAATGATTGATCAACAACTCACTTCAATAAGGAGTTCATGAAAGATTGAGAATCGTTTCATGCCAATGACTAGTATTTCTGAATCCCACAGCTACTTCCAATCGCTTGCTTTCATTTGGTGTTACGCTTGTCAGCCAATTTGCCCTTCACATAAAACATGTCCATCAAGAAAATATCTATGATGTCCTTCATAGATAGTTTTCCGAAGTGCTTTGGACTAGCATGCTTCTAGTCATGCTCCACATAGAGGACAAGCATGGTAACCTGAAATGATAAATCTGAACATTCACCATAACTAGGACAATCATGCATCGTCCACATAAGTATGCCTTGCACCTGCACGTCTCATCTTCTCATAGGTTTAGACATGTCGCGTATAGTAATCCCATCTTATGAAGTGCACAGCTCTTCCACAAGTGCAAGGTATACATCCATGTTTTTTACCTTAAACTTACCTAGAACAATAAGAGCTAATAATAAATAAGCATTTTTTGTGGGAAGCCATGGTGGGATGTTATAGTTGACCAAACATACAGGCCATGTACTCCATGAATAGCTACGTAAACCAAATGGATTTACTCCATCCATAGCTAGGCCTAGATGACAATTTGGAGGCTCACTAGTAAACTCTAGCCACTTACTATCTATGTGTTTCCACACATCAGAGTCAACAGGCACTCACATTACACCATTTGTAGACCTACTCTTTACATGCCATGACATTAATTCAGCTATGGATTTGCATCTAAACATACTCTTGATTCTTGGAATGATAGGAAAGTGGTGAAGAACCTTTGTAGGAGCTGCTTCACCCACAAGGTCTTCTCTAAACATGTTCGTTCCACACTCTGGACATATGTGGAGATGCTCATACTCGTTCCGAAAGAGAATGCAATCATTCCGACAAGCATGAATCTTGGTGTAGTCCATTCCAATGGATTGTAAAATTTTTTTCGCATCTCCATGTGTTGGAGGCATATCATTGCCATCTGCCAGAAACTAATCTTTAAGAATCTTGTAATAAGCAATTAGAACAATATTAGAAAATAAAGTTATTTTGATACAACAATGAAATTTTATTTCAAATCCATTTACCTGAACAATTCAGAGACACTTATATCTGACCATCCATAAATGGTTTGAAAATTGAGCATCGTGAGTGATGCATGTAGTACAGATATCTATGCCCCAGTGTACAGTGGTAAACAGGCTAGTCTTCACATGTTCTTGTATTCTTTGTCGGCTTGATCATGGAAATTTTGTCATGTCCATGGAACCCATGACATCTTCTCCACAATCGTGATCTTCATCCATCTCATAAAACGCTTCGAGCATTTCTTCCGTGTGTTCATTCTGTGTAATGCTACCAATACCTTGCCCTTCTACCTCACTCTTTGTTTTCTTTTGTCCACGAGAGGTTATCGGTGCAATGTCATTTGGGTCCACCTGCTCACTAGGGATACCATGCAAATTGTAGCATAGTTTCTATAGTCGATTTTTATAAGAGGATCCATATTCTCTAATATGTGCAATACAAATCCATCATTTTCAATAAATTTGATATTTGCACTGAGTGCAAGGACATGCCATTCTCTCCTCTGGATCCAAAGATGCCATCTGATACCATGTAGAGATGTTAGAACATTTAATTCTAAAAACCTAATTTTTCTTATCAAACCTAGAAACCCTAATCTTAAAGCCCTAGACCTAAAACATGTATATGCGTGTATGCATGTGTATATATATGATTATATATATGTTAATATTAAACCAAAAACTCTATTTTTTATATTTAATTTAATAAAAAGACTCTAAAACCCTATCTTTATATATTTAACTTTATGTATTTAATGTATTTACTTTTATTTGTTTTTTTCTTAATTTTTTTCTTATATATATTTACTTCAATTAAAAAACCCTAGAATCCTAAAATTCCTAAAGACCTATTTTTTATATATTTCAGTATATATATTTATTTTTATTGTATGTATGTAAAAAACTTAAAAGCCTAATCCTAAAGACCTAGAGCTAAAATATGTATATATGTGTATGTATGTGTATATACATGTGTATGTGTATATGTATTATGTGTGTATATGTGTATATGTGTGTATGCATATGTAAAAAGCCCAGAAACCCTAATCCTATTTTTTATAAATAGTTGATCATATATTGTACTTTTTTTTCCTAATGTTTATAAATGTATGATTATATATGTGAATATCAAACTAAAACTCTATTTTTTATATATTTAATTATATATATTTAATTTAATATATTTAATTGTATGTTAAGTACACTAGCTCTTTTCATATTTATTTATCTATACTAAAATCTTATTTTCTATATATATTTATTTATATATTCAAAAATTTTCTTAATTTTTTCCTTATATAATATATTTAATTTAATTCAAAAACCCTAAAACTCTATTTTTATATATTTGATTATATATATGTAAAAAACCTAAAAGCTTAATCCTAAAGACCTAGACCTAAAACATGTACATGTGTGTATGCATGTGTATATACATGTGTATGTATATATGTATTATATGTGTATATGTGTATATATATGTATGCATGTGTAAAAACCCTAAAACCTTAATCCTAATGACCTAGACCTAAAACATGTATATGTTTGTATGCATGTGTATATATAATATATATATATATATATATATATATATATATATATATATATATATATATATATATATATATATATATATATATATATATATATATATATATATATATATATATATATATATATATATATATATATATATATATATATATATATATATATGTGTGTGTGTGTGTGTGTGTGTGTGTGTGTGTGTGTATGTGTATATGTATTATGTGTGTATATGTTTGTATGCATGTGTAAACAACCTAAAAACCCTAATCCTAAAGACCTAAACCCTAATCCTATGTGTATATGTGTATTTGCATGTGTAAACAACCTAATTTTTCCTAATTTTTATAAATATATGATTATATATGTTAATATTAAACCTAAAACTCTATTTTTTATATATAATTAATTCAATAAAAAAACTATAAAATCCTATTTTTATATATTTAATTATATATATTTAATTTATATATCTAAAACACTAGCTCTTTTCATATTTATTTATCTGTACTAAAATCATAATTTTTTAATTAGTTTTTTTATATATATTTAATTTAATCAAAAACCCTAAAACTCTATTTTTTATATATTTGATTATATATATGTAAAAAACCTAAAAGCCTTATCATAAAGACCTAGATTTATTGGACATATTATTTTGTGGGATGGCATTGCCGTTGACCCAGATAAAGTAAAAGTTATTCCGGTGACCCCATTGCCCTGAAATCCAAAAGAAGTTTTGCAGTACTTAGGCCAAGTATGCTGGCATGGGAGACATTTGTGAGGCCTAGCTCATATTGCCATACCTCTCAACCGGTTAGTACATGTTTGACTAGCTAAATTCCAGTGGATAGAGGAAGCTAAAATAGCTTTTGAAAGGGTCCAAAAGATGCTCGCCACAACACGTCTTAAAAGCTCTAGATCAGAAGGAACCATTCCATGTATTTGTGGATGCTTTTGATAAAGCCATTAGAAGCATATTTGACCTGTCTACTATGCCAGTCGATGATCAACTTCCATGGAACAAAATTATTCGACTACGAAACGAGAGTGCTTGAGTTTAATTTACTCAATTAAGAAATTCCAAAACTATTTACTATTTAAGTCTTTCACTTTTCATGTGAACCACAGTGCACTCCTTTACTTAGTAAAATAGTAGAATCAGGTGGGTAGACTGGTGAGATGGGTTCTATTACTCCAGGAGTTCAAATATGACATTGTGCATCGAACAAGAGTAAGCCATGCAATTGCTGACTTTTTGTCGTGCATTGATCATGGGGAACCACTGGCGAGAGTGGATGACAATCTTTTGGATGTGGAGATTTTGCGGTCATGAAAATTGAAGATGCCCCACAGACCTTTTTGACTTGGTATGAAGAAATGCTTAGTTTCCTGGAAAACGGAGTTGTACCTACACACTTGTGGCCAGCAATGGGAAAAAAGCTTGGACTTTGGAGCCGCCAGTTCACCATCATCATGGCGCGACTTTATCATAAGGATCTGATAGGTGTATGGCTATGATGTGTGCCCCCACATGAAGTGGTGGTTGTCATTGAAGAAGTCCATCCAGATGAAGTAGGTGGCCATTTTAATCATTTGATCATAGTGTGAAAAATCCAACAGGTCGGACTTTGGTGGCCAACAATGTATGCGAATGTACAAATAGTGATAATTGCAATCCCTGTCAGCGCAAAGGTGAACCATGGGACAGTCACCACTTTTCATTGCAATCGATCCTACTACTGGAACCATTCCAAAAGTGGGGCCTAGACTTTATGGGCCCTATTAAACCACCTGCAGTCAGAATCGGAGACCTCCACATTCTGACATGTATAGAATATTGCATCCAATGGGCTAAGGCCTGTGCTACCACACATGCTATGGCATGGACAATCACCAAACAACTTCAAAACAAAATTTTTCCATGGTTTGGTTTACCTCTCAAATTAGTGTCTAACTAGGGCATGGATTTTGTGAATCAGTTGATTACGAAGATCACTGCACAATATCAAATCAAGCATAAATTTAGTTCACCTTACTACCCACGAGCCAATGGATTAGCAGAGAGTACAAACAAAGTTCTTCTGCACATGTTGCAGAAAATGTTGCTTGATTCTATGGTCCAATGGGAAATCATACTTCCTACGGTGCTTTGGGTGTACCGCACTTCCTATAAAGTTTCAATGGGAAGTACTCCATTTAAACTTCTATACGGCCACAAAGCTATCCTCCCATTCGAATTTGTTGTCCCTTGTCTCCGAATTATGGTCCAAAAACATCTATGATCGGAAGACTCTTTTGCTTACAGGATGGATCGGTTACACAAGTTGGATGAACATAGGTATATGAGTTTCTTATTACTGCAAGAAGTGCAGAATAGGCAAAAGAAATGGCACAATAGGAATTTTTGGACAAAAATTATTTGACAAGGGGATTTAGTGATATATTTTCATTCCAAAATGAAACAAAAGATGGGTAAACTAAAGTTGCAATGGACAAGTTCATTTCGAATCCATGAGTTATGCAGACCAGGTTCTTTTCAGCTTGCTACGTTGTTTGAAGAACTGCTACCACTAGTCACCAACGGGTCCAAGTTGCGGACCTATCAGTTTGTCAATGAATAATCATATATATATATATATATATATATATATATATATATATATATATATATATATATATATATATATATATATATATATATATATATATATATATATATATATATATATATATATATATATATATATATATATATATATATATAAGAAAAAAACATAATTCAAGAAAATCCCCAATGTGCGAAAATGGCAGAGTAACTACTTGCCATGCAAATCATACAGATGATAAAAAATGGTGGCAGATGTATTGATTCAAATATGATTCTCTAATTCTCATTTTGAGGTGCATGATGAGCACAGAACTGATGAAGTAAAGATAATATCTAGGGCCATCATGATGTAGACCTGACGCTCTCAAATTAGGCTCGTAAGTAATAAAAGGTTGAGAACAATTCCTAACCTAGCTTATTTGGTGAATGAAAGAATAGAGCACTCATCTATCATGCATCCTCACGCAACCTACAACAAAGCAAGCAGACAAGCTAAGGCGGTCACATTTTCTAATGCCCACCTACTTAATATCCTTGATAGCCTTTCACAGCCATAGACGGACTAGTTCAAGTGTCACGGATTATTGAAATGCACATTGATTGATTGGAGAAGCACATGGCCTCATCCTCTCTCAAAGGACACAATAAGGGAGATAGCATGACAGATAGATGGGAATGACCTTAATAACCTAGAAGTTTTCCTACAAATTGGACAAGGAGAGCCTTTCCAAATCTCTCCGATAGTGATTGCAGAGCAGTTACATGTCACTAATACAAGGATCACCACAATCACAAAAAATGTGGACTCCATAGAGATTGTAAATCTCTTAGGCAAGCCGTGTTTCAGGGAATATGAATTCTCCGAGCTCCTAGATGATAATCTGCTTAAACTCCGACTCTTATTAATGAAAATAGTAATTAACATACATGCAAACACTATGGGCTCTCAAAGTAGTTGTATGCGTTAATGAAGAAATCTACCAAAATGCAAGTAAATTGAGCAGAATTAATATTGCAGAAGATGAAAAAAGAGTTCCAAAGGTTGTACAAAAGGACTAGAAGATCGGTCAATGCTATGCTAGAATCCGAATTCGGAGTTTTATTTACCTTACTCAACCCTACTTTGCTACCCCACGAATGTAAAATTATAACTACTGAAGTTTTTCTGCAAGTGTTGAAGAAAAGAGCTACTGAGAGAAAACCCATTTTGGGCACTTCACACAATCAAGGAACAGGTGAACAAGATGAAGATGAGAAGCTCCGATGCAGCAAGTGAAGGAAAATCAGCAAAAGCAAGAACAAGATCAGAAATTGGTAGAGAAAGAGGCCGAAATAAAGAGACAAGCAGAAGAAGAAGCTAGAAGAAGAAGAGGAAGTCAAGAGATGGCTAGAGGAAGAAAACAAAAAGAAGGTGGAAGCAGAAGCAAAGAAGTTTCGAAAATAGAGGGAGCAAGCTGACCAAAATGTGAAGAATTCCTAGAAGGTTCCACCATTTCCTACCTTTACATCCTGTAATTTACATGATAAATGGACACAACCTGATGGAAGAGTGAAGTTGCCAATAGTAAGGTGCAGTGATTATATTTATCCATGGATGTTACCAAATGAGCCAACTAGAAAAGAGTACTTAGGTGATTTGGCAAGGGGAATCCACTGGAGTGTAGTCTAGTTGGAGGACTTACAAAAGAAATGTACTATTTTAACTCAACAGAAAGAAAAATGGGTAGTGGAGAAAGCAGATATGAATAAAGAGATCAGCCAACTAAGGGTGGATATTGATGCACTCAAAGTGGAGACTACAGGGAGAGAAAGTGTTCACGAGGAAATGATGAAAGAGTTAAATGATGCATTAGCAGAGAATAATACGTTGAAGGCAGTATTTAAAGAAAAATCAAAGAGAGTGGAGCAGGTGCAAGCAGAGGTAGAATAGAAACACAAAGCCTTGTAGAAATTAAAGAAGTCTAATAAAGAGTTAGCATCCAAGCTTCAAAAAGAGGAAAAAGAAGTACAGAGGTTTAAGTAGAAAGTTAATAATAGATTGAAGAAATGTCAAAACAGAAAGCAGCCATTGCTGAAGCAGAAGAGAAACTGGTAGTGCAAAACTTGGATTATACTGAGCTTGAAGCCAAACTCCACATTGTACAAGAAAGTTTTGATATGGATAAGGCTTAGCTGGCTAGAATTGAAGACTTAGAGAAGCAGGTGGAAGTGTGGAAACAAAGATGCTCAGATGCTAACCTTGTTTTGGATGGAAAGGAAGCAGAGGTCGTCGAGTTGAAGAAAAATGCAGCAATTTTGGAACTCAAGCACAAGACGGAGTTAGAAGGAGTGAAGAAGTTAACCAAAGAATATATCAAGAAATTAGATATTACTATCTCTTTTGACCATATGTTCGATAAATTGTAGAATTGGATTCCACAATTAGAACCTGCAATAGTGAGTTACAGAAGTGCAAGTTAGCAATTACTAGATGTGAAGGAGTTTTTTGAAGCGAAAATCAGAGTAGCCGAAGAAAATCTAGAGGAAATGTTCAAAGAACTACAGTATGATATAGAGCGAATTATGAACCTCGAGCTTCAAAATAATGATGATTATTTATAACCAAATTTTTGTAATATAGTGGGTTTGGATCCACCGTGCATTCCACTGTTAGCCGCTAGAATGGACTAACCAAAATCTTGTAATAGTGTAACTTGTAATAGGAATAGGGACTTATTTTTATGCAGATCTAAAGATTTTGTGGAATTCCGGTATTTTTTCTTAATTTCGAAGTGCGGAACGGTGTGATGTAGCAGAGCAAGACAAGAAAGAGAACGATGTGGTGTTCGGAGAATTTGTCTATGCGGGATGGTGTAGACTGGAACTTTGAAGAACAAAAACTCTGTTTTATGGAACTGTAGAGCGCAAAAGTGTCTGTAACGTTGTACAAAGTCTGAAGATTGTAAAGCAAAGTTTGTACAAATGTTTAGTATCTAGTATTCAGAAGTATGTAATGTTGAAGTCTATAATTAATCTAAAGTAATGTAATTCTATGATGCTGATAATCCAAAATTTATAAAGTGTGTGTGGCAATAACTCAAGGAACATAAATGCATGTTGTGATTGCAGTAGTCATAGTCATAATCCCCGTTCTTATACCCTAACCTTTGGCAAGGTGTTGTTTGTCAAAGACATTTCAGCCCACAAACAATCAGTCTGCATGCCATTAAAAAGTCCCAAGGTATCATATGGCTATGTGCCAAACCAAATTTTCCCTCTCACCATAGAATTGATAGAAGTCCTTTCATAAAGATGGAAGTAGGACAAGGCATGGGTGCAAAGACAATCAAGGCTTTGAGTGACTTAAGGGCAACCACTAGTATTGTCATATTTTCTTGTTGCCAAGACATGGAATTGTTCATTAATCCTATTGAAGTTTATCTTATAGAATTAGGAGTGGGAACCCCTTGCATGGTTGAGGTGTAGCTTCCCATCTCCATTTAAGACATTTAGATGACAATCAAAGTGCCAATGTGCCATGATGAGGATCTTATTGAGTCTCTCATCCTTGGTCAATATTTTACCTATGATCATGCAGTCAACTTAAACCTAAGGAGTGAACTTCTTTAGGTTTGGGTGAATAATCAACGTGTCATTATCAAACTAGGCAGATGCACCATCATTGATATAGGAATGGCACCAACTCCTAGTCCTTCCAGGGTCAATCATGAAGAAAAAGATGTTGTTCTTGTTTAAAGCTCTATGATGCAGAAGGATGTGACCCTTGGATAACAAGCAAGAGAGAGGATGGAACTCCCTTCTTTTTCAAAGATGCCAATCATCATTGTAACTCAAGCAAGGAAACATGCGGAGCAGCTTGAGAAGTCTATGGAATCCCAAAAATAGAAAGCATGTCAAGGGAAGACAATTCATTATGTGTGTTGGAGAAACACTCACTAATTAGACATATATTTGAAGGTCAAACCTTAGGAAGAAAACCCCATGCCTATGTGAAGGGACAAATTCACAAGTGTATCATACTTGTAAAGTTAGTTCACTTTAGTTCTAGAAGTTTTTTAAAAATCACGGGAATGAGAAAATCTATATAAGTTAGTTAGTATTAACTGACGCGAAGAGAGAAGAAGAAGGAGGAAGACAAGAGAAAGTGAGAAGAACTCATTTTTGTATGACTGAGTATAGTCGGGCTTCTCTGAGTGAGAAAGCATCTGTAAAACTTCTGAGTTTTTTATAGTTATGAGAAGAACTGAGTAAAGTTCTGTGTATGAGCCTCTCTCCATCATCTCCATGATTGCCTACTGTGTGATGAATTCAAAAGTTCAAGTTTTCTGAGCAATTCGATGCCTGGCATCGAATCTTGGCTCAAAAGTCATTTTTTCATTCTCTGTGTGTTAACTGTTGTTGAATCTTTTAAAAATATGAAGTTTGTGGAGCAACTCGATGCCTGGCATCGAGTTTGAGCATAAAGTCGATGCCTGGCATCGACTTCTAGCATACAAGTGGTCTTCTTCATATGTGTGTAAAAGAGAGTATTTCTGGTGCAGAAAAAGGGCCTGAAAAAGCTCAAAGTCGATGCCCGGCATCGACTTGGACTGAAATTCGATGCCAGGCATCGAATTTTTTATTTTTGGACATCAGGAATACTAAAACAAGTAAGATTTCCAGTTTTGGAAGGTCATACAGGGTCATCTTGTGAGGGCCATAACTTGAGTTCTAGAGCTCCGTTTGATGCATATGATAGCTTGTTGGAAAGCTCTACTCTTCTAGTTTCAGCCTATAAAGTTTCATCAAGAAATAATACTTGAGCTAGGAGAAATTAGCAAAATACTGAAGGTATGTCATTTTAGTGACTAGGAATTTCTGTAGAAGCAAAGTTCTCACTTTAAGCTATCATTTCTCAAAGTTTGGAGTGGCAATGAGTTAATGGTGACCATAGAGGTGTTCTAGTGTCACATTAATTCATTTCTTGTGGTGTTTTATACATCAACAAGTGGTATCAGAGCAGAAAGATTCTCGAGAGCAGAAGACGACAAAGGTACGAGAAGTTTTGTAAAGTTTTCCATTAAAGTTTGAAAGGTGAAGCATTTGAAGACACAAGGCATCAAAAGGTTACTTCAAAAGTATCCTCATACACAAAGAACTTCAAAAGGTATTATCCTTTATCCTTTAAGCTCACAGGTTGCAGCAGAAGGAAAGAACTATGGCAGATCATATCTCCATTGACAAACTGGACAGAGATAATTACCCCGCATGGGTAATGAGAATGGAAGCCTTACTTATGAGTAAGGATCTCATGGTATATGTAACAAGTGAAGAAGAGAAGCCAGTATTTGAAGATGAAAGCCGACCAAAGAAAGAAGAACTTGATGCTTTAAAGCATTGGCAGAAGAAGGATGCAAGTGCAAAAGCCTACATCTACAATACAATCTCAGATCATTTGCTACCACACATCAGAGGATTGGAATCATCAGAAGATATATGGAATGCATTGGAATATCATTTCCAAAGCACTACTAAAGCACGGAAAGCAAGTCTATGGTCAGAGTTTACAACATTCAAGAAGAAGCCAAGTCAAACCATTAGTGATTATGTCACTAAGATGAAGGATCTAGCAGATAGTCTTGGATCCATAGATGAAGATGTTGAAGATCACAGATTGATTGCTCAACTACTTGCAGGCTTGAGAGGGGATGAAAGGTGGAAACCTTTTGTCTTATCAACAGAACTTTCATTAAATCATTATGTTCCAGATTTGAACCAGTTGCTTGGTTTGATGCTCACATATGAGCAAGACTTGAAGGGAGATGGAGATAAAGGTCAAAGTTCTGCAATGTACATGAAGAACAAGAAGAAAGGAGATAAAGGTAAAGCAAAGGATGAAGAGGAGTCTAATTCTCAAGCTTATTATGCAAGAGGTAAAGGCACTGGCAGAGGAAGAGCAAGAGGTTTTGGAAGAGGAAGAGGTAATCAAAATAACAACAAAAAGGCTTGCTGGATCTGTGGATTGAGTAATCATTTGGCTCATGACTGTTGGCACAACCAACAAGGATCAAACCAGAATCAAAACAACAATAGCAGAGGTCGAGGTGGAAGATATCAAAGTAATTTTCAAAGAGGTAGACAAAGTCAAAGAGGAGGCTATGGTAGAGGTGGAGGAAGAAGTTGGGGACAGAATCAATCCTACAACACCACCTACTACAACTATGCAAATGACACACAGAATGAAAGTCATACATCATTGATGATGAATTCAATCAGCACATCAGACAAAGAAGATCTAAAGGTATTTTACATTGACTCTGGATGTTCTAATCATTTGTCAGGAAACATAGAATTGATGTCAGATTTGGAAAAAGGCATTTCTAGTCACACAGTTCAAACTGGTGATAATACAAGACATAGTGTACATTCAATTGGAAAAGTGAAATGCAAGAGTGGAGCAGATTTGCTAACCAATGTTTTGTATGTTCCTACAATACCTAAAAACTTGATTAGTGTGGGACAGATAGTTGAAAAAGGTTTTCAAGTCAGGTTTACAAATGAAGGAGTATTTGTGGAAGATCCAGAGAATGGATATAATCAGATTGTCTCTGGTAAGAAAGAAGGTAGACTCTTTACTTTAAGAGTGCAAGGGAACATTGGTCAAGCTTTGCTCACACATGGTGAAGCAGTGATTACAGAACTTGATCTCTGGCATAAGAGATTAGGTCATTTCAATGAAAGAGGAATTAAAGCTATGGTTGCTAATCAGTCTGTACTAGGATTACCAAATGTGCAAAGTCAACATATGGTTTATAAATGTGAAGCATGTCAAATGGGTAAAGCACACAGGTTACCATTTCAAAAGAAAGGATTCAAACATGATGGAGTACTTGAGCTCATTCATACAGATGTATGGGGACCAACAAAAGAAGGATCTATCAGTGGCTCAAGGTACTATGTTCTTTTCATTGATGATGCTACAAGATGGATAACATTATATGTTTTGAAGGAAAGATCAGAAGTGTTTGGAGCTTTCAAGCATTTTCATGCATATGCAGAGAGAGTCACAGGTCAAAAGCTTAAGAGACTGAGGTCTGATGGAGGGGGAGAATACTTCTCCCAAGAGTTCAATGATTATCTTTGGAATGCAGGTATTAAGAGAGAAATAACTTGCAGGTATACACCACAACAAAATGGTGTAGCAGAAAGAAGGAACAGGACTTTGGTTGAGTTTGCTAGAGCTATGCTAAAGGAGAAGAACTGTCCAAATTATCTTTGGGCTGAGGCTGTAAATACAGCTACATATCTTGTGAATAGATTACCATGTGCAGCTCTGAATGGAATGACTCCATATGAAGCTTGGTGGGGTAAGAAACCAACACTAGATCATTGTAGAGTGTTTGGATCAATTGCATATGCTTATGTGCCATCACAACTTAGGCATAAACTTGAACCAAAGGCAGAAAAATATGTGTTCATTGGTTATGATGAAAAGCAGATGGGTTACAGGTTGTGGAATCCTTTAACCAAACAATTTATTGTTTCTAGAGATGTTACATTTGATGAACAGAAAAGTTGGTATGCAGATCAAAGTCATACAGCTGAAGAATTTGAAGAAGAGGTAAGAAGATGTGAGAAAGGAAAATCAATTGTGCAGGTAAATAGAGATGAAGACTATATGCAAGCAAGTACATCCACAAGTGGATTAACAAGAAGGAATGAAGAAGCTCCTATATTTGATGAAGAGGTGTATCCAGAAACTTATGAAGAATGTGAACCAAGAAGGTCAAGCAGGACTAGAAGACAACCAGAAAGGTATTCTTATGATACTTCTTACATAACTCAGAAGAACTATGCATATATGGTCAAAGATGATGAAGAACCCCAGAACTATGATGAAGCTAAAGGTAAGAAGCAATGGGAAGAAGCAATGAAGGAAGAGTTCAATGCACTGGAGGAGAACAAGACATGGGAACTTGTTCCTAAACCAAATGGTAAGAAAGTAATTGGAAATAAATGGGTTTATAAAGTGAAGAAGCTTGCAGATGGAAGTATAGCCAGATACAAAGCTAGATTGGTGGTGAAAGGCTATGCCCAGACCTATGGCATAGATTATGATGAGACATTCAGTCCTGTAGCTAAGATGTCGACTATAAGGACAATCATTGCTATTGCAGCTTCAAAAGGATGGACCCTAAGTCAATTGGATATAAAAAATGCATTCTTGAATGGATACATATCAGATGAGGTATACATGGAACAACCTCAAGGGTTTATAGATTCCAGGTATCCAAATTGTGTTTGCAGGCTGAGAAGAGCATTGTATGGATTGAAGCAAGCTCCAAGAGCTTGGAACTATAGACTGGTGAAGTATCTCAATGATCTTGGATATCAAAGTTCAAAAGCAGATTCAAGTCTACTTATCAAAAGAACAGAGGAAGGTACAATCTACATTTGTATTTATGTAGATGACATTATAATCACAGGTACTTCAGATGAAGGAATCAAGGAGGTAAAGAGATTACTTGAGAAAGAGTTTAAGATCAGTGACCTAGGAAAGTTATCATACTTTCTTGGAATGGAAGTTACTTATACAGATCATGGCATATATGTGTCACAAGAAAGGTATCTTCTGAACTTGTTGAAGAAGTTTGATATGGAAAATTGCAGAGAAGCTTCAACTCCACTTGAAGTTAATCACAAGCTCAGTAAATATGATGGTGCAGACTACAAAGATATGAGGAAGTATCAATCTCTTGTGGGTAGTTTGATTTATGCTACACTAACAAGACCTGATCTTAGTTATGCAGTGGGAGTTTTGTCACAATTCATGCATTGTCCAAAGGACCCACATTGGATTGCAGGTCAAAGAGTTCTCAGATATATCAAAGGAACTATAAAGGAAGGATTATATTATCCTTTTACATCAGATTTGAAGTTGAGAGCCTACAGTGACTCAGACTGGGCAGGTAATCAAGATGACAGGAGATCAACTCATGGTTACATGATATACATTGGTGATAAGCTTGTAAGTTGGTGTTCCAAGAAACAACATACAGTAGCATTATCATCAACTGAAGCAGAGTACAAAGGACTTGTGGAAGCAGCTAAGGAAGTCATATGGATGCAGACATTGTTCAGGAGCTTAGGCATTGATCAAGGTACACCTACAATACATGGAGATAATATGAGTTCACTTTATCTTGCAGCAAATCCAATATTTCATGCAAGAACAAAGCACATAGAGATACAGTATCATTTTCTCAGGGAAAAGGTAATGGAGAAGGAGATTGAAGTGGAGTACATTTCTACTAAAGATCAGTTAGCAGACATAATGACAAAGAGCTTGGATGGTGTGAAGACCAGCAGATTTAAAAGCATGGCAGGAGTAAAAGAAAAGAAGATGATATGAAGAAACAGGGAATGTCAATTAGTGATTGAGGGGGAGCTGTTGGAGAAACACTCACTAATTAGACATATATTTGAAGGTCAAACCTTAGGAAGAAAACCCCATGCCTATGTGAAGGGACGAATTCACAAGTGTATCATACTTGTAAAGTTAGTTCACTTTAGTTCTAGAAGTTTTTTAAAAATCACGGGAATGAGAAAATCTATATAAGTTAGTTAGTATTAACTGACGCGAAGAGAGAAGAAGAAGGAGGAAGACAAGAGAAAGTGAGAAGAACTCATTTTTGTATGACTGAGTATAGTCGGGCTTCTCTGAGTGAGAAAGCATCTGTAAAACTTCTGAGTTTTTTATAGTTATGAGAAGAACTGAGTAAAGTTCTGTGTATGAGCCTCTCTCCATCATCTCCATGATTGCCTACTGTGTGATGAATTCAAAAGTTCAAGTTTTCTGAGCAATTCGATGCCTGGCATCGAATCTTGGCTCAAAAGTCATTTTTTCATTCTCTGTGTGTTAACTGTTGTTGAATCTTTTAAAAATATGAAGTTTGTGGAGCAACTCGATGCCTGGCATCGAGTTTGAGCATAAAGTCGATGCCTGGCATCGACTTCTAGCATACAAGTGGTCTTCTTCATATGTGTGTAAAAGAGAGTATTTCTGGTGCAGAAAAAGGGCCTGAAAAAGCTCAAAGTCGATGCCCGGCATCGACTTGGACTGAAATTCGATGCCAGGCATCGAATTTTTTATTTTTGGACATCAGGAATACTAAAACAAGCAAGATTTCCAGTTTTGGAAGGTCATACAGGGTCATCTTGTGAGGGCCATAACTTGAGTTCTAGAGCTCCGTTTGATGCATATAATAGCTTGTTGGAAAGCTCTACTCTTCTAGTTTCAGCCTATAAAGTTTCATCAAGAAATAATACTTGAGCTAGGAGAAATTAGCAAAATACTGAAGGTATGTCATTTTAGTGACTAGGAATTTCTGTAGAAGCAAAGTTCTCACTTTAAGCTATCATTTCTCAAAGTTTGGAGTGGCAATGAGTTAATGGTGACCATAGAGGTGTTCTAGTGTCACATTAATTCATTTCTTGTGGTGTTTTATACATCAACAATGTGAAGCAGATCTGGAGACACAAGGGGGAGCATCCACCTACTCCCTAGTTGAAACCATCAACAATTACAAGCAAATATCAAAATCAAAGCACCCAAGGGTTGTACCTCCAAGATGTTATTCTCAATGTGTATTCTCCATTTGGATACCTAAGCACTTGATGAAGGCCAACCACAATCCTAGACAAATATGGTGGCCTAAGACATGCTTTCAAGCTCAGATAGCCACACATAAGCTCTTAGGGATGAATCAATTCTCAACTACCCCCACCCCACAAAAATCAATAAGAACATCTGATGTAAACACGTATTCACATGAAATTAGACCTAGCATTATTTGGAAATGGATACCTAAAAAGTCCCAAGACCAAGTGAAGTCATCTATGAAACCCTTAGATTTAATGATATGCAACACTTGTACTCGCACAAGGGAAGTATGGAGATTCAAACTATGTAACAAACCCTCTAACCCCACCATATAAACACCCTTGTACAATATTAGATGCATTAAGAGCTCACTATGTATCCCAAGTATGCATTTAGGATTATCCACTAACCATAATAATTTCCACCCACAATCATCTCGCACATCACACCCACTAACTCAATAACAATCACAAATGTCACGTTGGTATTGTAAAGGGAACAAGGCCTCATCTAGTTTTTGATACAATAATAATGTGATTTTCTTCTTCTAGTTGGTTCATAAAACATCGACTATTGCCATCATCATGTTTGAAGCCATAGCACGAGCTCCCATGCAAGTGCTAGCCAGCAAATGATAGGCATCAATACCTTGCCTATTTTGGAAATGCCCAAGGAAAAACAAGAGGCTTTGGTACACTTGCTGATGATACCCATCCAAAATCCACCCATGGAACATACCATGAGAGTCAATCCCCACTCTTATTGGTTCAATGAGATGGCTCGACCTCTTGGAGATGCTACTTGTATCTGGGAAGCCAAGTGTCGGCTCAACAATATATGGGGGAAGTATCACTTCTTCACTCGAGAATTTTAGCGACTATAAAATGCAAGACTCCAATCTATATGGTGCAAGGCAAGATTATCTGAATACTTTAGTGCAAGGATACCTAAACCAAATTTCATGCACTGTTATTACCTTATCATCACTCTACAGCCTAACAAGGATGGGCGGGTGGCGAGTACCTTTGTCATTCCATCCCTCACACATGGGAATGAATTGAAGAAGTTTAGAATCACCGATAAATTAATTAGGGAAGCCTTGGATATGCAAGGTATGCATAAGCAGGGTATGGATATTCCCACAAAAAAGGAGATGTTAGTGCTAGATAGCATGAAGAATAGAAATCTTACCAAGCTTAAAAATATGGTATCAATGACCCCCTAATATAATAGTCCATCTCAGAATTTGTATACATCATTTCACTTTTCCTAGGCAAGACATGTTCACACAACTACATAAGAAAGTTTGGTTTAGTTTATATTTGGTATATAATCAAAATTTGACCATCAATCTCCCACATTGGGTCATTGATTAGATTCACGTAGTTAACAAGAGATACCCTCACAAGACCATCTTGCATGGATGTTGTGCCTCATGCATATCATTTGTAGATGCTTGGCTTACAATGTCCCTATTCAAAGAGACCTATCATGGAACAAAGTTCAGTAGTCTAAAGGCAAAAAGCCTCTACACCTCCATCCAAAAGAATAAGAGGGTAAATTCCAAAAGAATAAGAGGGTAAATTCCATGTGCCCAACCAAGAGGGGCTACATTGAATCCCAATATCTTTCCATCATCAGGACATGTAGTACACCCCTTCACACTCAAATTACTAAGGAGAAGCATAGTCCCTCCTGTACCATCCAATTTAGAGTTTCATGGAGGAATTGGTCTACAAGAATTAGGAAATGCAGACTTTGAACAACTCCTCTGAGACATGGAGATAGGTTTTGAAGAAGAAGGGGCAACAAGTGAACATCAACAACACCAACAAGAAGAGGAGCTACATGATGAGCAACAACATGAACAAGAACAAGAGGACAAAGAGAATGAGGAAGAGCAAAAAGACAAAGAAATTGAAGGTGCCCCTGCCTACACAGTGCAACGTCAAAGATGTGAGGATGGATTTATACTTGATGAAGATGAAGTGGTGCTGCAAAAACTTTGCACTACACCAGCCAAATGAGCTCCAGAGATATGTGGTGGGCCCTTTTAGCTTGCCAAAGGATGTATTAGACACCCTATGTACCTTGGAAGATCACTCTCAAAAAGATGAATCAAAACATATAGGTAGGGGTTGATCCAAAAGTAAAAAACTTGCTATTTTAGTTCATAGACCTGTTCAGTGTTTTGAACAATTCTCTAAGCACAGCAACATATATCTACTCTTATCAATGTGGCATAGTTCAAACTAGCCACAAGACTTTGATAACCTGTGATATCTTCTATGACTTCACCTTCATGTGAGCTCAATTTATGATCAACCTCCATTGGAGTGCCTGTAATCTTGCAATCTTGCATCTTGAACTTTATCAACAAGTCTTTAATGTATTTCCTTGGAGTAAGGAATAGACCATGATTTCCGTATACTACTTCCAATCCTAGGAAGTATGTAAGTGACCCTAAGTCACTTATCTTGAACTCTTCTTGCATCTACTCCTTGACCTTGCATTAGGAAAAAAGGTGAACCCTACATGGGCCTTTTAGCTTAAGGAGTGATTAGTGATGGACCAATGAGAAGAGGGTGGTGGCCACAGTCTAGTCCCTCAAACACATAGGCTAGGCATAGGCTTCCCTTGTTTTTGTGTGGTCAGAAAGGTAAAAACCACTTAGCCTTGGTGGTTTTAGCCATTTGAATGGTTTTCAAATGCTTGAAAACTAATTAGAACCCTTGGATGGCCTCAAAGATCCAATGGTTGAGGCTTAATGGAAAAAGTCAAGGCGGCATTGCATTTGGGCCTTTGGATTGTCTTGAAATCCAATGGATGAGATGACTTGCATCCTCAAAAAGGCGCCTTTGAATTTGTGCCTTTGGATTTGCTTTGGATCTAACTGCTAAGATGAGGGTCCTCCTTCAAAATGCACCTAAGATCTGGACCCTTGGATCTTAGCTTGATCTAAAGGCTATAATTGATGCCCATCATAGCAAAAGTGCCTTTTGATATCTCCCCTTGGATCAAGCATGCATCCGACGGCTCAAGACACACCCAAAAATTGGATCAGCCCCAAATGCGGGCGTCCATCGGATTTAGCCAAGATCTAAGGGCTCTGAGCACACTAAAACATGAGATCAGCCCCAAACGCGGGGATCCGTTCGATTCAAGTCCATCTAACGCCTCAAAAACCTGCAGAGACTATCCAACTTGCATGCGTGAGCTCATCATTACTCCCACGAATCTCAGAGCTTCTCTCTCTTGCCTCCCATCCAATTCAATATAAGCCACTAATTTCAAGCATCCAAGGGCTACAAAATACTCCTTTTAAAAATATAAACTTATTTGTATATTAAACATTATTTTATTCAAGAATACCACTAGTGGTTTCAGATGCTCTTTGATTTGTTGATATATTTAGGTAGTGATGTGTGTGAACACACTAGGACCGCCGGGACACTTTTTTCCCTCTTTAGGAGGTTTTTTTTCCCCTGGCTTGTATATACGCCTATTGCCCTAATGGGCTACTTATCTTTGTACATTCTCTTGTAATATATTTAGTATTGTGTGTTTGTGCTCCTAGCTTCTTCTTCTTCCTTGTGCTATTCGCGTGCTTCCGCAGACATCTATCTCCAACAATTGGTATCAGAGCAGGTCGTTGCTTCATCTAGGGCACCGTCGACACTCCGTTTGCAGTCTCAGAATCGAACGAATTTTGGTGAGCATACTCAGCATGTTTCCGAGATCAAAACAGCTTCGTTGTGTCGTGCCGAAATCGCGATCTGAGCTCGTTTTGGCCTCCGAACGCACTATCACAGCGCTTGTGTAGGCTATTTCATCTTTTTGTGCCAAAGGTATATACCAGTTTCTGTTTGCCAGTTTAAGCATCTCAAAGTCTGCTACAGGTCTAGCAGAACTCGTCTGGGCAATTCTGTTCAACTTTTTGAGATACAGTCAATTTTCTGCATCAAGGTATTTTAGTCACCGGCCATGGCTGAAAGCAGTGATGTATTCCGTATGTTGGCTGTTGAGGATAAGTTGGATGGTACCAACTACCCATTATGGGCTTATATGATGCGACATGTTTTGGTTGCAAAAGGATTGTGGAACATTGTGCAGGGTGTTGAAAGACGTCCTGTTACACCTCTAACGACAGGTACTGCAAATATAGGTGCTAGAGCTGATGAAGATGGTGTCGAAGATGATATTCCGCAGATTCCTATTCGTGCTGCTATTTCTGTTGCACCTACTCCAAAGCAAATTCGTTGGGATGGCAGAGATGCCTAGGCACATTGGCATTGATAGCTTTGTCTGTCAAACGTGCCATTATTCCTCATATTCGCTCTTGCAGAACAGCTAGGGATGCTTGGGATACACTTACCACATTGTACCAAGCTAGGAATGAGGCTTGTGTTGCTTACCTCTGAAAACAGTTGGAGAGTGAGCACATGAATGAAGGTGATTCTATGGACAGTTTCCTAACGAACATCAAAGATTTGAAGGAACAATTGATTTCTGCTGATGAGGTTATACCAGATAGCTCACTTTTGCAGACCGTTATGAATGGTCTTCCTGATTCATATAAGAGTTTTGCTTCTACTCTTCGGTTGATGATGAAAGGCAATCCGAATGCCTTATCATTTGAGGAGTTAGTCTCTGTTCTGTTGCAGGAAGATCAGTCCAGGCAAAACAGGTCCATTATGTGTGTTGCAGATCAAGCTTTCCTGGCTAGTCAGAAGGGTAAAGGAAAATGGAGCTCTTCTACTAGTAAGCAGAAATCTGCAAATGCTGCACATTCAAAGAACCAGGATAAAGATAAGAAGAAATCAGAAAAGCGGAAATTGTTTTGCAAGTACTGTAAAGGGAATGATCATATCATAAAGAACTGTCTAAAATTGGCTGCTAAAGAAGCAAAGAAAAAGGAGGCTAGAATGGTTATTGCAGAAGCCTCTACACCAAAAACAGAGTCTGCTAATCTTGTGCAGGAAGAAGAATGGGCGTTTACTACTGTTTGCAGTTTTGACCCATCTTCTCATGAGCAGTGCATGTCTGTAGTGGACTCAGATGTTTGGTACTTTGACAGTGGGGCGACCAAACATATTACCTCACAGCGCAGTTTCTTCTCTTCACTCAAGCCTGCCCCTATAGGGAATACTGTCACATGCGCCAACTACTCCTCTTATCCTGTTATGGGAGTTGGTAAGATCATTCTGACTACTGCTGATGGTAGTTCTTTCACCTTGTCAGATGCTTTATTTGTGCCAGGGATCAAGAAGAATATGTTATCAGTTTCTGCATTAGCCAAGATTGGCTTGGTTGTGAAATTCGTTGATGACAGGTGTACAGTTCATGATCTATCAAATGGCGATGTGATTATTGCTTCTGGCATTTTGTGTTGTGGGTTGTATAAGCTCATAGACTATGAAAGATCTATGAATGATTCGGCATGTACAGTTCATGATTCTCAGGCTATGTCAGATGCAAAGCTTTGGCATGCTTGCTTTGGTCATATGAATTTTGCTAGTTTGCTACGCCTGCAGAAATCTGATATGGTGTCTTCTTTGCCCAAGCTTGAGGCACCTGGAAAACATGTATGTGAAGGCTGTATTTTGGGCAAAATGCAGCGTTTTTCCTTTCCAAAAGATGGTTCAGTTTGGGCTACATAGAAATTACAGCTTGTACATAGTGATGTCTGTGGTCCTATGCAGACACCCTCTTTTGGGAATTACCTTTACTTCGTGACTTTCATTGATGATTTTTCCAGGCATGCATGGGTATATCCACTCAAAGCAAAGTCCGAAGTGTTCATGTGCTTTAAACAGCTTTTGGTTCTGGCTGAAAATCTCTCAGCATGTAAAATGGGCACCCTCTGTTCTGATCGAGGGGGGGAATATATGTCTTCTGATTTTAATGCATTTCTGGTTGCACGTGGGATAAAACACCAGTGTACAGTGCCGTATACACCTCAACAGAATGGAGTTGCTGAATGAAAGAACAGGTCACTCATGGAGATGGTGAGGTGCATGGTCAAGAGTTAGGCTTTACCACATAGTTTTTGGCTTGAGGTTGTCATGTGTGCAGCATATGTACTGAACAGGTGTCCCACTAAAGCGCTGTAGTCTATCACTCCATATGAGGCTTGGCATGACCGCAAGCCATCTGTTGCTCATCTGCGTGTTTTTTGTTGTTTGGCATATGCATTAGTGCCTGAACAACATCGCAGGAAATTGGATGATAAGGCAGTAAAATGTATTTTTGTTGGGTACAGTTCTGAAAGTAAAGGCTATCGTATGTATCATCTACAGACTAAATGCATTCTGGTTAGCCGCGATGTTGTCTTTGTGGAAGATGTTATTCAGCCATTGCTTTCATGTACTAAGGAGACATCTGTTAGCTCCAAAGACATGTATGATACGTTGATGCCTCTTTTTACAGGTGGACAGTCTAGTGTTGGTCCTAATGAGGCAATTTCTCAGCCTTCGCAGGTTTCATATGATGATGCAGATCATTCCATTTCTGATGCAGATTTACATGATGCACTTGTTGATGAGAGAGTTGATATTGAGAAGGAAAAAACTATGCCAAAATGGCTGGTGCAGACTTTGCGTGACAGCAAATTAGATGCACCTTTGTCATAACGTACTCGTTCAGGCTCTCATAGTGCCTCCTTTGCATCAGATTGCTATGCTATGGCTGCATCTAGTCTCTGTGATGAGAATGAGCCTGTTTCTTTTGATGAAGCACAGAATTCAGAAAATTGGATGGCTGCCATGCAATCTGAATATGATGCTATAATGAAGAATGGTACATGGTCTTTCTATGACTTGCCTCCTGGCAAGAAGGCTATTGGCACTAAGTGGGTATACAAGCTGAAACGTAAACCTGATGGTACAGTTGACAGGTATAAGGCTAGGCTTGTTGCAAAGGATTATGCGTAGGAAAGAGGAATTGATTTTGATGAGACCTTTGCACCTACATGCCGTATGACTACTGTTCGGAGCATTTGTGCACTTGCAGCCCATCACGGTTGGAATGTACATCAGTTGGAAATTAAAATGGCATTTCTGAATGGTGACTTGCATGAAGAAGTGTATGTTTTTCAGCCTCGTGGCTTTGTGCAAAAGGGGCATGAAAATCAGGTGTGTAGGTTAAAGAAGGCATTATATGGTTTAAAGCAAGCACCACGTGCTTGGTATGAGAAGATACATGCCTATCTGGTTGCACACGGTTTTGAGAATAGTCCAACTGAAAGCACCTTATATGTTAAGCGTGCTAATGATGTGCTTCTGATCATTGTTGTCTATGTTGATGACATGCTGCTCACTGGTCCTAGTGAGAAGCATATTGCTGATTTCAAGGCTGATTTGCATGCCTCATTTGAGATGTCTGATTTGGGGCATTTGCATCACTATTTGGTCATTCAGTTTATGCAAGTCGATGGTGGAATGGCTTTGTGTCAAACAAAATATATTGACACATTATTGTAGCGTTTTGGCCTTGAAGACTGTAAGCCTATTGCCACTCCTCTGGAGACACGTTTACGATTGAGTCTTCATGATGTTGGAGATGCATTTGATGTTGTTCTCTATCAGCAAGCTGTTGGATGCTTGATTTACTTATGCATTACTCAGCCAGATATTCAGTTTGTTGTCTCACAGATGAGTAGGTTTATGCATTGCCCATGAGTCACGCATTGGAAGGCGGTTAAGCGCATCTTTCGCTACTTGAGTGGTACTCGGGTACTTGGGTTGTTTTATCCCAAGGGGGGATCACTACCGCCAGATTTGCATGCTTTTACTGACTCAGATTGGGCTGGTTGCTATGACACTCGTGTGTCCACCAGTGGTTTTTGCTTCATGCTTGGTAGCTCATGTATATCTTGGTTGAGCAAGAAGGAGCCTACTGTGGCCACTTCCAGTTGTGAGGCTGAGTATAGGGCAGCTTTCACAGCGACTGTTGAGTGTGTGTGGCTCAGATGCCTTATGGCTGATTTGGGTGTTGGCCAGTCTTCTGCCACCATTATCTTCACTGACAGTCAGAGCGCATTGGTAGTTGTGAGGAACCCTGTGTTGCATGCTCGCACTAAGCACATTGAGGTGCATTATCACTATGTCAGGGAGAGGTTCTCTGCTGGGGAGATTAGCTTGGCATATGTGCCCACGCAGGAGAACATTGCAGACCTTTTCACGAAGGCTCTGCCTAGGGAGAAGTTTGAAGCTTTCCGCAAAGCTTTGGGCTTACTTCCTTTTGTGGAGTGATTTCCACATATCTTGGCACTTCCTTATACATGAGTGCCAGCTACTTGTTCACGGCATCACTCCCAGGGGGGATTTGTTGATATATTTAGGTAGTGATGTGTGTGAACACACTAGGACCGTCGGGGCACTTTTTTCCCTCTTTAGGAGGTTTTTTTCCCCCGGCTTGTATATACGCCTATTGCCCTAATGGGCTACTTATCTTTGTACATCCTCTTGTAATACATTTAGTATTGTGTGTTTGTGCTCCAAGCTTCTTCTTCTTCCTTGTGCTGTTCGCGTGCTTCCGCAGACATCTATCTCCAACATGATTAGCTTTTTAATCCCTAAAAATTAGGAATCCTTACAAGGCCCATACAGGGCTCACCTTTTCCCCTAATGGTTTATCCCATCTGCATCATTTCTTGTAAGTATAATATCATCCACATACACACACAAATAGATGACTTCACAATTACTCTTTTTTATTAGGAGTGATGGATCTGCCTTGCTAGGTTGAAATACTTTATCCTGTAAGAATGAAACAAGCATGTGATTCCAAACCCTTGGGGCCATTTTGAGTCCATATAGAGCTTTATTAAGCTTACACATATACTCAAGATGTACTTAATTCTCAAAACCAGGTTTGGTCAATTAGCATAAATCAAGCTACTCACCAAACTCTGATAAAGCTTCATACCTTTGAATTCTTCTCCTCCATATCTAGTCAGAGGTTGGCATATGACCTAGTAATTGATTCAAATCACGAGTAAAATGATCCAATCAAAGTTTTGTTGATAATATGAAAGGCTTCCACTTCTCATCTCCTCTTAAACTTGTAAGAATTTGTCTTACCAATTTATCTTCTTCAATGTCTTCATCAACTGCACCTAAAGAATCAGCAATGTCTTTCATCTTTGTCGCATAATTAGATATTGATTGTGAGGCCTTCTTCTTGAATGTGGTAAATTCTACCCATAGTGATACCTTTATTGACTTGGTTGTATTCTAGAAATGCTCCTCCAAAGCATTCCATATATCATTTGCACTTTCAAGCCCTCTGATATGAGGAAGAAAGTAATCATTCATTACCATATAGATGATGCTCCTTTCTTGAGCATCCTTCTTCATCCAACTCATGGACCAAGTTGGATAGTTTTCTCTATCCAATTTCTCAATTTGAAGGCTGTCTCCCATCCTTTCTTCACCTGTATTATCAAATCTTCAACCTTATGAGTAATAAATGTACCTTTGCTTTGAAATTTACTCCTTCTAATCCTTTTGATTGTTTTCATGTGTCTTTATTCAGCCTTTCCTTCAAACTTTATCCTTTTGAACCTTTATATGTTGAATTTTGTATGTTTTCAATAGTTGGGGTCCTCCTTTCCTTCAATTTTGATAGAACCTCCTCTGATAACACTGATGGAGATTATTAATCTCCAAAGGACAAGCTATACTTGAGTTTAGAATACCTTTATGTCAAGCATAGCTCAAGGCTTTCACCAATTTTGGAAGTTTTTAGCAAATTATGAAAGATTAACTCTTCTTTGAGACATAGCTTCACTCAAGAAAACCTGCTTCACAAAACTCACTCATTGACTAAGGGAATGATTAAAATTTCTTTGAAATTTTGGTACAAAACTCACTAGTGTTTATGCAACTAATCTAAGTGAAAATTCTTCAAAAGAACTTACAAAACTTTAGATTTACCTCAATAAGTGAACCTATATCTGAAACAAGCTTTCTCTGTAGGCGACTTTCACATATACAACTTTAAACACTTGCTTCTCTCAATCTACAACCCCTTTAATCAAATGCTTTTAGAAATAAATGGCTTACCTTCCAACTTAGATTTTGAATGCTTAATTGTCTAAAACATTACACTCTACACTGAGATCTGATCAATTCTTTAACCATCAGGATTGCGCATCTTTCAAAAGTCTCTCATCACGTTTCACACATATGAATGTTCCTACTCACAAATCTATTAGCTTGATTACAATTAGGCTCTCAAATCTTGACCATAGATTCTTCAATTATGGACTTAGACATGTAAAAAAGTATTTATCAATTGGTTAAGAACAAAAGGAGAAATTGTAGAAAGATTGAGATGCCATTTTCAAAAACTTCTTCTATTCTCTTGAAAATACATATGATATATAATTCTCATACACAAACACACTTATTCATCATTTAATCATCCTCTATTCATCTATACTTCTTCTCTCCTATCTGAAATGTCTATATACAAGTATATATAGGTGTATATGTCCAGATTTGTCACTATTACAAGATGTATATGAACTATTTACAAGATTAATGCACGTGTCTACAAATCATCTCTCTCTGAACCTTCACTTCACTTTATGCTTCATCCTTTATCCATTTCTTGATTCTTCATTCTTCAATCCTCTTTGTAATCATCAATTAGTGATTGTCGTGATCCAATAGCCCCCCCCTCAATCATTAATTGTGATTTTTTGCCTCTTCTTTATACCTGTCATTTCTTTAAACCTCTGCAACTTAGGTCCATTTAAGCTCTTTGTTAACATATCTGCAACTTGATCTTTTGTAGGTGTATACATGATCTATATCTCTTTTTCAATCACCTTTTCTCTTAGGAAGTTATATTGAATCTCAATATGTTTGGTCCTAGCATGAAACACAGGGTTAGCTACCAAATACATAGAACTCATATTGTCTCCAAATGATATGAACACTCTGATTGATGTCAAAACTCTTCATTAGAGTTCTCAACCATATGAACTCCTTTGCAGCTTCCACCATACCTTTATACTCTACTTCTGTAGATGATAAAGCAATTGTGTGTTGCTTCTTAGAACACCAAGAAATCAATATATCTCCCACATAACACAAATGCCCATGTGTTGATCTTCTATCATCAAAGCTACCTTCGCAATCTGCATCGCTATATATCTTGATTCTTTTATCTTATGTGAACCCATAGTACAAACCTTCTTTAATTGTGCCCTTAATTTATCTTAACACCCTTTGAACTACAATCTAATGTTCGTTCCTTGGACAATACATGAATTGAGATAAAACTCCAACTGCATATGATAGATCAGGCTTTGTCAATTAGCATAAATCAAGCTACTCACCAAACTAATATAAAGCTTCATACCTTTGAATTCTCCTCCTCCATATCTACTCAGTTTGTGGTTCACCTCCATTGGGGTTGGTGCTATCCTGCAATCTTCCATATTAAAGTTGATTAGAAAATTCTTCAAATACCTTTCTTGAGTTACATATACTCCATGTTGAGTATATAAAATCTCCATTCCCAAGAAGTATGATAAATCTCCCAAGTCACTGATCTTGAATTCTTTCTCCATCTGGTTCTCAAGCATTTGTATGCCTTTGTCATCTGTACCTATGAGTATTATGTCATCAACATAAATACAAACATAAATAAAACCATCTTCACTTACTTTGACTAACAAGCTACTATTTGCTTTTGATGCTTGAAAACCAAGTTCCTTGAAGAACTTTACAAGATTGTAATTACATGCCCTTGGGGCTTGCTTCAAGCCATACAAAGCTCTTTTGAGCTTACACACATAATATGGATTATGTTGATCTTTGAAACCATTTGGTTGTTCCATGTAGACTTTATCTAAAATGTAACCATTTAAAATGCATTCACCTCTAATTGAGATAATTTTCAACCCTTGCAAGCAGCAATAGCTATGAGAGTCCTTAATGGTTATCATCTTTGGAATAGGCCTATATGTTTCATCATAGTTTACACCATAATGTTGTGCATATCCTTTCACAATAGGTTTAGCTTTGTACCTAGACACACTTCCATCTGCAAATCTCTTTGTTTTGTAGACCCATTTGCATCCAATTACCTTCTCATTACTTGGTTTTTGTACCAAGTCCCAAGTCTCATTCTCAATTAGTGCATCATACTCTTCCTTCATAGCTTTTTTGCAATTCTCCTTTCCTTTGGCTTCATCATATGTAGATGGGTCTTCATCTGCTTTCATTATATAAGCATAATCTTTAGTTTTCAACAAAAAAGTGTCATAGCTATACCTTATAGATTGTCTTTTGTTCCTTGATGATCTTCTGAGTTCTCCACGTTCATCATATTATGGATCAAACCTTGGCAATTCTTCATTTTCAACTAGCACTTCATCATTCTCTTCTTCCTCAGAAATTTGAACCTTTGATTTACCTTTCTTTTGATTTAATGTCTCTTCAAGACCTACATAAGCACTATTTGTACCTGAATACCAAGTACCTTGCTCATCAAATGTGACATCCTTTGATACAAGGAATTGCTTTGTAGATGGATTCCACAACATGTATCCCATTTGTTTATCATAATAACCAATGAACAAATACTTTTCAGCTTTTGGTTCTAACGTATGCCTTAATTGAGAGGGAACAAAAGCATAGGCTAAGCACCCAAATACTTGCAATGATCTAATGTAGATCTCTTACCCCACCAAGCTTCATATGGTATCATACCTTGCAAATCTTTACATGGTAGCCTATTAACCAAGTATGTGGTTGTATTTACAGCCTCAACCCACAAATAATTAGGGCAATTCTTCTCTTTCATCATTGACCTTGCAAACTCAACAAGAGTTATATTTCTCCTTTCTGCTACAACATTTTGTTGAGGAGAGTACTTGCAAGTAACTTCTCTTTTTATACCTGCATTCCACAAATAATCATTGAATTTATTTGAGAAATAATCTTCCCCTCCATTTGACCTTAATCTCTTCAATTTTTGTTCTATAACCCTCTCTACATATACATGATAGTGTTTAAATGTGTTAAACACTTCTGATTTATCTTTGATCACATAAATAGTGAACCACTTGGTAGCATCATCAACATAAATCACATAATATCTAGAACCATTTATACTTAAGTCCTTTGAAGGACCCCACACATCTCTATGCACCAATTCAAGTTTTCTTGAATACATGAAACCGTGCTTATTGTATGATTGCTTGTGAGGCTTACCTAATTGACCTGCTTCACATTTGTATGTCATGTGTTGACCTGAAGCATTAGGTAATCCAAGCACTGAACTATTATTAATCATCTCTTTAATACCTCTTTCATTGAATTGTCCAAGCCTCTTATGCCAAAGATCCAACTCAGATATCTTTTGCCCTCCATATGTGAACAAGGCATGTCCAACATTACCTTGTACCTTCAATGTGAAGAGCCTTCCTTCTTTCTTCCGTGTAACAATTTGCTTATGCCCTTAGCTAGGGTCTTCAACATAAACTCCACATTAGTGAACCTCACTTCATATCCTTTTTCTTCAATTTGTCCTACACTCATCAAATTCTTTGGAATTGTAGGAACATACAAAACCTTACGCAAAAGAGTACTTCCATCTTTAGCCTTCACTGATCCAATAGACTTTACCTTGTGCTTTGTATTGTCACCTATTTGAATTGTATGATTGATTGCCTTATTCTCCAAATAAGTCATCAAAGCAATGTTCCTGCTCAGGTGATTACTACACGTTGAGTCAATGTAAAATACCATTTGGTATTCATTTGGAACACATGTTGCATTCGTGATTAGAGTTGAGTCTTCTTTCTAATCTGATGCATAGTTTTAGTAGGTGTTATTGTAGGATTGGTTTTGGAATTTTCTTCCACCATTCCTTCCAAAGAAGCTTCTACCACCTCTACCTCTAAAACTTCCTCTCTAATTTCTTCCACCTCTGCCTCTTTGATTGAAATTCTGATTAAAATTGCTAGTGCTTTGATCATTATGCCAACATTCATGATCTAGATGATTGGTCTTATCACATATCCAACAAGTTTTGACATTATCCTTGTTATTTTTGCCTCTTCCTCTACTTCTTCCAATTCCTCTACCTCTTATGAAGTTTGCTTGACTTGGAGTGCCTTTGTCTTCTACTGATTGTTGCTTTCCTTTGCTAGCCTTCTTCTTATCCTTAGAATACATTGCTTGACTTGCACTCTTATCAATATCCCCCCACTTCTCATCTCCTCTTAAACTTGTAAGAGTTTGTCTTACCAATTTATCTTCTTCAATGTCTTCATCAACTGCACCTAAAGAATCAGCAATGTCTTTCATCTTTGTCGCATACTTAGATATTGATTGTGAGGCCTTCTTCTTGAATGTGGTACATTTTGCCCATAGTGATACCTTTATTGACTTGGTTGTATTCTAGAAATGCTCCTCCAAAGCATTCCATATGTCATTTGGACTTTCAATCCCTCTGATATGAGGAAGCAAGTAATCATTCACTACCATATAGATGATGCTCCTTGCTTGAGCATCCTTCTTCATCCAACTCATGGACCAAGTTGGATAGTTTTCTCTATCCAATTTCTCAATTTGAAGGCTATCTCCCATCCTTTGTTCACCTACATTATCAAATCTTCAACCTTATGAGGAATAAATGTACCTTTGCTTTGAAATTTACTCCTTCTAATCCTTTTAATTGTTGTCGTGTGTCTTTATTTAGCCTTCCCTTCAAACTTTATGCTTTTGAACCTTAGCTGTTGAATTTTGTATGTTTGCAATAGTTGGGGTCCTCCTTTCCTTCAATTTTGATAGAACATGCTCTGATAACACTAATGGAGATTATTAATCTCCAAAGGAAAAGCTATACTTGAGTTTAGAATACCTTTATGTCAAGCATAGCTCAAGACTTTCACCAATTTTGGAAGTTTTTATCAAAACATGAAAGATTAACTCTTCAGTGAGACATAGCTTCACTTAGCAAAGTCTGCTTCACAAAACTCACTCATTGACTGACAAAATGATTAAAGTTTTCTATGAAATTTTGACACGACACTCTGCTAGTGTTTGCATGCAACTACCCTGAGTGAAAGTTGTTCAAAAGAACTTACAAAACCTTACCTCAATAAGTAAACCTATGTCTGAAACAAGCTTTCTCTACAAGGAACTTTCACATATACAACTGTAAACACTTGGTTCTCTCAATCTACAACCCGTTTAATCAAATGCTTTTAGACATAGATGTCTTACCTTTCAACTTAGATTTTAAATGCTTAGTTGTGTAAAACTTTACACTCTACACTGAGGTCTGATCAATTCTTTGACTGTAAGGATTGTGCCTGTTTCCGAAGTCTCTCATCATCTTTCACACATATCAATGTTCCTAGTCACAACTCTCTCAACCTGATTGCAATTAGGCTCTCAAATCTTGAACATAGATGCATCAACTATGGACTTAGACATGTACAAAATTATTTCTCAATTGATTAAGCACATAAGGAGAAATTGGAGAAAGATCGAGATGCCATTTTCAAAAACTTCTTCTATTCTCTTGAAAATACATCTGATAGATAATTCTCATACTCAAACACACTTATTCATCATCTACCCATCCTCTATTCATCTATATTTCTTCTCTCCTATATGACATATCTATATACAAGTATATATATATATATATATATATATATATATATATATATATATATATATATATATATATATATATATATATATATATAGGTGTATATGTCCAGATTCATCACTATTACATGATATATATGAACTATTTACAAGATTAATGTACATGTGTCTACAAATCATATTCTTTGAATCTTCAATTCACTTTATGATTCATCATTTATCCTTTTCTTCATTCTTCATTCTTCAATCCTCTTTGTGACTAACAATTAGTGATTGTCTTGCTCCAATAGAGGTGTAGAATGACAAATTATCTTAAAGGTAAAGGTTTATGGAGTCTAGTTACCGGAGATGGTCCACAACCAATGGACCTTCAAGATCCCAAAATTATTCCAGCACAAAGGAGACAATTTGCAGATTGCGAAGAGAGGAATTGAAGGGTGATGTTCCTCATTTCACAAGTTATTTTTAACATTATGATTGGTCATGTGCAAAGCCTAGAAAATTAAGAAAGTTTTGGGAATCATTCGAGAAGATGTATGCTACCTCAACAAGGTCTCAGAAGATGCAACTCAAGAACGAGCTCAACAACATGAAGAAAAGTTCAAACCAAAGCATTAGTGAGTATACATTGAAGATCAAGGAGCTTTGAGATCATCTAGCATCAATTGGATGCAAGATAGAAAAGTGGAATACATTGTCCAAACAACCTTTAATGGCTTGAGGAGTGAAGAGAAGTGGAAGCCCCTTATCACAAACATTCTTTATATCCTCTACCAATGTTCGAGGAGATTATACCAAATCTTATGGGTGAAGAGGCTATTCAACAAGGAGAAGGCAACAAAGGTAAGGACAAACATAGCCAAATGTT
This sequence comes from Ceratopteris richardii, assembly GCA_020310875.1. Taxonomy (NCBI): domain Eukaryota; kingdom Viridiplantae; phylum Streptophyta; class Polypodiopsida; order Polypodiales; family Pteridaceae; genus Ceratopteris; species Ceratopteris richardii. Next base: position 48,624,604 of record CM035426.1, on the reverse strand, counting down.
ATATGTAGGTCGAGGTAGAGGAAGGAATTCAAGATGAGGCTTGTGAGGAAGAGGGAGAAGCTATAACATCACAAATTCCAACCAACACAACTTGGAGGACAACAAGGACAACTCAAATGAAAACACATATGGAAGAGGTTCAAGAAGAAATAGAGGAAGAGGTCAAGGTCCATCCGATCCTCATAAAGGTATATCATGTTATCATTGTGGTAAAATAGGACATTATGCATATGATTGTTGGCAAAAGAAGGGAATGCCAAATGGATGCAACCAAAGGAGCCAAAATAACTATGCGAGTACATCAAATGAAGGAGACAAGCAAACCATGCCTTCCATGAAGCATGAGTACAACAGCCCAAGAAGTAATGACCAAAAATTGTTTCTAGATCATATGACATGCCAAGGAGATTTATTCACAAATCTACAAGCTCCAATTGGAAAAGGATGTGTGGAGACCGGTGATGAAACTCAACACACAATTGAGCATGTTGGAGAAATCAATCTTGGAGACAAGAAGGTATTGATTGATGTTCTTCATGTTCCTACTATTGCAAAGAATTTGATTTCAGTAGGAAAAATGGTAGAGAAAGGATATCATTCTATCTTCAATGAAAAAGGTTGATTTGTAAAGAATCCAAAAGAAGGGTTCAAGGTCGTTGCTCAAGGAAGGAAAGAAGGTAGGATGTTCACTTTTGACATTCAATAATCACATGGAAAGGTGTTGTATATTCAGTTTGGAAACAAGAGGATTGCTAAAATCGATTTGTGGCACAAAAGGTTTGGGCATATCAACATTCCCAAGCTCAAGGTCATGAGCAACCATGAAGTGGTAAGAGATCTTCCAAGATTCAATGATGCTAGATTGCATGCATTTTGTGAACCATGCCAATTAGGAAAGAAAACTCAACAACCATTCAAGAAGAGCAACTATGTGTCAAGGAATGTCCTCGACTTGATACACACAGATGTATGGGGACCAACACAATAACCATCTATGACTGGTAATAGATATTTTGTCACTTTTAATGATGATCATTCAAGAAAAGTATGGGTGTTTTGGATAAACCAAAAATCAAATGTGTTCTCTATGTTCAAGAGATTTAATGCACATGTAGAAAAGGAAATAGGATGGTACATAAAGACCTCGAGGTCTGATGGAGGAGGAGAATACCTCTCCAAAGAATTTTAAGATTTTCTTTATGAAAATGGCATCAAACGACAATTTACATGTAGGTACATGCCCCAACAAAATATGCTGAAAGGAAAAATAGACACATCACAAAAGTTGCAAGATGTATGTTCAACGAGATGAAGGTGCCACTAAACTATTGGGTTGAAGCAGCTACTACATTTGTTTATTTGATGAACAAGTGCACAACAGCTGGAATGCATAATTTGACTTCTAAGGAGGTTTATTTTGGTAAGAAACCTAATCTTATACATCTCAAAGTTTTTGGATGTGTGTGTTATGTTGACATTCCTCAAGAACTAAGGAAAAAGATGGAGCCAAAGTCAGGAAAATGTATTTTCATTGGATATTTATCGGAGCAAAAAGATATAAGTGCTACAATCCAATGACAAAGGAGTCTCACAAGATGTGGTATTTGATGAGCTAAGACCATGGTTTGTGTCACGAGGAAGGAGATAAGGAAGAGAGATCACAAACACAATCTCACTCTCAAGGAGAAGCTTACACACAGATTGAGGCAAGGAAGAATGATCTTCTTCTTCTTCTATTACATAAAAAGGAATGTACAAGAATGACCTAAAACAAGAACCCAACTACTGCAATATATAAAGACCAATACATAAGGAAAAACCTAATACCCACAAATGAGTGAGCTTGCAAGAAACAAATGTGCCATTACTCTCGATAGATAAATCTAATAAAGCTCAATGAAGTGTCCCTGACATATACCGGCATGACCACTATACATGTCAGAGAAATAAAAGAAGTGATACGTGTTATCCTGGATCATCACATGTTGAGCTTGATATCTCAACACTCCCCCTCAAGCTCAACACCATGTCCTCTAATCCAAGCATCTCCGAAACTTCTTCAGCTTCTCTGCTCCAAGTGCTTTAGTGAAAATATCAGCAACCTGTTCATCTGTTCTCACATAAACAAGATCAATATCACCTGCGAATACCTTCTCTCTAATGAAGTGATAATGTACCTCGATATGCTTTGTTTTGTTGGAAAACAATGTCTCATTAGTCCACATAGCTCACAGTATACAGGTTGTATAGTCTTCTGTATGAATCCTTTAACAACTAAAGGCACTAGGCATAGTGGATAGAACTTTGGCCTCCTAAAGTTCCACCCTGAGTTCGAATCCCACGAGTGACGACAACAGCGCGCATGAAGTTTTTTTATAAATTTCAACTCGGTGACGAACGACGATGGAGATTTCACGATTGTTTTTTTTTACGATCGTGTAGCTTTTTTCAATAAGTTCTTTTGATGTGCTTTTGAAGGGATCACAAATACTATAAAAGAAGAGCCATAGGCTCATTGTAAAGCATCCTTCACCTATTTTCAACACAAGCTTTGGAGTTGTGGTTCCTTAATAGAGGTCGTGCTTCTAGCACATGGGGCAGCCATGGTGCTATTTTGGAGCACGTTGAGGAGTGGCTATGAATTTCTTCTTGGAGAAGAAGAGTGTGCTCACACTCTTGCTTATGGAGAGGACTTATCCATTAGCAGCTTGGTGGTGTGGATCAGCTATTCACATGATGTATTTGAAGATTGTCTTCTACATGATTTCGGGTTACTTCAAAGACATTGGATGGTGGTTAATATAAGATTTACATCTTATGTTAAGAATTCAGGTACATATTCTCTTTATGCACACAGGTACTACTTGAAGTTTTTGGAGGTAGTAACATCCATATCAGGAGGAGTCCTATTCGGCATAGGTACAAGAGAATCAGTACGTGTATGCTTTATGCATATTTGGATGAGGTGTTAGAGAAGATAGTTCATATGAGTTTGAGGATTTCTGGCAGCAAACTTGTTAGCATTCTTTGCTATTTTTGTAAGTATGTGATCTTTTCACACATGTATCTAACTTAGGGTCTTCCATAGCCTAAGGTTAGATGAGGGTTTGCTGATTATCAGTTTTAGACTGATCCTTCCTCTTTCTATTACTCATATACACTCTTCTACAACCTATTAGGTCACACACCTCATATATATTCAGATTTCTGTCCATACATCTGAATATGTTTGTTACATTTGTACATTCACTCATCCATCTATTTCTATTCACATAGAGTGGTTGAGAGTTTTGCTCCCACATTGTACATTGAACATTGGTATATATGATAGTGTGAGTAAGCCTTGGCTTACGTAACACTTTACACATGTTGTCTAATCTTTCTCTATCTTTGTCTCATCATTTGTATGATTAAATGTGGTATGTTTATATTTTGTCAATATAGGAAGATTGCTAGATTCTATGTTGTATATGCTGGACCTATGGAACCTTGGACCTGTGGCATTAATTATGGGCCTACTAAATTTCCAACATTTGGTATCAGAGCTTTAGGGCTTTGGCATCAGAACGTTCAGGCTCTCAGATTCCCAAGTTCCTAGACTTCTAGGTTTACAACATATGATTTAAGAGCATCTTTTAACATTTGATATTTGACATACACACTTAATCTAGATGAGTAGAGATTTGAGAATTAGACAATTCGGTCACATGTTTATTCATCAATGTGGAGTATGAAGTTCATGATCTGTTAGCAGTCGAATACTTTTGGAAGAGTATGAAAATACTTTACAAAAAGTATTGTTTGAAGACCAAAACTTGATGAAGAGAAGGGTACTTCAAATTCAAGGAAGAACAATGGTTTGGAGAAGATGAAGGACTCAGATCAACATCAAATCACAGGTATCAGTTTCTACTATCATATTATCATTTGCAGGTCACATCTTAGAAGAGCAGTTATGAAGAGATTTGAAAGATTCAAGGAGTGCTTTTATACACTTTCATTTTTTGAAAGTTAAAGGCTACATCAAAACAGGTATCTAGAGGTTTTTCTAGAGAGTTTTGAGAGATCTCTTTCATGGCAAGAAAGCTCATCTTAGAAGAAAAATGTGGAGAGCATCAGTTTTGTTTTCAGCCAATCTTGTGTTGTAAGTTGGTTGGAAGTTTTTGCTTACATTTTGTTTCTATAGAAGGTAACTCTAGAAAGGTAATTCATCATTCAGACAAAAGGTTGGTGAACTCAGTCATATCAGTCATTTGAAGCAAAATTTTGATTCAGAGATATGAGGAGATGATAAAACATGATTCTCTGTTCACCTCCATTTGTATACCATGTTTGTTTTTTACTCTTAGTACTAGAGAAAGAGAAAAGTTCATTTGAAGAAGTTAGGAGTGCTTGCTACTTCAAGATGAAGAGAACAAAAGGTATGGAAGAGAAGTTTGAAGATGTCAACATCATCATCAAGTGGAAGAAAGATGCAGAAGAAGAAAGTCTAGTATTTCCAAAAGGGAAAGTAAGACTTCCTTTTCTCTTATATTTTCCATATACTTTTCCTATTTTATCCTCTACATCCAAAGACAAGTCTACGAGAACATCTTGTGTGAAGATAGTTTATGAAGTGATTCGATGGCGATACACCACAGTGCGCTCTCCTTCTTGAGAGCTCCACGACGATATGCTCGGAGTAGAAAACCGAGCACCTGAGGCCGCACACAGTACTCCGCACAGAGGCTGTAGAATACACAGAAAACACAGTACACAGGGAGCACAAAAATAGACTTCTTAGGTCTTACAAATGCGGTCGAACTTACAGTCTGTGACTGACCAAGCCACTATATGTTTTATTAAAGAACATATACAAAGAAGTGTCCGGTGGCCATTTGGCCTTTCACATGGACACTAACGGTAACAGTTTAAAGAAGAAGTAGTTTCTTGTTTTGCATCATACTTGGTCATGCTTTAGTAGATTTGACAAAGAATTGCATTGAGAGGAAGAAAAACAGCAAATTTTGAAGACAACTTGTATATTTTGACTCATATGTATGAGTTATATATAAGTTGAAGTTTTTGAACAGGCAGTTATATGTTCACTCAAAGAATTCTTGGAGTGTCAATATAGAGCTACTTGGTATATGACAAGTTGCAAAGAAGTATATTTCTTCTTTATCTAACTCTTGAGGTAAAAGAGTTTTTTGTAGCAGATGTTGAAGACTTGGGTTGAGGTTTTGTGTTTGGAAAATTTACCTCATATTCAGTATTTAAAAAAAAAAAATAGATTTTTGATGTACGAGTTAGTTGAAGAATCTACTTTTTATGATTGTCTTGTTTTTTGGATACATTCTTGTATTCAAAAAGGTGTTCCATCAAATCCTATCACTTGATTGAGAAGTGGAGTCAGCCAAAAGAAAATCAAGCAGGTACTATCACATTTCACTCGGGTAGAATATGAAAAGATGAAGTATCAAGTTGTAGCTTTTGGAGTTCTCAAAGGTGAGAGTTTGTCCACTTATGTTTCAAGTAGGAGTTGTAGATTCTTGGAAAGGATTTGGTTAAAGAAAAGTTTTACAACTTTATGTGAGAAGCATGGACACTTAGAGACATTCAGGTAGCAAATCAAACATTCAGTCATGAAGGTTTGATGAGAGCAGATTCTACACAGGTATTTTGTTGAAAAGATCTTGATAGATCTTGTATGATCTTGGACGATCTTGAATGATCATGAAAGATCCTGAGTATTTATAAGTCAGTTGTCTATCCTTTGTTTGTGAAGATTCTTAGCATTGGAGGAAGTAAGTCAAAGATTCAGATTCTTTCAGATTTGTGTTGCAGAGAAATAGAAGAAGATACTTGTTATGTTGCAGAAGATTATGGATCCTAAAATGCTTTTAGTAAGGTTTTTATGATAGATCAGCTAACCTTATTCTATAATTTGGGAAGCTGAGGAATGACAGTGAATGCTATTGGCATGTGTACAGTGGTAATAAAAAGGGTTCAAAGATTTTTGTTTCAGATACAGGTATTGATCATTGAAGATCAGATTTATTGAAAGAAGGAAGACGTTCTAGATTTCATAAAGTTTGATATATTTGAAGAATTCTGGATACTAGTGTTAAATCATCCAGGGGGTGATGAAACACGAAGACTTATTTTCAGCCATATATGAAAGAATACAGAGTCATATCTATAGGTACTCCTATTTCAGGTATTCCTATATTTCCTTTGTCAGTTTCTCTTTATGTCCCAGCTTTGAAAGAAGAAGGAAGAAGAAGAATGTCTTTAGAAAGTTCCTGTTAGGATGTCCCTGTTCAAGAGAAGGTTCCAGAGTTCTATTGAAGAGAAACTTGATATTTTAGATGGGTATGTTTTAGACGTGCACACATTTATGTTTATACCAAGTTCTAAAGGAAAGAGGTATGAAGGATTTACAGATTGAACAAAGATGAAGACATGATGACATCATAGATATGATATTTTGATGAGACTCATGAGTTGAGTTGAGTTGAGTTGAGTTGAGTTGAGTTGAGTTGAGTTGACTTGAGTTGACTTGAGTACAGTCAGAGATGAACCAGCAGTGTTCATAATACACTAAGTTGTGAGTTATCAGTCAAAGGTTCCAGGATTCAGTTCTTGATTATGTTTAGTGTATTTACATGACACAGCAGAAGTACATTGAGAAAACTTTCGTAAAGTAAATGCAAATTGTGTGGATCTTAGTGTATGTTTTCAGGTTTGAGAAGACAGGAGATAGCACGTTCAGAGTCAGTACATGCTACATTTGTTGCCAAACAAGTGATTGCTTCATGAGTACACTATTGGATATCTAGTTTGCATATTTTCTCAAGTATTATGGTTCATATTCAGCAAGTTCAGGTTTTTTCAAGGAAAGTCAAATTTAGGTTTAAAGAAGACTTTTGAAGAAAAGGTTTGAAGATCAATTCGGGAATACAAGCTTCAAGCTTATGAGTTGCGCAAATCCAGTCCAGGTTGTACCATTGTGACATTGAAGGGGGGATTGTTGGAAAACAATGTCTCAATAGTCCACATAGCTCACAGTATACAGGTTGTATAGTCTTCTGTATGAATCCTTCTACAACTAAAGGCACTGGGCATAGTGGATAGAACGTTGGCCTCCTGAAGTTCCCACCTGAGTTCGAATCCCACGGGCGACGACAGCACCGTGCCGCAAAGTGTTTTATAAATTTCAAATCGGTGAAGAACGACAATGGAGATTTCATGATTGTTTTTTCTTTACGATCGCGTAGCTTTTTTCAATGTGTGCTTTTGATGTGCTTTTGAAGGGATCACAAATACTATAAAAGAAGAGCCATAGGCTCATTGTAAAGCATCCTTCACCTATTTTCAACACAAGCTTTGGAGTTGTGGTCCCTCAATAGAGGTGGCGCTTCTAGCACATGGGGCAGCCATGGTGCTATTTTGGAGCATGTTGAGGAGCGGCTATGGAGTTCTTCTTGGAGAAGAAGAGTGTGCTCACACTCTTGCTTATGGAGAGGACTTGCCCATTAGCAGCTTGGTGGTGTGGATCAGCCATTCACATGATGTATTTGAAGATTGTCTTCTACATCAAGATTTCGGGTTACTTCAAAGACATTGGATGGTGGTTAACATAAGATTTACATCTTATGTTAAGAATTCAGGTACATATTCTCTTTATGCACACAGGTACTACTTGAAGTTTATGGAGGCAGTAACATCCATATCAGGAGGAGTCCTATTCGGCATAGGTACAAGAGAATCAGTACGTGTATGCTTTATGCATATTTGGATGAGGTGTTAGAGAAGATATGTTCATGTGAGTTTGAGGATTTCTGGCAGCAAACTTGTTAGCATTCTTTGCTATTTTTGTAAGTATGTGATCTTTTCACACACGTGTGTAACTTAGGGTCTTCCATAGCCTAAGGTTAGATGAGGGTTTGTTGATTATCAGTTTTAGACTCATCCTTCCTCTTTCTGTTACTCATATACACTCTTCTACAACCTATTAGGTCACACATCTCATATATATTCAGATTTTTGTCCATACACCTGAATATATTTGTTACATTTGTACATTCACTCATCCATCTATTTCTATTCACATAGAGTGGTTGAGAGTTTTGCTCCCACATTGTACATTGAACATTGGTATATATGATAGTGTGAGTAAACCTTGGCTTACGTAACACTTTACACATGTTGTCTAATCTTTCTCTATCTTTGTCTCATCATTTGTATGATTAAATGTGGTATGCTTATATTTTGTCAATATTGGAAGATTGCTAGATTCTATGTTGTATATGCTGGACCTATGGAACCTTGGATTTGTGGCATTAGTTATGGGCCTACTAAATTTCCAACATGTTCTAGCATGGAAAACAGATTCCGTGCTAACTGTATGCTGCTAAGATTATCACAATAAATATTGATAGGCTTTTGCACTTCCACACCTAAATCTGCAAGTAACATTTCTAGCCATGATGCCTCACATGCTGCCATTGCAGCACCTCTATACTCAGTCTCTGTACTCAACAAAGCAATAGTGGGTTGCTTCTTGCTGCTCCACGTAATAGCTGCACTCCCAAGTGAGAATAGAAAACCACTAGTAGATCTTGGATCTAGAATGCTACCAGCCCAATCTCCATGGTTGTATCCATAAACCTGCAAATCTACACCAACCTCATAAAACAATGCATAATCCAAAGTAGCACTCACATAACGTAGAGTGCACCTCAAAGCATCCAAATGTGGCTTCTTGGGAACCTACATAAATTGATTTTCAAGTCCACAGTATAGCTTAAATAGGCCTTGTAATTGTGAAATATATAAGACTTCCCACAATTTTCCTGTACATAGTAGCATTTTCCAATGCTTCACCTGATGTACTATCCAACTTCAAATTATGATCCAATGGCATAGAAATTGGCTTACAATCAGCCATACCATAATTTTGTAGTATATTCAAGGCAGATTGCCTTTGCAACATCCATATACCTGTTTCTATATGTATAAACTCAATGCCCAAGAAGTAGCGTAGCACACCAAGATCTTTCATGTCAAATTCCTGCATAAGAAGTTGCTTTACCTCTTTGATGCCTTCTTCATTATCACCACCTACAATCAAGTCATCAACATAGATAGCCACAATTGTGATGCCATCATCAGCCTTCCTTTCATATAGTGAATGATCTGCATCACACATAGAAAACCCAATGGTGGTTAAGTAATCAGCAATCCTTGCATGCTATGCACGAGGGGCTTGCTTCAGTCCATACAACGCCTTTTGCAACCTGCATACATATTCTGGATGCTTTGAATCTTCATATCATTGTGGCTAGTCCATGTATACTTCTTCTTGTAACTCACCATGTAAGAAATCATTCTTCACATCCATCTGATGCAAAGTCCATCCTTTTGTTGTAGCTAATGCAACAAGTTTCCTGGCAGTAGACATTTTAGCTATAGGGCTTAATGTTTCCTCATAATCAATGCCATATGTATCTGCATATCCTTTAGCTACCAATCATGCTTTATACCTACTTATGCTACCATCAACATTATGCTTTACCTTGTAAACCCATTTGCAGCCTATGGGTTTCTTTCCTTGTGGCAATGGAACCAGCTTCCATGTATCATTCCCATAAAGTGCAACCATCTCCTCATTCATAGATTTTTCCCAATCTGCATTTCCAATTGCATCTTCAAAACAAGAAGGTTCAACATCTTGTATTACCTTGGTCATATAGGCACAATGACGAGCCATATAATTGTCGTCAATCATTGTATTGAATTTCGCATCCTCCCAGATCTTCTTGGTCCTGGATCACTTCTCCCTGTATCATCTTCATGTGCTTTTCTTACACCTGGAGTCTTCATAGAGGGCAATCCAAGTTCCTCATCAACACTCTTTTCTGAACCGCTTGAGTCTCCATCAACGTCTTCAAAACCTACACATGTTTTTCTACCAGCAAAAAGCTTTTCTTTACCTTTCTTGGATGTATTTGATGAATTTGCTGGACTGAAATTTCCACGCAATCTTCCACTCTATGGATTTGAATTGGAACTATTGCTTGGTGATGCATCTGGTCCACTCAAAACTTGACTTTGCACTTGATTTTTCAGCATCTTCTTTGTCATTTGGTTCAAGACTTAGTTCTTCTTTGGCATCCGCATAGAAGCTTGACATTTCGTCAAATACCACATCTCTACTCACCTTCACTTGTCATGTGAGTGGGTTATAACATTTATATCCCTTTTGCTCAAGGGAGTATCCAATGAAGAAAATGTTTTCTACTTTTGGATCAAGCTTCGTCCTCAGCTCATCTGGAACATGTACATATGCAATACAGCCAAAAACTTTCATATGTGATAAGTTTGGCTTTTTACCTATGAACTTTTCTTTAAGTGTAACTTGATGTACAACAACAGTTGGAGTTCTCTTCATAATCTATACAACCGTATGCACAGCTTTTGCCCAATAACAATGAGGCATATTCTTCTCAGCCATCAAGGCTCTTGCTATTTCTGCAATATGTTTGTTTTTGCGTTCAGCAACGCCATTCTGTTGTGGTGTGTACCTACATGAATACTGACGTCAAATTCCATGACTTTTAAGAAAGTTTTTGAACTCATTTTACATGTATTCACATCCTTCATCAGACCTTAATGTTTCAATATACTTCCCTGTCTGCTTTTCCACCATAGCCTTAAAATTTTGGAAGTGAGTGAACACCTCACTCGTCTCTTTCATGAAATATATCCACACTTTTCGTGTATGCTCATCAATGAAAGTAACATAAAACCTACAACCGCCCATAGATGTGGTCTTTGCAGGACCCCAAACATCTGTATGTACTATTTCTAGCACATTCTCACTAACATGCTTGTCATGTGGAAATGATGATCTTGATTGTTTACCAAATTGACATGCTGCACACCTTTTGCATCTCTAAAACCTTGAAATTTGGTAGTCCGTGAACGATCTCCTTTGATTGCATCAATTTCAGCCTTTGCAGATTTGCACATCTGATTCTTTTGTGCCAGATCTATATATCAGCAATAACTTCTGCACCTTTTGCAAACATGGCTGCATTCATTTCAAGAATTTTCACATTTAAGGTGAAAATCCTACCTACTTTGTTTCCTTTGCCAATCAATCGTCCACCTTGTTTGTATCTTCTACATATAAACCATCAGTATTGAACCTGAATTGTAATCCCTAGACAACAATTTGTCCAATAGAACCCAGATTCTTTGTTATGTTTGGAACATGCAGCACATCATCAAGATGTTTTACCTTCCCATCCTCCATAGGCAATGCTATGTTTCCTGTATGCTCGATAGGATGTGATGTATCGTCACCTGTTGCAACATATCCAGGAATTCGTAATTTTTGCAAAATACTAAACCATTCTCCATGACTAATCATGTGATTTGAAGCACTTGAATCAACATACCAGACATTGTCATTCGATTTTGAAACACCAGCAGACATCGTATTCATCATGTGATGTTGAACCATGAACCGCTTCTTAGAATCATCTGCACTTGTAGATGCATAGTTATTCTACTGCCTTCTGTAATTTTGATTCTTCAACCTGCAATCACATTCAAAGTGTCCAGGTTTACCACAATTCTAGCATCCTTTACTGTCATTACTTGAATCATTTCTTTGGAAATTTCTGTGGCCTCTTTGGTTTCCCCTGCCTCGAAATTGTCCTCTTCCTCCTGCATGATTTTGTTGTTGACTTTGGTCTTGGTTACTGTTTCCTCTTCCACTTCCAAAACCTCTACCTCTGCCTCTACCTCTGCCTCTACCTCTACCAGAGTAGAATACCTGATCAGAACTAGATCTTCCTTGGGAGTTTGAATCCTCACCAAGATTCTTTTCTTCAATAATAGGCTCTGATACCTGTTAATCTTTATGATTAATTTAAATTGTTAACTGATCTATGCATGGGTTCTTGGGATGGTTAGGGGTCTGTAATACAGAGGCCCTTTATGTATTTTCCCCAGTCACTTATTAGCTTCTGACAATTACAACAGATTCAACTACTACTTCTAGCGCATAACAATTTCTTAACGATCACCGTAACCACATACGCAGGACTTCTACTATTCATTTAATATTATTGTTATAATCGCGCTTCACTCACGACACAATAAGATGCTAAAGCAGTACCTTATCCATTTCAATACTGAATCTTTACCAATACAGATGACACCACAGTTGAATAACTTGTGATAGAATCAACTCCAACCGATCGCCCAGACAAGATAGTCCGGCGACGCATCTGTCGTCTCTTCCACACACCACTCTATTAATCAGGAAAACATTACAATGTTTTGTGCGACACCCTTTTAGTGCACGACTTTTTCCTAATTACAATTAATCTACTGAATAATATTCCGGCGGCCTGACACTAGCATGCACGGTGGACTCAAACCTAGCAAGGTAAATTACAAGAGTTAAGAATCATCAATAATTCCTTGGATATACATGGTTCTAGCTAACTTAAAGGTACGGGAGATTTTCTGTTTGAGGGATTCTAGCATCTCTTCCAAAATTTGAGGTTCGACCAAGCGTGCATCGGTCCGCACAGAGCTAGAAGCGATCACTTGAGAGAGTAATACGTCAGCTTGATTATGCAAAAAGGCTTCTTGGATGTAGAAATCATTTGCGAGTGCAGCATCACGGCATGATTTCATTTCTGCAATCTCTACATCAATGTGAGATAACCGCTCTTGCTGGATACCAAGTTGTTTCTTGCGGCGTTCGAGCTCTTGTGATTGAAACTGCATTGTTTTAAAGAAATCTTGCCTTCCCTTTTGTATAGCTTTGACCTCCTCCTTAAGTTTAATGGTCCGAGCGCTTGCTCTTGGGGATGAGGCTGCGGCTGAACGACTGTATCACCGGGATGGATGTCTTCCATTACAGTATCTGGAGCGGCGTGATCCTTAGGAGATGGTGGAGCAGAGAGGATCGGTGCGGAGGAGGCAGTATTCTGCACTTGGACTGTTGATGAAGGCTGAATTTGACTTTGAGAGGGGATCAATTTGCGACGCTTCCCTTGGAAAAACTGCAAAAGGTCATCGTTGTCTTCAACCTCTATTACGTGCATGGATTCTTCGCGAAAGAGAAGAGCATCCATTGGAGGAGGTTGCGCTTGTTGAACCATCGGAAGAAGGAAAGAGAGCAGATGAGGGAGTCATGTGCGAGAGATGTCATCCTTTGCAATCTGTCTGGAGACCGCCTGACATTCTCGGTGAATTCGTCAGAAGAAGAATAGGGCCCAATTAACCGCTTCTCGTGCAGCGACATCGATCATGGAGTAAAATGGTCGAGAAATACCGTAAGTATGTTTTTGGAGGTTGAGTGCAGCCAGCAGGAACCGTAGGGCTGAACACTCCGGTTCAGGGTGACAGAGAATAGCGAATTCATTAGAGGATTGACGCGGAAAAGCTGCTTCATGGTCATCAGTGTTTAGGGTTACGAAAATATGTGGGTTGAGACAGGCAAGCAGCCAACAAGTTTTAGTTGTGGGAGTGTCGGCTATAGCAGAGATGATCTGTGCAAAGAAGGGGTGACATTCGACCGAATGCCATGGCAATTCGACGAATGATAAAAGCTTGCGTGTGCACAAAAACTCGCTCAATTTGGGAGCGAGGCCAGCACAGAAGGTAGCGATATTGGCTAAATCTTCCATGGCGAGCAAGACAACACGAATGCAGAAGATAGCATAGAACACTCAGAGCACAAAAGCACAATAGAGGGAAAGAGGGAGAAGAACGTGATTAAGTAAAAACACCGAATGGAAACGCGGGAAGAAAACATAATCATCACTAGTTGTTGGGAATATGCAGGCATAATTACAACATGCACGCATTAATGAAATCCCATATATTGAGTGCGGGGGCTAATCATGGTTAGGTAATAAAACAGGAATTTTACGGTAATCGGTCAATCGAAACGCGTGGAATGGAAAGAGAAGTTAGGCAACAATAGTGACAGGAATCGAACAGAGAATAAAATATCAATAAATAATCAAGATGAGGAAGGCGTTGCATAATACGGATGAAGTTTTGATCCATTTATGGATTTAGGTAGAAGAGTACCAGTTAAAGTGCATAACCGAAATGTAGCGGGGCTGACCTGATCTTCAATACGGCAAGGACCAAACCATCGAAGTTTGAACTTGCCCACTGAACGATTAGACTTAGCATTATAGAATAGAACTAATTGTCCTTTGGTAAAAACGGGAGTGCAAAGAAACCGATCATGTGTCTTAGCGTGTCTCAGCCAATTGTTCTTTTTCTTTCTTGTGCTCCTTAATGATACTACTGCCTTTTTCAAACTCAGATTCTACTACCATACTTGATATAATCATGTTTCTACTTACTGGTCTGAATTGCTCTAGGTTGCTCATAATGATCTTGCAAGCAGATCTTATATTTTTAGGTATCCTTTCCAACCCAAATTCTATTTCCATTTGTTTGACTTCTATTTGCTTGTTTTCTTTACACTCATTCTCTTCTTCATCTTCTTCCTCATACTCTATAACCTGAGTCTTTTGTTCTTCATGGCTCTTATCTGCTTCCATCTTTTCTTGGTCTGCAACATCTTCCTCATATTCCAATATCTGATCATCCTTATTCTCATGTCCTGATATATCTTTGATTGATAAACCAGAGGCTGTTGTGCAATGGAGAAAAGCACTATTTGAGATGGTGAATAACTTGAATGTTACAGAAAGAAAAAGTCATGACCTACTGTCACAAGTGTATCAGAGAAAAAAGAAGTGAAGGTAGCATTTATGAAATATCAGTAAGAATGTCTTTTGCCAGGAGCCAAAAGGTCTAGGAGGGGAAGAATGTTAGAAGAAGTATTTTTTTTAAGTATTTTTGATGGAAAATAATTGTAAAATGCCAAAAACTTGTAAAAATATCTATGCAAATGATGTAAAAATAAGGAAGAGTCTTCCTTATGGAGAGTAGAATCATATGTATTTTTTCTAGAATTTTTGGAAACTCCTAGATAGTATATTTTTAGACCAGAAGAGGAAAGGACCAAAATTCAAGTGTGAAAAGGGACACTTGAAAATGTATAAAAGAAACTTTTCTCTACTATGAGAGGGTTGGTTATTTGTATTACATGCTATGCAAGTAAAGAGAGAGTTTCCTGCAAAAAATCGTGTTTCTTTATTTTGTGTGATTTCTTTGATTTGTTGAGTCTATTCTATGTGTATCCATGGAGATTTGCAAGCTTCTATTGTGTATTTCTGATGAATGTGTATGAAGAGAGTTGATTACTGATGTGTTGAGTGAGAAATTGATGAAGAATGGTGTTGGAGATGAAAATCATCTGATTTCACAGAATCGCGATTGTCTCGTCTGAAGGTTACAGGTATCATTTTTGAGTTTTGACTTTATAATTATGTTCTGCTGAGAAAATAACATGCTTTAGACACCAAGATTATTGAAGTTGATGGAGTATTGCTGAAGATAATCCAAACCCTAGAAATTCCTCTTCATCTTCATTAATTCTCAGAAATCCAACCAGTTTTCTCTTATTTCTTGGATTCTATCATCTACAAGGGGTTGTGGTCTCATATATACTTCCAGGATTGACAAGTATAAGATGTGTTGTTGATTCTTTATACTAAATGATTGGAGAGGACAACTCCAAAGGTCTACAACAAACATTTTTTGGTGCCGTTGCCGAGGAGTAAAGCAAAAGCTTCATTTGAAGTTGGACCTTGCTGGATCTTCTAATGTTGATGGTATTGAACACATTGAAAAGGTAATACTCTTTAATCAAAGAGATGGAAACATGAAAAGATAGATTTCTTTGTTTGACTTTTGGGAAAAGAAAGCAATAGATAATCTTTTGAGAATAAGAAGTGTTGAAATTATTGCAAATTGATAGTTGCTCATATCATTTTTTTAAAGTAAAGTGCAGGTGTGTGAGAATTTGAATTAAAAAAGCTGAAGATAAGGTAAAATGTGTCTATTCTTGCATTTGTAGAGTGCTTTTTGACCAAAGTACCAAGCAAAATTTTTTATCTTGGGAAGATGACATATTGCTTTGAGGAAAGTCAAGTAAAGTAGCTAGATGCAAGTAGATAAGATCAATTTGTTAACTAAGTCAAAGCAATAACCTTGATAAAAAGTCTATTTGTATCTTGAAAAGAAAAATGTTTTGAGCTTATCTTTGCAAAAATTGACATTTGCACTTCTTAACAATTTTTCTTTGGGAAGTTTTGCTCATGAACTGTTTTGATAGCAAAGCATAAAGGAGTATAACCAATCAAGAAACACAGGATCAATAGATCACTAAACAAGAAACCCTAAGTGAAGTGTTTACCTTGATTTAGGGCAAAATACTAAAAAAATTCATAAAATTCATTAAAACACTTAAACAAATTTCTTTTTTCCTTAGAAAGTTGGACTTAAGTGTTGTTGTTAAGAGTAAAGGAGGTCAAGTGGAAGGAAAGCTAAAAATTGATAAAAATTGGAAAATCAGAAAAATACGATTCTCTTCACAGGATCGCAATTTTTTGGATTAATTCTTTGTTAATGATGTAAAAATTGCAGGTGACAACTGATTTGGAGTAGAAAGAATTTGGAAGAGTTGTAAGAAGAAAGAAGACCCAAAATTGCAAAAAACAGGAAGTACACAAAAAATACGGTTCTCTGCACAAAATCGCAATTTTCTGTAAGAGAATTTTTTTTTGAATTTTGAGCATATTTGGGTTTTGAAATAGGTAATTATAAGAGATTTCATTAAGTTGAGTAAGGGAAGGAAGTCAAAGTCCAAAAATCAGTGAGAATTGAGTATCAAGTGGGAAAAGTGGAAAAGAATTCTAGAATCGCAATTTTCACCAGTGGGATAATGGGAGTGATTAATGATGAAAAGTTAGGAATTGAGGATTAAAACCATAAAATTTTTGAAGAATAAAATTGGACAAGTAAAAAGTGAAAATTCTGAGGAAATAGCACAGGATCACGATTGTGTGAACACTATAAAACCCTAGAATCTCAGAAAAAACTCATTTGAGTGAGGAAGAGAGGGAGTGAGAGCAAGAACAGGATTACGATCGGCTGCAACTATAAAGTTTTGGAGATTTCTAGATCAAGCAAGCAAGGTAAGGAGTTCTCAATACATTTTTTTTGTATTTCTTTAAATTTACATGATGATCAAAGCACAAAAAAACACAAAATAGCCAAAGACACAGAATTGCGATGTTTTGAATTTTTTGAGTTTTCTGTGGAAAAAATAATAATATTAAGTAGATTCTTTTATTGCATGTTAAAAAACAACTAAGGTGATTCTATTGAAGAAACAAAAATTTGAAAATCAATACCTTAAAAATTTTTCAAAATCTGAACAGAATCGCGATTCTGTAGTCAAACACAAAATCACGATTCTCTGAAACAAAGCACAAAATCGCGATTCCCAGAGCACGATTTTCATAAGAGAATCATATTTCTAACGATTGTGAGCAATCACGATCGTCTCGGAATAGAATCGTGAAAAACACGATTCCCATCACAGAATCATGAAAAAACACGATTCCCATCACAAAATCGTGAAAAAAACACGATTCCTATCACATAATCGTGAAAAACACGATTCCCTCACAGAATCTTAAAAAAAAACATGATTCCCATCACAGAATCGTGAAAAAACACGATTCCTTCTCATAATCGTGAAAAATCACGATTCCCATCACAGAATCGTGAAAAAACACGATTCTCTAACAGAATCGTGAAAAACACGATTCTCATCACAGAATCGTGAAAAAACACGATTCCCTCTCAGAATCGTGAAAAATCACGATTCCCATCACAGAATCGTGAAAAAACACGATTCCCTCTCAGAATCGTGAAAAATCACGATTCCCATCACAGAATCGTGAAAAAACCCGATTCTCTCACAGAATCGTGAAAACCACGATTCTCTCACAAAATCATGGAAAAAAACACGATTCTCTCACAGAATCGTGAAAAACACGATTCTCTTCACAGAATCATGGAAGACACGATTCTCTTCACAGAATCATGGAAAACACGATTCTCTTCACAGAATCGTGAAAAACACGATTCTCTTCACAAAATCGTGGAAAACATGATTCTTTCCACAAAATCGTGAAATTAATTGAATGATCCTTAGGTCTGGTAATAAATTACACTCACATTCCAATTGAGAACTAGGAAGGAAGGAAATAGAGCCAGTGGTAGGGGAATTGCAAGAAAGAGATTTAGGGCAAGAAATCAACATGGAAAATTTAAACGAAACAAATGAATCCTCTGAAACTGGGGACTATAGAAACATCCTCAAATACATGTATACAAATAGGTTTGGAACCTATGTATATCAGGATGGAATGCATAAGTTTCTCATTAGATTGAGAAACTTAGAAGTTCCCCTGAACATAACACCAGTAGCACAATTTAAGGATGGTAGATATGAGGATAGGCAGGGATGTGTATACATCTTCTCACAAGATCCAGAAAATTCTAATGACCTAGGGCAATGTGCAGACAAGAGACCTTGGGAACAGAACCTAGGGCAATCAGACTTGCCAAGACCACATGAAATTCATAATACTGGTGAACAACAACAAGGTAGGAGAACACATACTTCCCCAAATCCTTTTGAAAAGGAACCAGAAGGAATTAATGATTTTCCTTTGAGAAGAAGACATCATTGGCAAAATCAGGGCAGAATGCTTAGACCCTATCAAGTAGCCAAATGCATGAAAAATCAATATGAAGGATATTCTGATCCTCATGCTCATGCTGCAGAATTCAGACAACTAATTAGAGCAGAAGAGGTTGAGGATTACAAAGTACAATTTGAGGCATTTGGTCTAACCCTAACAGGACCTGCATTATCTTGGTTCATTACCTTGATAAAGGAAATGTATCTAGATATTGAATCCTTCCTAGAAGCCTTTATTGGGGAATTCTCAAAAACTGGAATAAAACATAGCACAGCGACATTGATACATAGCTTTAAACAGCAGAAAGATGAAAATGTCAGGGAGGCAGCTAGGAGATTCAAGCAGTACATTGATAGATGTCCCAGAGAAGAAGTACCTTCCATGGCAAGACAAGTATCCCTATTCATAGAAGGATTAAGAAGTGTCCAATTAAGAACCCTGGTGTATTATAGGAGATGCCCTGACCTAGGAGCATGTGTGAAAGAGGCAATAGATTTGGAAGACAATAGAGGACAAGACCTGCAAGCATTTGATCAACATAGAACAAATGAAGTTAAAATTCCACTAGCAGAAGAATTGGCACAAGCCATTGCTAAAGCCCTAGAAGTAAGCACCAAAACCAATTTGATAAACACCAAGATAACTACAAATAAAAAAATGCTATAATTGTAGAGAAAATCATTTGGTACAACAATGTCCATATCAAAAACCACCACATTTGCAAGATAGGAAAACACTCAAATACTGTACACTAGAGAGGAAATGGACAAATCATACCAGAGAAGAATGCTTCTACAATAAACAGCCCATTAAGGAGAGAGATTATGCAAGCCAAAGAGAATCTGGATATATTGAGCAACCAAGACCTGTACTCGGGCAACAACCTCCACTACCAACAAATGTGGTATCAGTTAAATACACACCAATAGAGGAGGGAAACTTAAGAATAAGATCACCTTACAAGGAAGAGTATCAATGGAATGAAGGATATCAAGAAGAGTGGGAAGGATATGAGTTGAGAGAACCATAACTACAAGTCCTAGATTTGGGAAATGGGAGAATTGAGATGGATATAGCCACATTCATGTATATAACCAATTATTATATGTCCAATCAGAAACCTCAGTTCAAAGGGAGCCAAAAGATAACTTGTTATAGATGTGGGGGAGAACATTTCATTAGAGACTGTCCACAACCTCCTACATTAAGAATAGAAGGAGCTTATTGCAAGGATTGTGGCAGGGATCATTTAATAAAGGATTGTCCAAAAAATCCTCAAAAACAACAAAACACATCTAATAACATACCATTGAAAACAGTCAACATCATGGAGCAAGAAGAAGTGAGTGACAGTGACCAAGTAAATGTAAATGCCATAACAATGGCACAAGCTAAACAACAAGAAACACCTAAAGAACAAAATAAAGGTTCAGTTTAAAAGGTGAAGAAAAACAGACAAAAAGGGAAATGGGAAAGGAAAAAAAGAATGGGTAAAAGTTTGGAAGAAGAGAATATGGAATAGTCAAACAATAGTCCTCCTCAAAAGACACAAACCCAGTCAGAGATAAGAAATTCACAGAGTCTAGACACCTTGATAAAAGCATACAAGGGAAGAATTCAAGAGGGACCAAATCCTACAGACCATGTAATGGCTTATCCTATGCCAGATATAGAACATGAAAGGATGGAAAAGTGCAAACAAATTATACAAGAAGCACAACTCAAACTGGGGGAATTAGACAATTCTCAAACAACAATTGGGGAGTCAAAGGCAACAAGAATAAGAGAAACAATTAATCAAGAAGATAACCCACAAATTACATTCCAGGTAAATATAGATAAACAATGTACAATCTTATACCACACCACATTGGAGGAATTGGTAAAACAGAATCCTCACTTACAATACAAAATGGAAAAATGGGAAGCAATACCAGAAAATCTTGATTCACAGCCACAAGAATTGGAGGAATTATGGTACATTCCTATTGATAAGATAGGAGGATATTGTGAAGGAGAAGAAGGGAACTCAACCTTGAGGATACACTTTGGTACAAATCATGCTCAAGCCATATTGGATAGTGGATCAGGTGTGGCTATCATGACTAAACAAACATGGGAAAGATGGGGAAAGAGTGAATTGATACCCACTAAAATGAGATTGCAACTGGTGGATGGACACATAGAAAAACCTCTAGGAATATGGGAAAAGGTGATTGTGGACATATGTGGAATAGAAACAGAGCATACTTTTGCCATAGTTGAATTTCCACAATCCACGTCATATGAAATTATCCTAGGAAGACCATTTATGAGACAAATGCAAATTGTGCAAGATTGGGGTAATGATTGTCTATACCTTCAGAGCAAAGGAAGGATAGCCAGAGTGAATCTAAGAAATGGTCATTATTGTGACATATCTCCTCAAGAATGGTTCAAAATACATCAAAATCAAGAATTAAGTGAAGAATCAGAGTTGGAAGATCAGAATGAAACTGAATCATCAATATGGAAGTGCAATGTGATAAGAAACCTTATAAATGGAAAAGGAAGATTAAGAAGAGAAGATTGTGTAGAAGGGAGAAAATTACAAGATGAGAGCTATATACCCCAAAAATTCAAAGATGAAGAATTTGAGCCTTATGGTTGGAACCAGATTTTGGCTACCATGGATCTAGCCAAAGATGAGTATGTGGGAGTAAGATTTCAAAACGAGGAAGGATATGATGTTTTTCATATAGGAATACAAATGATAAAGGTATCAAAAATAGAAGAGGACCACGAAAAAGAAATGATATTGAAAAAAGGGAAAACACAATATTTGGAAGAAGTAAAAGCTGAAGATGCAATAAAAGATAAAATCTCAGTCAAATAGAAGAAAAACAAACACAAGGAAATTGGAAAAGACCAAGAGGAAGAAAGAAATGAGAAAATGACAAACAAAGATCAACAGTTTGATGTACCAGCAAATTTCAAGACTTATGAAGTAGAAGATAGATTACTTCTAAAAAGGAAACCAAAGAGAGAAAAGAGAAAAGAGGAGGCATATGACAATGAAGAACAAACTAAAAAGGTTATGATCACTCAGGAAGATGGGGAAGAAACACATATTGTAATAGCTGATGACATGACAATTCAAGAAGAGGAGGCATTAAGAAACTTGGCCAGAAGCTATAGGGATGTGTCTGCTTATAGCTACAAGGATTTGAAAGGTATTGATCCTAAAATCTGTGAGCATAAGATTCCTATTACACCTGATGCAAAACCTAGCAAACAGAGACATTACACATTCAATGATAAATACTCTGCCAAAATAAAGGAAGAAATTGACAAGCTACTGGCTGCCAATTTCATCATGAGATTGAGTATACAGAATGGATATCTCCTATAGTTGTGGTACCAAAAAAGAATGGGAAACTTAGGGTATGCATTAATTTGAAAAAAGTGAATGCTGCAACTATAAGGGATAGCTACCCATTGCCTATAACAGACCATCTTCTAGAAAGAGTTGCAAGGAAGGAGGTGTATAGTTTTTTGGATGGTTTTTCAGGATACAATCAGGTACCCATAGCATTAGAGGACCAACATAAAACTGCCTTTTCCACAGAATGGGGAATTTATGCTTTTAGGGTTATGCCCTTTGGGTTAACTAATGCCCCAGCAACTTTTCAAAGATTGATGTGTCATATCTTCAAAGAATTCCTGAGGAGTGTAATGGAAATTTATGTAGATGATGTGTGTACTTTTTCATTAAAAAGACAGGATCATTTGAAAGATTTAGAAAACATATTCAGGAAATGCAGAACATACAGAGTATGTTTAAATCCAAAAAAGTGTGTAAGACAAGGAAAAACACATTTGAGAGCAGATCATTTGTCTAGAATCCAGGCAAAAGAACCAAGTTCACCTTTAGATGATGACCTGCCAGGTACATATCTATTCAAAGTAGAAAGTGTTCCTAAGTGGGCCATGCCCTTAATACCTTTGCTAACCATGGGACCTTGCAGAACATTTGGAAACAACACACATTTAGTATTACAAAGAAGGAACTTTATGTTGCTAGCTGGGCACTTGTATCACCTCAACCATACAGACATATTGGAATATTGTACTCCAGAAGAGGAGCAACAGGAATATCTGAAAAGAGCTCATTGTTGGAACCCTTGTACTCATGCTTCCAGAGTAGTCACCCTAAGTAATCTCAATAGGATGGGGGTACATTGGCCTAATAAGATTCAAGATGTAACAAAATATATTGCTAACTGCTTGGAATGCCAATCCTTGCAAAACTCAGAACTTATAACTTTATATTGGTTTCAGAAAAATCCATAATGGAGTGAGAACATCATTGAGGAATTCAAAATAGGGAAAAAAAAGAGGAAAACATTAGAAAAGAGGCTCAACAGGAGGCAAAGGAAAGGATAAGAAAAACCAAAAACCTTAGAGAAGTCCTTCTGTGTGAAACACCTCTAAAACAAAAAGAACATTTGCCTATGATAACTATGGATTGTCAAGATGAAAAAATCAAGGTTTTAATAGATTCAGGTGCACAAGTGAATTTGATTAGTTCAGCTTTGTTGAATAAATTTAACATAAAAAGGACTAAAAGCAAAACCTTTATCAAAACCTTGGAAGGACAAATGATACAAAGCATGTCTTCAATCTTCTCTTAAAGTTAAGTTCCATACAGAATATATGAAAATAGATTGTGAAGAATGGCCAGATCACTTGATGACTGAAAAATTGATTTTGGGACAACCATGGTTAAGGCAAGGTAGAGTAATACTGGATTTTGAAAAAATGAAGCTCAAATTAACAGTAAATGACAAAAGGTTTTTAATATTCTTGTGGAGTACTAAAAAATAGGAAGATCAACAGGAGCTTCATGATTCAGAGCTGGAAGGATTTACTTTCTCATTAAAAGACACAATGACATTATCAATACAACTACTAAAGGATCAAGCTTCATTTAATCAAAACCAGCAACAAATTGAAGAAGCAAAAGAGGGTGAAGAGATAGAAGCAAGGTGGCAATTAGGGTATAATCAGAAGTATCAGGACATCAAAACAAGAAGGATGTGGAAACAAAGTACACACAAGGCCTGCTCATCAAAACAAATTCCCAGAACAAAATGGATATGGAAGCCAAAAAATTTCAACCACAGCTCATCAAATGAAGATGGGTGTATTCCCAGAATAGGGTCAGCAAAGATTAAATATTATTGGGTAAAAAAATCAGAACTGATTCAATGGAAAAGGACATGAGTATCTGGGATGCAGTTAGGATCTTGGATAAGAAAATCAGAGTGTCACATAGAAGAAATTTTGACATTTTTTGAAAAAAATGACAAATTGTTCTACCTTATCCTTTTTCTGAGAAAAGAAATAGGAGGGGAAGAAAGGAAGTTGAAAGGAAATATTAAAAAAAAAAAGAGAGAGAGAAATTATTAAAAAAAAAGAGAAAAAGAGAAAGAAAAGAAAAAAGAGAAATATTAAAAAAAAGAGAAATTATTAAAAAAAAAGAGAAAAAGAGAAAGAAAAGAAAAAAGAGAAAAAATTATTCATTTCTTCTTTTATAAGTTATAGAGCACAAAGCAAGATATAGGTAGAAGTGTAGCAAGTTTCTATTTTTCTTATTATTTTTATTTTTTCATATATTTTATTTTAATTTAACTCAATTTCTTTCAACTATTTATAGTTTTCAAATCTTTCCTTTCTTTATAAGAAGCTGTCAGAAGGGAAGAGGGCACTAGACATCTTGCCACACAAGTAATGATCACTTAGTTGAGTTTTTTGAGGAAGTCAGGATTTAATTGAGATTTATTTTCATTTTTCTTTCATTTCATCTCAAAACAAATATCATTCTTGATTTCCTTTGACTCATGTGGGTGGAGTTTTTTCTTTTTTGTGTTATGTTACATTTTCTCTAGAATGGTGAATTCAAAGGAACTACCAATCCATGAGTTCAAAGCAGACTTAGTCACTCTGTCTAGAGGACATTGGTTCTTAGACAATGAAGCAACAATGGAGACAGTAGAATTAGAATCTGATGAGGAGCAGGAGATTCCAGAAGCAGAAAAGATAGTCAAGGAACTCAAGGAAACTCTAGGTATTATTGGCCAGCACATATTTACAGTAGGAGTTGGAGGTTACAAGTACACTATGCTGTGTCAGGAGTTTTACAAATTCCAGAAAAGTGCAGTCAATTACAAAAGGTGGAAAGCAGTGGGATTACACAAGCTGCTAGATGAACCTATGTTTTTCATAGACTTTGAAAGAGTAGCATAGGTAATGAACAGCTTGTTCGAAGTTGGGAAGGGCAATGAGGCATATTTCCAGTGTAAAGTCAAGGACAAAGAAAACCAGGAGGTGAATATCACTATAAAAGAAGAGCATATCAGGGCAACCCTTCAGTTTTATCCAATGGGAACTAAGTTGGATAACAGCTTTGTTAAGAAAAATAAAGAAACATATACAGGATATTCTAAATTTCTTGATTTCAAAGGAAGAGAAAATGAGGAATATGCCATCAGAATGTTTTTGCAATATTTCTGTTTCCCAAAACTGCCAAGATACACCATGCCACACAAACCAGTAACACTGATTATGTTCAACAATAAGGATAGAACTAAGCCCTTTGGAGTGATGGATGTAACACCATATATACATGAGCAATTGAAGGAAGCAACTAAACACTGGGAGCAGAAGAAGTATATGAATGGAGCTCAATTCTTAACGAGGATTATATATCATGTTCTAGGGATGGAGGATCAATTACAATTGGCTCCAGCAGCCCAATATTTCAGAAATTTGATGGCAGGAATCAAAAGTCCTTCAAGGAAGATATCTCTAAGAGAATCAGAAGGCCAACCCAGCATGAGGGGAGCAGAGAGGAAAAGAAAGGGAATCTCAGAGGAAGTTGTTCTTGTAAAGAAAAGGAGATTGGATCCAAGAAAAGTTGAATTGGAGCAGGTAGAAGCAACTAAGGAGGAGCATGAAGCTGCTCAGAACCAAGTGCAGTCTTCAAAAGACCCTCATCCACCTCAAACAAGCAAAGAGCAGTTGTATACCTACTTGACTCAAGGTAATTTACAATAGATTCAACTACAACTTCCAGCACATAACAATTTCTTAATGATCACCGTAACCACATATGCAAGACTTCTACTGTTCATTTAATATTAGTGTTATAATTGTTAAAAATAAAGAAGTAAGCTCGTATATATTTTTGCAAAAAGGATTTTCTTCAAGTAGAAGGAAAATACAAAAATGAAAAATAGAAGCATTTACTTCAGCAAGTAGTGGAGGCCAAAAGAGAATCATTCAAAAGAGAATCAAATCCAAAATCTGAATTGTAAGAGGAGTGGCTGTCCAAAGTAGTGGAGAAATGATGAAGAAGAGCTCTCAAACTCATCATGAGAGTTTTTGGTCACTTGGCTATAAAAGAAGCAAGGGAGGACACTCAAGTAGAGAGCAAGAAGGCGTGGAAGCCCCCTTGCATCTACTTCATTTGATTTGAGTCATTTCGTTCAGTTTTCAGCTATGTCCAGCCGCACACCCATTTTTGGGTAGTCTACTTGTGAGAGTCATATCTCTCAACATATGTATCCAAATTTAGTGTTTAAACATTCGTTGGAAAGCTTATCTTGAGTACTTCCTTTTTCTAGAACAATTTTATGAAATTCTTTATGCTCTCTGAGTTATTCAGGTTTTAGTGAAGTCCAGTTTTCAGCCTAACTGAGTGGACAGGTAGTCTGTCTTGAATCAAATAGTTGACAACTCAAATCTACTCCAAATTGAGTGTTTGATATCTCATTTGAAAGCTCTAGGTGTCTAGTTTGAGTGACCAAAGTTTCAAGTTCATTGGATATTTCAGTTGGTACCAGTTTTTATTTGAAGGTTCTGCTGTTGGCAAGAGTCTTCATCCTGAGAAGGTCTTCTACACTTTCCGCTGCGATTAGGAGAGGAATTCTCCAACATTTGGTATCAGAGCCTTGGAGTTTGAAGAGGCAAAGCATTGGAACTAAACTGAAGCAAAGGGAAAGCTACAAATCAAGGGGGAGCTTCGTGAATTCAAGAGAGAGCGCCACAACATACTTGAGGTAAACTTCAATCTTGGAAGTTTTCAATGGCTGATTTAGGACAACAAGTTGAGAAGTTAGACAAAGACAATTTTCAGTCTTGGAGGTATAGAATGATAAATTACCTTAAAGGTAAAGGTTTATGGGGTTTAGTTAGTGGAGATGATCCACAACTGGTAGACCTTGAAGATCCCAACATTACTCCGGCACAAAGGAGACAACTTGCTGATTGGGAAGAGAGGAATCGAAGGGTGATGTTCCTCATCTCACAAGTTATTTCTAACACTATGATTGGTCATGTGCAAAGCTTAGAAACAGCCAAAGAAGTTTGGGAAGCGTTGGAGAAGGTGTATGCTACCTCAACAAGGTCTCGGAGGATGCAACTCAAGAACGAGCTCAACAACATGAAGAAAAGCTCAAACCAAAGCATTAGTGAGTATACATTGAGGATTAAGGAGCTTCGAGATCAACTAGCATCAGTTGGATGCAAGATAGAAGAGGAAGACATCGTCCAAACAGCCCTCAATGGCTTGAGGAGTGAAGAAAAGTGGAAGCCCCTCATCACAAACATCCTTTATAGAGATCCTCTACCAACATTCGACGAGATTATACCAAATCTTGTGGCTGAAGAGGTTGCTCAACAAGGAGAAGGCAACAAAGGTAAGGACAGCCATAGTCAAATGTTATATGCAGGAAGAGGTAGAGGAAGGAACTCAAGAGGAGGCTCGAGAGGAAGAGGAAGAAGCTACAACAATACAAATTTCAGCCAACACAACTCGGACGACAACAAGGACAACTCAAATGACAACACACATGGAAGAGGTCGAGGAAGAAATAGAGGAAGAGGTCGAGGTTCATACAATCCTCATAAAGGTATAACATGTTATCATTGTGGTAAACTAGGACATTATGCAAATGATTGTTGGCAAAAGAATGGAAGGCTGAATGGAGGCAACCAAAGGAGCCAAAATAACTATGCGAGTACATCAAGTGAAGGAGACAAGCAAACCATGCTTGCCATGAAGCATGACTACAACAACTCGAGAAGTGATGACCAAAAATGGTTCATAGATTCAGGTTGCAGCAACCATATGACATGCCAAGGAGATTTGTTCACAAAGCTACAAGCTCCAAGTGGAAAAGGATGTGTAGAGACCGGCGATGAAACTCAACACGCAATTGAGCATGTTGGAGATATCAAGCTTGGAGACAAGAAGGTATTGGCTGATGTTCTTCATGTTCCTACTATTGCAAAGAATTTGATTTCAGTAGGACAAATGGTAGAGAAAGGATATCATGTTATCTTCAATGAAAAAGGCTGCTTTATAAAGAATCCAAAAGAAGGATTCAAGGTCATTGCTCAAGGAAGGAAAGAAGGAAGGATGTTCACTTTGGACATTCAACAACCGCATGGAAAGGTGATGTATATTCAGTTTGGAAACAAGAGGATAGCTGAAATCGATTTGTGGCACAAAAGGTTTGGACATATCAACATTCCCAAGCTCAAGGACATGAGCAACCATGAAGTGGTAAGAGGTCTTCCAAGATTCAATGATGCCGGACTACATGACTTTTGTGAAGCATGCCAACTAGGAAAGCAAACTCGACAACCATTCAAGAAAAGCAACTATGTGGCAAGGAATGTCCTCGACTTGATACACACGGATGTATGGGGACCATCACAACAACCATCAGTGGCTGGTAATAGATATTTTGTCACTTTTATTGATGATCATTCAAGGAAAGTATGGATGTTTTGCATAAAACAAAAATCAGATGTGTTCTCCATGTTCAAGAGATTTAAAGCACAGGTAGAAAAGGAAACAGGACGCTACATAAAGACCTTGAGGTCTGATGGAGGAGGAGAATATTTCTCCAAAGAATTTTCAGACTTTCTTTATGAAAATGGAATCAAGAGACAATTTACATGTAGGTACACACCTCAACAAAATGGAATAGCTGAAAGGAAAAATCGACATATCACAGAAGTTGCAAGATGCATGCTCAACGAGATGAAGATGCCACTAAACTATTGGGCTGAAGCAACTAGTACGGCCGTTTATTTGATGAACAAGTGCACAACGGCTGGAGTGCATAATCTAACTCCCGAGGAGGTTTATTCCGGTAAGAAGCCTGACCTTACACATCTCAAAGTTTTTGGATGTGTGTGTTATGTTCACATCCCTCAAGAACTAAGGACAAAGATGGAGGCAAAGTCCGAAAAATGTATTTTTATTGGATATTCATCGGAGCAAAAGGGATATAGGTGCTACAATCCGGTGACAAAAGAGCTACGAGTCTCACGAGATGTGGTATTTGATGAGCTAAGACCATGGTTTGGAGACAAAGGGAAAGAGAAGACTCTTGAAGAATATTGCGAAGATGATGAAGGTGTTGTCCAAGAAGAATTTCAGCAAACAGGCACTCAAATGTCAGGTCCAGAAGCTTCTACATCACTTGGAGAAAGCTCAACATGGAAGGGAAGGCTAAGGAGTCATTCCTCATCACCAACATCAGCTTATGAAAGATCTAAAGCCGAAAGTGCTGCCCAAAATAGTGATTCAAATACAAGTGAAGAAGAGTATGAAGAGGTGATCACACCGAAGGTAAAGTTGAACCGGTTGAAGAAGCAATGCTCAAAAGGAAATGAAAGGAGGTCTTCAAGAGCAAGGTATCCAATTGAAAGGCTAAGCTATGATAGTTTTATTGCAAAACATTTTGAATATATGACACAGGTGGTCAAAGATAAAGAACCGGATGCATATGAAGAAGCATGTACACAAAAAGAATGGCAAGAAGCTATGCAAGAAGAGATGAAAGCTCTCAAGGACAATCACACATGGGAGCTAGTTCCAAAGGCTGAAGGTATGAAGATTGTTCCAAATAAATGGGTGTTTAAAATAAAGAGAAATGCTGACGGCTCTCTAGCAAGGCATAAAGCTAGACTAGTAGCAAAAGGATTCAAGCAAACTCACGGCATCGATTATGAAGAGACTTTCAGCCCGGTTGCAAAGATGGGAACAATTAGAACCTTGATTGGAGTGAGTGCAGCAAGGAGATGGCCATTGTACCAACTCGACATAAAAAATGCTTTTCTCAATGGTGAACTTCAAGAAGAGGTATACATGAGTCAACCGATTGGATTTGAAGACAAAAAGCATCCAAATTTTGTTTGTAGATTGAAGAAAGCTTTGTATGGGCTGAAGCAAGCACCATGTGCTTGGAATCAAAGATTGGTCGAGTACCTCACAAGGTGTGGGTATAGTCCAAGTAATGCAGATCCCTCTCTCTACATGAAGAAAGAAGAAGGCAAGCAGGTATATATTTGCATATACGTTGATGATCTCATCATAACAGGAAGTAATGTTACAGGAATACAAGAGATCAAAAGGAAACTCGGTAAGGAGTTTAAAATTTCAGATCTTGGTGAGCTGAAATACTTTTTAGGCATTGAGATAGTCTATGGGAAAGATGGCATTTACTT
Source organism: Ceratopteris richardii (assembly GCA_020310875.1). Classification (NCBI taxonomy): domain Eukaryota; kingdom Viridiplantae; phylum Streptophyta; class Polypodiopsida; order Polypodiales; family Pteridaceae; genus Ceratopteris; species Ceratopteris richardii. The sequence goes on along the minus strand of CM035426.1, from coordinate 48,594,323 downwards.
AATGCAAAGAAAGTACCTATTGGATGTTCTTTTCAGATTTGGAATGAGTGAATGCAAACCACTCACTCAACCTATGGACACAAATGTGAAGCTATGCTCAAATGATGGAGAGAAGTTACATGATGTAACTACATACAGGAGTATTATAGGTTCATTGATCTATTCTACGATCACAAGACTAGATTTGTGTTATATTGTTGGAGTTCTTTCTCAATTTATGCAAGCTCCAACAAGTGAACATTTAAATTCAGCCAAACGAGTGCTAAGATATGTGAAGCACACTGTCAATCATGCATTGTTTTATAGATATGATGAAGAATTGCAGGTAAAGGGCTTCAGTGATGCTGATTGGGCTGGTTCCAAGGAGGATAGAAGATCCACTTCAGGTTATGTGTTCATGATAGGTAGCAAACCTATCACATGGAGCTCAAAGAAGCAACCTACTGTTGCACTATCATCTACAGAAGCTGAATATAGAGGTTTAGCCTTTGCAACTTGTGAAGCTATGTGGATTAAGAAGCTCTTGGCTGATCTTGATGTGCAGGTGGAGACCATTCCAATTTATGGTGACAACATGTCAAGCATTCACTTGACAAACAATCCAATGTTTCATGCACGAAGCAAGCACATAGAAGTGCATTATCATTATGTTCGAGAAAAAGTTTTGAGCAAGGATGTGGATATAAAGTTCATTGGAACTAATGACCAGGTTGCAGACATGCTTACAAAGTCCCTCGATGCTTCTAAGCTCAAGAGGTTCAAGGACGACATCAACTTACAAGATATGGTTGAAGGTGCAAGCTCACATGTGAGCTTGAGGGGGAGTGTTAAAAATAAAGAAGTAAGCTCGTATATATTTTTGCAAAAAGGATTTTCTTCAAGTAGAAGGAAAATACAAAAATGAAAAATAGAAACATTTACTTCAGCAAGTAGTGGAGGCCAAAAGAGAATCATTCAAAAGAGAATCAAATCCAAAATCTGAATTGTAAGAGGAGTGGCTGTCCAAAGTAGTGGAGAAATGATGGAGAAGAGCTCTCAAACTCATCATGAGAGTTTTTGGTCACTTGGCTATAAAAGAAGCAAGGGAGGACACTCAAGTAGAGAGCAAGAAGGCGTGGAAGCCCCCTTGTATCTACTTCATTTGATTTGAGTCATTTCGTTCAGTTTTCAGCTATGTCCAGCCGCACACCCATTTTTGGGTAGTCTACTTGTGAGAGTCATATCTCTCAACATATGTATCCAAAATTTAGTGTTTAAACATTCTTTGGAAAGCTTATCTTGAGTACTTCCTCTGTCTAGAACAATTTTATGAAAATCTTTATGCTCTCTGAGTTATTCAGGTTTTAGTGAAGTCCAGTTTTCAGCCTAACTGAGTGGACAGGTAGTCTGTCTTGAATCAAATAGTTGACAACTCAAATCTACTCCAAATTGAGTGTTTGATATCTCTTTTGAAAGCTCTAGGTGTCTAGTGTGAGTGACCAAAGTTTCAAGTTCATTGGATATTTCAGTTGGTACCAGTTTTCATTTGAAGGTTCTGCTGTTGGCAAGAGTCTTCATCCTGAGAAGGTCTTCTACACTTTCCGCTGCGATTAGGAGAGGAATTCTCCAACAATAATTGGGCTCACTCATGACACAATGAGATATTAATGCAATACCTTATCCATTTCAATACTGAATCTTTACCAATACAGATGACACCATATGAATAACTTGTGATAGAATCAACTCCAGCCGATCGCCCAAACAAGACAGTCTGACGACGCGTCTGTCGTCTCTTCCACACACTACTCTATTAATAAGGAAAACATTACAACCTTTTGCACGACACCCTTTGAGTGCGACACTTTTTCCTAATTACAATTAATCTACTGAATAATATTCCGGCGGCCTGACACACCACTATTGACCGGATCTTGCAAAGGCATGTACGTAGAGATAGTTCTAAAACGAAATCTCACAAAAGCATACATAGAATAGAGAGAGACAAGAGACTGAACATAACATTGGGTACAATCTACCCCCACATACTATGATGGATGAGTCTATTAGAGTATTTCATTACATCTTGAATAGAAGATACATGAAGGTGGTGCTTCAAAAAGTGTGCATTTATGAAAATATGCTTTATTTACAAATCGTCAAAAGCGATCTACTATTTTTACAAAAATATCGCTTTTTAAGAGATCTACTATTTTTACAAAAAATATATAAAATACTATCTTCTAAATATCTTCAAAAATATCTAAATAAATCCACTCATGTTTATGCCCTCATCATTCTTCACTTGATAAATCAAAACACAATCACATTAAAAACCTCAAGACATTAAAATCCATTTAACATTCCATTATTTCATAAAGTATAATAGTGAGAGAGAGGGGTGTTTGCATTCAAGGAGGTTTTATGCACCAAGGTAGTCAGAGAGATCAAGTTCAAAGAGAAGGTCAAGGAGGACCAAGTAGACAAGGAAACCAATGAAGATCTAGCGAGTAGGACAAACATTCTTTTTTTTAATCAAATATGGAACAAACAGTGATTGTTATCACGAGAAGATAAATAAGATTTCTAAGGATATGTTATAGGCAAATATGCTAGATGAAAAGATAGAATGGGATAGATGTAGCTATAATGCATGAAGGCAGTGAGTTCACTTCCTCATGAGAGAGTAGCATACATCCCATAACTCCTAGTTGCATGTGTCTCATAGAATTATCCAAGAAATATGTAGAAGAGATGGGAGCTATTGGCAAATAATTAGAAGGTTCACATAGAATGTCTTTAGATTAAATTTTTCTTAGATGGAAGATCCATATAGTTTATAGAATTTCAAGCAAGGGCCAAGAATTAGCAAGCTTTGCTAAGGCCAAGGCTAGACATCTCAGAATTTCCAATCATCAAAAAGAGGTGACACAAGATATTCCAAAAGAGATGCTAAATAGGAGAATTGCATGTAGAACTAGTTGACTCCATAGTATTTGGTACCTTGGAAGGGTATCCACTCTCACTCTCCTCTTAGATCATTGAGGACAATGATCTTTAGAAGGGGGAGAGAATGTTAGACATAGATCCAAGTCGGATCATACATCAATGTGTGTTGGAACAAGAGCATATATTGCTAAGGTTCCTAGCTTTCGAGATATCCTAAGGCTCCACCTTAGAAAGTAGAGTGAGTGTGCATGATGGCCACATGTCACACTAGAGCACTCTAGAAGCTTTCTAATCTTGGAGCAAGAGGATGAATAGGATGGAAGGAGAGTAGCACACATGCCATTTTCAACTTTTTTGTGAGAAAAATCTCACAGAATTTGTAGGAACTTCCTTTGGACGGGTGACCCTAACAGAAGGGGTATCCTCAAAATTAAATGGACTACTTGCATTAGCCAAAAGGATCAAGGTGGTCTCGGCATTCTAGACATTGAAGGAATGGCAAATAAGTTAGCGGCAAAATGGTTTATTAAAGCATGGAACAATAGTGATGCCTCTTCGGCCAAGCTTATTTTTAGAAACAGGAGTGCTCTTAAGCTTATCGGCCTCCCGAGGTGGAAGGATCTCGACCTTCTCACTATATTGTTCTCCCCATTTCCGATGGCTCCCAAAGGGTCGAGCTTGGTTTGTTCTCTATGGAAGATTTGGAACAAGGTTAAAAGAAATAGTAGATCCACGTACATATCAATTTTCATAATTTTCTAAGTTCGTTTGAGCCCCTAAATGAGCTAGAGAACCTAATTTTTAACTAGGTCCGACACTTGGTCTAAAAAAGACCAAAGCTAGTCAAAAAACTAAAGAAAATAGCTAGATGGCTCATTTGTGAGGTTAGCTATTTGGAGAGTGAAGCAATTCTAGGAGATTGTAAACTTGTTTTGGATCATTAAAGATTCCATTCTTCCCTCTCTTTGTCTTACCTTGTATGTGCATGTGTGTATGTGTGTGCATGCTAATGTGCTCCTCACTCATGCACTTATGTGTTCACTTGCTCACGATCATCATACCACCCTCATGTCTTTACAAATTGATAATTATGAGATGGATCTCCTCACCTTGGTACTCAGCATTGTGCAAGAGTGACACTATGTCCACTCTTTGAACTTGAAAAGTGCATCCTCCTTATGTTTTAGTGAATAAACCCAAGTGTACCTAGTGAAGTCATCTACTATCAAGAACAAGTAAAGTGACCCACTTAGTGATGGTGTATGCATAGGTCTGCAAAGATTGGCATGGACTACTGCTAAAGGTTCAAATGAGGAATGGATGCTTTGATAGGCTAAGGGGTAAATGTCTGCTTAGCACATGCTTAGAAGTTCAACTCCACTTGTGCAATCCTAGGTAAACCCTTGACAAGATGACTTGAAGAGATCTTTGCTAAGTGAGGGGTGTATCCAAATCTAAAATGTCACAAGCTAAAGCTTGAATCCTTGTCCATGAAACTTGAAAGCTTGTAAAGAACTTTGTCTTTGAATCCTTGAGCTATGACTTCTTTGGATGCTCGATCAATGACTTGAACTTTATCATGATCAAATTGTACCGTCATGTTGCACTTAGTAATGGCCTTCACTTGGAGAAGGTTATTACAAAGGCGTGGTACATAAAGAATGCCTTCAAGTGACATGGTCTCACCTTCTGAGTTTGTAATGTGAACGTTGCCTCTTCCCTGGATCTCAACACACTTGTTATCTCCAAGATAAGCTTGGCTTTTGTGCTCTTAAAACTCATGAAATTCTTCTTTATCATTGCACATGTGTGATGAAGCTCCACTATAAAAAATCCATTCTTTGCTAGAAGTGGATGCAACAAGTTTCTTGTGTTCAGTTGTAAGAAAAAGGTCTTCACTTGTGCAGTGAGTTTGATGCTCTGTCTTTGGAGTAGACTTGGACTTGTCCTTGTTTTTCTTCTTGAAGCAATACTTTTCTATATGTCCAGGCTTGCCACAAAAAGTTACAAGTAAACTTCTTCTTGCCCTTTTCTTTAGACTCTGGAGTGCCTTTCTGACCTTTAACATTGTTGAAAGTAGTTTTGGCCTTCATAGTTGTTTCTTGTGTAGCTTAAGTCTTTTGCCTAGAGTCATGGAGAACCATAAGTCTTTTTGCTTCTTCCTAAGTGAGTTATTGACCTCTATTGTAAAGACTGGTCACAAAAGTTTCATAGGACCTGGGAAGCTTGTTAAGTAGTCTAATGGCCATGTCTTCACTTGAGATCTTTTGTCCACAAAGCAATAACTTTCATTGATAATCTTCAAATTGTGCTCGGGGACGAATAGAAAGATTATGGAACTTGGCCTTTGAAGCATAAATCTTTGAAGGAGTTTTATCTTCATATAGACTTGCTAGTGTGTCACAATCTTCTTTGAAAGTCTTATAGGCAATTATGTGACCCTTTGTCAATTCATCACATGTTTTGTCCTTGATATTCCAAGACTCTAAATATTTGACTTTATCTAGTTTAGGTTCTAACCCATCTACAACTTCATGGAGAAGATTCATGTACAAATATGCATGCATGATATCCTTCCATAGGTTATAGTTCTGGCCATCTAGGCATTCTTCCTTAGGCATAAAAATGGGCATACAAGAAGGTAAATAATCCATCATGGATGAAAAACTTGCTTTTTTCTTTGAAATTGTAAAACTTGGGGTACAGGGGGGGCTTAGCGTAACCCTTTAATAAATGGAAACCCTTGGGGGGAGGAGGCTTAGAGTAGCCCTAGTACCTACACTTGTTGACATCTTGGAGGGGTAGCCCAAAGTTGCACTAAGAGAGACACACTAGGGGGCTTAGCATAGCCTTCCAAAGCACACACATGAAGTCCTTCTTATATTTCTCGTTGTTACAAGAGGAGGTGGCACTTAATGCCAAATAATGGGCCAAATGTTTGCAAAATTTGAGGGCTTAAACCCTTGGAAAATATGAGGTGACTCTTTTGAAGAGTGCCAAAGTGGGTGTCAAGAATGTTGCCACATGAGGGTAAATGACCCTTGACTGTTACAAGATAATGGAACACTTGGTGTCAGTAGATGTGCTCAAGTGCAAGGTCAACATTAACCTTGAAATTATACAAAAATAAGTAATGCCATGGGCACGAGAGATAATGTTAGTTAGGGTTGAGAAATGAGGGCGATTAAGTGTCTTTTTTGAAGGTCACACTATAGCACTTAGTGCCAAAGTGTGGGTGAAGAACCCTTCAAAAATTACAAAGTAACTATGTAAATTGAGCTTTGTGTTATATGATATCATAAGAGCTCTGATCAAATGTGCATCTCCCCTTCTCTCTGTGTGGCAAAGAATATAAAAAAATGGTGCGTACTTACAATTGTGAAATAGGTTGAGAGAAGTCTCTGTGTGTGTGTGTGTCTCTCTCTCTCTCACACACACACACAAAAATTGCGCAGCCAGAGATGTTATGTCACCACTATCCGAAGAAGCTCAATCCCTACATTCTCCAATTTGCCTCGTGTCCTTGATCAAATGCATTCTACTTTCAACCATATGCAAAAAACATTCCATATACATCTATGTGTGTGTATGTGTGTATGTATGTGTATGTATATGTGAATAAGTGTATTTGTGTATGTATATTTGTGTATGTATGTATATTTGTGTATGTGTATATATACAGGTCTGTATATTTATGTCTTTGTGTATATATAACAACCATACAACAAGAAAAAAATTGGCGTCATTTCCCCTAGAGTAGGGAACTTAGCAAAAATAACCATAAGGCTCGCAAGCAATAAACAAAAAATGCTTGCAAGCTATAAGCGATATAGGGACCCATGACATAACTAACAAAAATACATTCCACCTGCAAAAACCATTCTACTTAAAACAAAAACATTCTATCTTTGAAAAACACATTCAATCTACAAAAGAACATTCTATGTACATGGATGTGTGTATATAAGTGTATGTATGTGTATATGTAAGTGTATGTATGTGTATATGTAGGTGTATTTATGTGTATGTTAATATGTATGTATGTATTTATGTAAGTGTGCATGTATGTTTTTGTGTGTATGTTTATGTCTTTGTGTGTGTATGTATGTTAATATGTATGTATGTTTGTCTTTGTGGATGTATGTGTGTATATGTATGTAAGTATGTGTGTATGGATTGTGTATGTTTATGTCTTTGTGTGTGTATGTGCGTGCATGTAAGTATGTGTGTATGTGTTTACGTTTATGTATGTGTGTGTTTATGTGTATTTGTATGTGTGTGTTTGTGTGTATCTATGTGTCTATATATGTATATGTGTGTGATTGTGTGTATGAACGTGTGTATCTACGTGCATATAAATAGGTATGAATGTTTATTTCTATATTTATTAACTATATTATTCAATTACTTTTCTTAATTGTAATATTTTTAAAACAAATGATTATTTTTTTTATAATTAAATTGAATAAAAAACATTTCGATAAAAAAAATACTGAAAATTGTTACTTGCTTGTAGCTCCTTGATTTGAATTGCATAATTGTAAACTTTGTAGGCTTCAATGCATAGATCAACAGCTACATAAGCATTAAACTATCCAAAAACACACTAAAAAAACCTAATAGATAAACAGAAGTAGTGAATTATAGTAATAGAGTAAGTGAGAGTGAGTGAGATAGTGAGAGATAGTAAGAACAATAAAAGAAATACATGACAAAAGGTATGAATGAATGAAAACACTTAGCTATAAATTTTATTACTCTGTATGGGCTCCCAAAATTGCTCTAAAGAAATATCATGCACACTGTGTAGCTTTCTTTTATGTATACATCACATCGATATAACGATTAGTAGATCAATTAGTATAGCAACCAAAAATTATTGTTTTTTTCATCACCATATTCTCATGGACAAAGGAAACCATCCCAAATCTCAAATTCCATGTGACTTTATATAACTGATGATTGGTTGAGAATTTGGGGAAAATAATGCTTCCATTGCATCCACAACATGCCAAAACCCTAAGATCGATTATCTACTCACTACATTTTGACACCTAGAGGTCTTGTTTGGATTATTGACATCATTGATGACATCATCGAATCATAACCACCTTTGAACTGCCTTTAATAACTACCCTTGAATACCTATATAAGGAGGCTTGGCCATATACATCCTCAATCTTGCCAAAATGACAGGGGATCACTAGATTGTGCCCTTTGGCTAGACTAGACAAGATTCAAAATTATACTTTCGACTACAAGATCACCCACATAGGGGAAATAATACAAGAATATGTAGCTGATACAAGAAGTCCCACAACCCAGGACTGATGGGTATGGATAACTTGACTAGAGATGATAGAGGAGATCCCACAACCCGAGATCATAGTTCATCTCCTTTAGGGAGATGAACTAGATACAAGAAATAACTCGACAAGATCTCATACTACAAGATTACAACATGACACAATAGGATGTCCAAAATGCTAGACTAGATAAGACTAGATCAAGGCACAAGACTAGAACTCAAACAAGAACTTGCAAAGTACTTTCTTGGAGATCGTGACTCCTTGAGCTCCCAAGACTGAAAGGCCTTGGCTAAAGAAACATAATCTAGACATCAATTGGGAGAAGAATAAAATCACTCGTCGAGATATCCATAAGAAACCAACATATGTAGGATCCAAAGCCTTCATGTGTGCAGTAAGAAAGGAACTAACATATATGATATATGCCATGTCGGCTCAAGAATCTAAGAAACACGATCCAGTGCAGCTACCCAATCAGTACCAAGGCTTTGAAGATGTTTTTGAAAAGAAGAATGCAGATATCCTCCCAGAGCATAGACCTTATGACTGTGTCATATAACTTCAAGAGGGAGCACAACCACCCTTCAAACCAATGTACAAACTATTGCCAGAGGAGCTTATAGATTTACATAAGAACATTGATGAGAATCTAGCCAAGGGGTTTATCAGATACTCAAAGTCTCCAGCAGGAGCTCCTATTTTATTTGTAAAGAAGAACGATGGGACTCTCCAAATGTGTGTAGACTATTGTGGGTTGAATAAAGTCACTATAAAGAACAATTACCCTCTACCACTCATATTAGAGCTCTTGGAATGCCTTGGAAAAGCAAAGTTCTTCACAAAGATTGACCTTCAAGGAGCTTCCAATCTTGTCAAGATCAGAGAAGGAGATGGATGGAAGACATCATTTTGAACAAGGTATGGGCATTTTGAATATGTAGTTTTGCCATTCGATCTCACAAATACTCTAGCCATCTTCCAACACATGATGAATGATATTTTTTAGAGTATTTAGATGATTTTGTGGTAATATACCTCGATGATATCTTGATATTCTCCAAAAATTTAGAGGATCATGAATGTCAAGTAAAGATAGTTCTAGGGAAATTAAGGGAAAAAGGTTTTTGTGCAAAAAGCTCTTTCCATCAGATAGAAGTGAAGTTTCTAGACAACATTGTATCAGAGAAAGGAATCTTTATGGACCCTAAGAAGATCCAAACAATCCTTGATTGGGAACCACCTTCATGTCTTTGAGATGTACAATGTTTTTTAAGTTTTGCAAATTTTTGTAGGATATTCATAAGAAATTACTCCAAGACAGTGACACCTCTCACAAATCTTACAGGAAATGTGAAATTTTCATGGACCGATGAAGCACAAAAAGCCTTCCAGATCTTGAAATTAGCATTTACCATTGCTTCAATTCTAGTTCATCTCGATCCTACCAAGCCTTTCTTCCTAGAGATACATGCATCAAACTTTGCCTTAGGGGCCAGTCTATCCCAACATGGGGATGATGGACACCTACATCCAGTTGTATATCACTCTAGGAAATTCTCCCCTCCAAAGATTAATTATGAAATCCATGATAAAGAACTTCATACAATAGTGGATGCATTTGATACTTGGCAGCACCGTCTAGAAGGAGCAACCCAGACAAGTTATTGTGTATATAGATCATAAGAGTTTGGAGTATTTTATGACCACTTGCATCCTCAATAGAGGGCAATCTCGATGGAGTAATGTTTTATCTAGATTTTGTTAGTATATGATCAATGTGTACCCCTCATGATTGTATGCACATTTTATAAGACCCCCATTATGAGGAGAACCCAAGTGTGCATTACCCAATTGATGGGAATCCCAACTTGCATGTTGGATGAAGGTCATATTGGACCATGTAAGGTATTGTAAGGAAAGGGAGTTAACAGGGTCCTCAATTGTGGGGTCTGGGGCAGCGGTGAGCAGCCCCGTTTGGGGGGTCCAAGGGAGCCAGCGGACTCCCTGGTGGGGGTCTGGGGGTAGCACCCCCGGCGTGATGGTAAAGGGAATATTCCATGGAATATTCCCTCTCAAAGTCAAAAATCATTTATTTGTTAGGTCAGTTTAACCGACGTAAGCCGGGTATGGCAACTATGCAGGCGGTGGCCACCCATGCTCTACTACCCATGTATAGCCATCCGCAGAAGGCTGCCCATTATCTTATATATACATGACTTCTGCACTAGTTGAGACATCGAATCGAGCCAGCATACCTCTACCTTGTATCTCCCTATCTAGAGTTGTCTAGATCACCATTTAAGCTTTACCTTGAGAGTGCACGAGTGGACAACGCCATCATCTTTGTACTTGTTGTTAATAGAAAATTGTTGAGATTCTCCTATATCTGTTATCTTCTCTGCCACTGCTCCTGTGATATATTGAGTAACTATTGTCTTACATGGTATCAGAGCCGTAAGGTTTGAATAGCTTGAGAAGTATCAATATTTCACCCTACTAGCCGACTAGAATATCAGTAGATCATTAGAGTGATTACATGATGGCTTCATCCTCAAACACTAGTCTTGGTGCTCCAGCTAATGTTAATGTTGCACCTATTCGAATTCATCCACCTGCATTCACGGAAGGGAAGCTAGATGGAACCAAATATACACTCTAGAAGTTCAAAATTTTTGCAATTTTGGAATCCTATGAATTGCTTGACACTATCATGGGCCGATGGGATTGGATCCAAAGCCTATACCAGTTGAAGATCCAACAAATTCAAGATTGATGATTTAGCCAGATTTAGATCGTCTACGAGCTTGGAAGAGGCAGAATGCTGATGCATTATGTGCAATTGTCACTAGTGTAAGTGATTCTGTGCTTACTTTAGTTCAACATACTACTAAATCACATGAGGCTTGGGGCATATTGGCTCGACAATATGAGACCAAGAACCACACTAGGATATAGAATCTAGAAAACCATTTGGAAAATGAAAAGCATTCTGATTCTGAAAAAGCTGAAGATTTTATCAAACAGATAAAACATCTTCAAGATGAATTGGTTGCAGTTGGTGTTGTTATAACACCATAAGAGCTGGCTCGACGATGTGTGCATATTCTTCTGGCAAAGTATGATGGATTAGTAACAACCCTTAACACTCAGGTAAGACATACTCCCTTTACATTTGAAGAGTTTTGTGCTATGCTTTTAGAAGAGGAGATGTGGTTGAAGAACCGGCAAAGTATAAGCGATGCTGCATTCTCAACCAATGCAAAAGGAAAAAGCTCTTCTGATGGATCAAAGAAGAAGCAAAGAAGAAAAATTTCACAAGAAGTTGCTTCTATTGTGAAAAGAAAGGTCATGCCATCAAGGATTGCAGAAAGAAGCAAGCTGATGAACGAAACAAGATTGTAAAATCATCTTGGAAGAATAAAGAGTTCGCAAACGACATAGAGCTGGAACTATGGGTAGCTATTCACTACAAGGAATACGGGCGTGTAGCGACGGTTAACGCGACAGAATTTCATCGCTATAAAATTGCAACTTGCGTCGGAATTACCGTCGAGCGCGGACCATCGATTATACGACGCAAAAAACGACGGTATTTGCGACGCTTCCGCCTAACGTCGCTTAAACGACGCTTGTCAAAGGTGTCGCTTAAGCGATGCTTTTTTGCGTCGCATAAGCGACGGTCGACACCGTCATATAAGCGACGGTGCCGACCGTCGTATACGCGACGCTAAGCAAATGTCGCTTATACGACGACGCGTTGCATCGCTTATACGACGATCTGTTGACGGACAAAAATTAAAACGTTGGAGGCTCTGCAATCGGCATTTTCACGCATCTGATCGAAGAGCTCTCCAACGTTCGCAATTGTGCTGCGCTTACGAGCTGAAGCAAGTATATGCAGAATTGTTGTTTTGCTTAAGCTCTCTGTTATTGTCTCCCTCTGTCTTTGTTTCTCTCTTTCTACATCTTTCTCTCTTTGAATTTTCTCTCTCTCTCTCTAGATCTCTCTCTCTCTCTAGATCTCTCTCTCTCTAGATCTCACTCACTCTCTCTCTAGATCTCTCTCTCTCTCTAGATCTCTCTCTCTCTCTAGATCTCTCTCTCTCTCTCTCTCTCTCTCTCTCTCTCTCTTCTCTCTTTATTGCAGGTTACTCAAGAAGCTAACCAAGCAAAAACTATGGATCACAATTGTAAGTACAATGTCTATTATTTGTAGATCATTTGAATTGTGTTATTTTCATTACATACCATACTCACACTTATTGATATGCACTCATACACTTATACATGATGAAGAAACACACACACATGCATATACCTACATATACACATATACATGCACATACACACACATACACATAGAGTTATACATATACACACACATACACAAGAACATGCACATATTGATACATACATATACACTTATACATGCACATGCATATACATACATATACGCACACATCCACATGCACATATACACATATACATGCACATACACACACATACACATAGAGTTATACATATACATGCATATACATATACACACATACACATGCACATGCACATACTCATACACACATATACACTTATACATGCACATGCACATACATACATATACACACACATACACATGCACATACATACATATACACACACATACATATACACTTAGGTACACACATATGAATGAATTATATAATTAAAGTATTAAAACACATGCTTAATATAAACAATAATAATAATCAATAGAACAAAACTCTTCATTACTTAATACCATACACACAATTCAAAACATGACTGAAATGAAAAAAAAATATATATATATATATCAATGTAAATACATATAATCCAATGTCATAATCAACTAAAATCCTAATCATCATCATCATGATCATCATCATCATCAGCAATATCATGATCATCCTGATCTTCCTCATCCTCATCCTCATGATCACCCTGTGACGATCGAGATCGTCCCTCCTGTGTCTGTCTCTCCACCTCATCCATATTTGTCTCCCCATAATACTCTTGTATTACATATAACAAACATAAATCAATAAAATAATTAAAACATTCATAACAACAAAATAATTATATAAAATTTAAAAATACTCACAAAGGCATCAGGATGATCTTGTATATACTCGCTCAAACGCCGATATCCAAAATGTGTAGCATACTCGATCTCGTGTTTCGTAGGATATCGGCCATAATCCTTTCGCTGCAATGAAACAAATAAAAAACATTAGTTGCTTGCATTTTAACTAAAATAAAAAATATACTCACAATAACACATATACTTACAAACGTAGCTACAAAACCATTATGGCCCATTTGGCCTAAGTGCGATGTGTGGCCCGACTCCACTCTCTTCTTTGCAGCAGCCTGTTTATTCAAGGAAAAAAATACATAAATTAAATTAAAAAATTACTAAAATATCTAAAAATTATAAATATAAACTATTAATTTGTGTACCTTCTGCTGAGGAAATGACTCATGAAGACGTAGCTGTCTTCAAAAAAACTGCCACGACTCAGGTGGTATGTTAGCTCGCCTCTTATTTTTTTCAACCATACAATATCTCCTGTTAATTTAATCTCAAACAGAAAAAAAAGTCAGAATACATACACATATATACACACATATACACATACACATACCCACATACACATATACATGCAAACATATACGCATGCATATATGTATATATATACACATATACATACATATAACATAAACACACATATACATATCCACATATATACGTACACACACATGCATGCATATACACTCATTCATACAAAATACATGCATTTATCCCACAATAATATGTGTTGTGTATATGTGAATATGTGTGTATGTATAAATGTGTATATGTGAATATGTGTGTATGTGTAAATATGTATATGTGAATTTTTTAATTTTAACTATATTTGATGGATACATAACTTATATATTTTTTTTTATGTTTCTTATGATGTAGATTCTGATCAATCAGATGGAACTCCACCACCGTCTCCTCATCGTGCAACGACTTTATACTGTAAGTATATGAAATATTTAATTTTAACTATATTTGATGGATACATAACTTATATATTTCTTTTATGTTTCTTATGATGTGCAGATTCTGATCAATCAGAGGGTACTCCACCACCTCCTACCCGTGCAACAACTTCACATGTGTCCTCCGATAGGAATTATGATGAATTTTACTATCAAGAGCATATTATATGTTGGTGTAACTCTTGTTATGGCACGTATCGAAGACCACGATTGGAATGTATTCAACATGAGGCAGAGTATGGTACTTTTGAGCATGCACCATCACCTAGTCAACGTGATAATGCTTGGGTATGTATTTTCTATATATATTAATGTCATTTTTTTATTTAAAAACCATGTATAAAATCAAATTATTATTGATATACAGGAATACTTGCTCGATGATGATGATGATGATGATTTTTCTCATAATGTTAATATACCTCGTACACGTCATGGACTTGCTGTTCATCAATTACAAGCAGAGGTTTCTAGAAATCCTCTACCTCCTGGTTTAGAGAATGAAACGGCTGGAGATTATCCATTGCCAGCTCGTGATCGTTCTTTAGTACAAACATATGATAGAAGAAGATATGGAGGATGGAATAGAGGACCACTTCCTTTAGATGGAGAGGTTTTCAACTTTTGGGGTAATCCCTATATGATTGCTCCATCCACTATTACTAATGCTGGTCGTGGTCTCTTTATTGTAGAGGATTTGTATGTGCCTCCGAACTCTGAAGTCACTCTTATGTCATTTTGTGGCCCTATATATGGATGGGGAGATTGGCATCGACTTTCACGTTATGTTCAAAGCATGAGTACTTATGGAATATGCTTGAACGCAGCATCTCTTACTAGTAGAAGGATTTTACATGCAGAAAATGAAAGATTATATATTGATGGAAGACCTTACACACATGGAAATATAGCAGGTTTAATAAATAGTAGTCGAGGGTTACATAATAGTTCAAGGACTAATTGCACATTTGAGGAGCGTGAAAATAGTCATGAATCACCATACATGAGTAGAGATGTATCAAGATACATAGTAGACGATTCTTGCCTGATGATCATCCATTAAGATCTAAAAGAGAAGCGATACATTTTAATGGAAAGCTTGAAACAGGCGAGTATCTAAAACCTATGACGCCTATGGATTGGTATAAAAAATGGACAAATGGACCTCTGATAGATCCAGAAGCAGAAATCTTCAGTGATGATTCAGATAATGAGTATGTGAACAGAGGTAAAGGGAAATTGACACTCGCAGAGAACATATCAATATGGTATTCTTTGGAGTATTGGAAAGAGTTAAAAGTATGTCATCTTCTTGATCCTATGCATATATTCAAAAATATTGGTTATTCACTATGGCAGCATCTTCTTGGACTAAAAGATACCACAACATCAAGGAATGATTTGAAAGATCAAAAATCCAAACCAAAGTTATGGCCAGTTTTTGATAGACATCGACAAGAAATGACTTATGCATCTGCTCCTTGGGTACTTACAACAAAAGAGATACAGACTATCAACAATAGAATTCAATTGATCAAGACTCCTACAGGATATGGAGCATCGTTTCAAAACATGTTTACTATGGATGATAAGAGCTTATCTGGATTAAAGACCCATGACTGGCATAACTTTTTGAAACATATTTTACCTTTGGTTATCGATGGATGTACAACGAAAGGAGTACGAGATGTGATCTATCGTCTTGGATCACTTATAAGGTAATTATGATACTTTTATATTTAATATGTATGAATATTGGATATCTTTTATTTTTTAATTAACTTCTTTACAATTGTTTTTATGATTTGTATAGGTGGATTACATCCAAAGAGATCGATAAAAATTCGATCCCACAAAAAAAACGTGAATGCAAAGAGCTACTATGTTTGATGGAAAAAGAACTTCCTACTTCATTTTTTGATATTCAAGTTCATTTACTAGTCCATCTTGTAGATGAGATAGAGATTGCCGGTGTTGTCAACACTCAATGGATGTTTTGGGTCGAGCGATTTATGGGAATACTAAAAGGTTATGTGCGACAAAGAGCAAAACCAGAAGGATCCATGGCAAAGGGTTGGATGCTTGAAGAGTGCATGTATTACGTTAGTGAGTACCTTGAAAGAGTTCATGAAGAAGCTCCACGTGCATGGACCAACGAGTCTTCTTCAAAAATAACAGATGAGGTATTATCAGGTAAGGGGGTTCCATTCTTATTTACATTTCAAGAAAAAAATGATGTTTCTACTTTTGTAGCATATAATAGCGAATGCATGCAAGCATTCGTTAGCGAGTACGAGGAACTTCAAAGTCTCCAAAGTAAAAGGCGAAAAAACAAAAGATCTAGACGTAATCTCGATAATAATGAGATTACAGATATACCTTCTTTCACGGATTGGCTATATAGTCGTTTGCAACGCGCCAACGCAAATAAAGAAGAAATCTCAGATGAGCAAAGAGAGTTAATGATAGGTTGTGAACAAAAGGTAATTTTATTAAAATATTTTATTTTTTTCATATATGTATGTTAGTTTCTATTTACTAATTGAATTTATTTTGCAGGCTCGAATGTTCACTAATATGTGGGCTTTTGGACAGCATATTAGAATCAAAGCCATTGATTCTTTACGTAAAACAGAGGATTCTAGTATTGTTGCTTGTTTCAAGCAACTATCACGTGCTAGCTCAAAAGACACGAACCTTATAGATAGCGAACTTGGTTACGTAGGAACTATTGTTGGTATCTACGAAATTTCATTTCGTACATTCAAACAGGTAGAAAAAAGTTTATATATTTTTTTTAGAGTTAGTTATTTTTTTAAGCACCTAATAATGGGACGTTTTTGTTGTTATATATTTTGATAGGTCATTTTGAAGGTTGACTGGTATCGAGCGGAGTATAAAGGTAGTAATTCTACAATAAGAAAGGAATTATCTGGGTTTTGGGCAATTGATTCTTCCAAGGTAATGCGATCTACTAAAGAACCATATATTCTTCCTAGGCATATTGAACAAGCATTTTTTTATAAAAACCTAGATGCTCATCCTTGGTGGCAAGTCATTCATGTGCAACCTAGAGGTAGGTCATTGTTTGAACAGTTTATTGTTAGAGAGATTGAAGAAAGTCCTCTTGATGATTCAGCATCAGATACTGATACATCAACATCTGGAATAGAAATTAGACTCATTATACGTGATAATGATACTAATATTTTTGATGAAGAGGATAATTCTCTACATGCTGATTCTACTGATGAGGAAGAGGAATTACCAGAAATAGATATTAATCCACCAATAGATGATGTGATTCATGAGAACATAGATTTAACAATAGAAGAAATAAATGAAATCAATAAGGATAATGAAGATGAGACTATATTGATGTCTTACCAAAATGATGGCAATAATGAAAACATATGAGCAGATTAGATAGTAACTTGAAGCTTTTGAATGGATATCAGATAATAGGTTTTTTTTATTAACTTGAATAACGATGAATCCTACTAGAGAGATGAAATCATGTTCTTCTAAGTTAGAACATGAAGCTCGGGGGTATGCCTAATTATTTTATATATAGCTTTATCTTCGAGGAGTAAATTTTTATCATGTATGTATGCATATGTGTGTGTATTCATGTGTATTATATGTATACATGTATTCATGTATGTAATATATGCAAGTGTTTATAATTGTGTACATGTATATATGTATATGTGTCTATGTGTAAATATGTACATGTAAATATGTATGCATGTATATATATGTTTATGTGTGCATGTAGGCATGTACATGTATGTGTAAATATGTACATGTAAATATGTTAGTATGTATATATATATTTATGTGTGCATTTAGGCATGTATGTGTGAAGCATAATATATCTACTCCATTTTATATTTATGTATCCTATCTACATGATGTGTATATATCTTTACATATATTATGAATCATGATCCTCGTTGATTCGAGTAGCTATATATAGAGGCATAAGGTTGGGAGGAGAGACATCTCTCTAGTAGGACGTCGGAGGTGTACATATACTTCAAACATATGGCTAAAAGGTTGAATTAGAGTTTTTAAGTTAGGGATTTCAAAACCCTAATATCGAGATTAGTGCTCTCTGTCTCTCTCTCTCTCTCTCATATACATACATACCGTGCATTGTCACGACGATGCGCCATAAGTGTCCGCATCTCTTTTAAACACCATTTAAGAGACCACCCTGTCCCAAACTCCGTCTCAAGTGAACTGAGCACGTACTTTTTATCCCTCTCATCATGCTCACTACAAAAATAAAAAACATAATATAAATAAAACATAAGATATATATTTCAATTTATATGTAAAACTTTTACTTACTTCCACGGTAAGTGGATAAAGCGCAGGTAAGAGTCGCATAGTGCACGCATTCTCCTCTTGAACTCCAATCCATTTCCTATGTATACAATATTCCCCTCTGGCTCTATGTCGCACTCTAGTCCTAACGTGCCTATGCATGTCCTCATAGGCAACGTCTCTGCTCTGCTATCACGTGCTGGAGGTGGTATAGGTGTCCTGAAAATAGATAGATAGAAATAAATAAAAATATGTGCTATAATATCATTAAAAAATTTATGAAAAAAAACATACCTATGAGCAGATAGCTCTCTTCCTGCATGTGGATCCGCAGAAGAGCCCTCGTCTGATCGCGTAAGCATCTGGATCGTATAATCCAGCTCCTCATCGGACATCTCTGCGTTGTCCCGCATTATGGCCCCTAGAGTATCTGATGGAACTCTTGCTCTCATAAGACTTTTTATGAGAGTGAGTTTCGCCTTTCTCTCTTTACTGGGATCCATAATACCTAACATATAAAACAAAATGGTTAGAAATCAATATATATATACGTGTATGTGTGTGTATGCATGTGTATGTGTGTGCATGCATGTGTATGTGTGTGTATGCATCATTATGTGTGTATGTGTGTAGGTATATGTGTGTGTTGTCTATGTGTATGTGTGTGTGTCTATGAGTGTGTATGTGTTTATGTATATGTATGTATCTATGTGTGTGTATGTATCTATGTGTGTATGTGTATGCATGTATGTATGCATATGTGTGTGTATGCATATGTATGTGTGTGTATGCATCATTATCTGTGTCTATGTATGCATTTGTACGCGTGTATGCATCATTGCATGTGCATGTGTCTATGTGTGTATGTGTGTGTATATGTGTGTGTGTCTATGTGTATGTGTGTGTTTTTATGAGTGTGTATGTATGTATCTATGTGTGTCTATGTGTCTAAGTGTGTATGTGTATGCATGTATGTATGCATATGTATGTGTATGCATATGTATGTGTGTGTATGCATTATTATGTGTGTCTATGTATGCATGTGTATGTGTGTATGCATCATTACGTGTGTATGTATCTATGTGTGTATGTGTGTGTGTATATGTGTTTGTATGTGTGTATGCATGTGTGTGTGTATGCATGTGTATGTGTATATGTGTATATGTGTGTGTATATGTGTGTATGCATGTGTGTGTGTATATGTGTGTATATGTTTGTATGCATGTGTGTGTATGCATATGTATGTGTGTGTATGCATTATTATGTGTATCTATGTATGCATGTTATGTGTGTATGCATCATTACGTGTGCATGTGTCTATGTGTGTATGTGTGTGTATATGTGTGTGTGTGTGTATGTGTATGTGTGTGTGTCTATGTGTATGTGTGTGTGTCTATGAGTGTGTATGTATTTATGTGTATGTATGTATCTATGTGTGTGTATGTGTATGCATGTATGTATGCATATGTGTGTGTATGCATATGTATGTGTGTGTATGCATAATTATGTGTGTATGTGTCTATGTGTGTATGTGTGTGTGTATACATTATGACAGTGTATGTAAGCATGTGCATTATGTATGCATATAAGTATGTATGTATGCATATGCATATGCATTATGTATGCATATGCATATGCATTATGTATGCATATGCCTATGCATTATGTATGCATATGCATATGCATTATGTATGCATATGCATATGCATTATGTATGCATATGCATATGCATATGCATTATGTATGCATATGCATATGCATTATGTATGCATATGCATATGCATTATGTATGCATATGCATATGCATATGCATTATGTATGCATATGCATATGCATTATGTATGCATATGCATATGCATTATGTATGCATATGCATGTAAGTATGTATGTATGCATATGTGTGTGTGTATGCATATGCATGTAAGTATGTATGTATGCATATGTGTGTGTGTATGCATATGCATGTAAGTATGTATGTATGCATATGCATATGCAATATGTATGCATGTATGTATATGTGTGTGAATGTGTGTGTGAATGCGTGTGTACATGTGTCTGTATGTGTGTATGCATGTGTATGTGTGTGTATGCATCATTATGTGTGTATGTGTGTGTACATGTGTCTGTATGTGTGTATGCATGTGTATGTGTGTATGCATCATTATGTGTGTATGTGTGTGTATGTGTGTGTGTCTATGTGTATGTGTGTGTATCTATGAGTATGTATGTGTTCATGTATGTGTATGTGTCTATGTGTGTATGTATATGTGTGTGTGTATGTATCTATGCATGTGCATTATGTATGCATGTAAGTATGTATGTACATTATATGCATATACATATGCATTATGTATGCAAATGTATGCATGTATGTGTTTATGTGTGTATGTCTCTCTATGTGTGTGTATGCATATATGTGTGTGTATGTGTGTATATGTGTGTGTATGTGTGTATGCATGTGTATGTGTGTGTATGCATGTGTATGTGTGTATGTGTCTATGTGTGCATGTGTGTGTATATACTATATGTGTGTGTGTCTATGTGTATGTGTGTGTACCTATGAGTGTGTATGTGTTTATGTGTCTATGTGTCTATGTGTGTGTATGTGTTTATGTGTGTATGTGTATGCATGTATGTGTATGTGTGTGTATGTCTCTCTATGTGTGTGTATGCATATGTGTGTGTGTATATGTGTGTCTATGTGTGTATGCATGTGTATGTGTGTGGATGCATCATTATGTGTGTATGTGTCTGTGTGTGTATATGTGTGTGTATGTGTGTGAGCGTCTATGTGTGTGTATGTGTGTGCACGTCTATGTGTATGTGTGTCTGTGTGTGTATGTGTGTGTGTCTATGTGTATGTGTGTGTATCTATGAGTATGTATGTGTTCATGTGTGTGTATGTGTCTATGTGTGTATGTATCTGTGTGTGTGTATGTATCTATGCATGTGCATTATGTATGCATGTAAGTATGTATGTACATTATATGCATATGCATATGCATTATGTATGCAAATGTATGCATGTATGTGTTTATGTGTGTATGTCTCTCTATGTGTGTGTATGCATATATGTGTGTGTATGTGTGTGTATATGTGTCTGTATGTGTGTATGCATGTGTATGTGTGTGTATGCATGTGTATGTGTGTATGTGTCTATGTGTGCATGTGTGTGTATATACTATATGTGTGTGTGTCTATGTGTATGTGTGTACCTATGAGTGTGTATGTGTTTATGTGTGTATGTGTCTATGTGTGTGTATGTGTTTATGTGTGTATGTGTATGCATGTATGTGTGTGTATGTCTCTCTATGTGTGTGTGTATTCATATGTGTGTGTGTGTATATGTGTGTCTATGTGTGTATGCATGTGTATGTGTGTGGATGCATCATTATGTGCGTATGTGTCTGTGTGTGTATATGTGTGTGTATGTGTGTGAGTGTCTATGTGTGTGTATGTGTGTGCGCGTCTTGTGTATGTGTGTCTATGTGTGTGTATTTGTGTGTATGTGTGTGTGTCTATGCGTATGTGTGTGTGTGTCTATGCGTGTATATGTGTGTGTGTGTAAGTGTGTGTGTGCGCATACCTGTCAACCGTCTCCCTTCTCTCTCTCCCTCTCGCGCGCGCTCTTTCTCTCTCTCTCTCTCTCTCTCTCTCTCTCTCTCTCTCTCTCTCGGTCTTGCGTTCAAGGCCCGGCACAAATGTGCCGGGAGAATTGAAATTTTTTTTTTTACATTCCAGAGCGTCGCATATGCGACGCTCTGCAGTTTGCCAACGTCGCTAAGTGCGTCGCTAACTAGCGACGCTTTTAGCGACGCTTTGGTGTTGCGTCGCATAAGCGACGCTACCGTCGCTTATGCGACGATGCTCGGCCAAAAAAAAAAATCCGATTTTTTTACCGTCGCTTATGCGACGATTTCATCGCATAAGCGACGGTTTTCGTTTTTTTCCCGATTCGGGGGCGTCGCTACGCCCCCCTTTTTCTTGTAGTGATTGAAGAGGTATGCTCATCCGCTCAAGCTCGTGTTGATGAACCATGGATTTTAGATAGTGGAGCCTCTAGCCATATGACCAGCCAAAAGGATTGGTATAGTTCCCTAGTGCCTCTACGGGAATCCATCAATGGAGTGGTTGGAAATGACTCCAAGTGTCCAGCTGAAGGAACTGGAACCATCTCTTTTATCACTTCTCCAGGTGTTGAGAAAAAGTTATCTGAATATTCTTATGTACCTACACTTAAAAGAAATTTGTTGTCAGTTTCTGTAATAACAGATTGTGGACTCGATAAAAGTGGTTCAAAAATCATGGATTCATCAGGTAATGTAGTAGGTAAGAGCATAAGATGTGATAACTTGTATGAGTTAAGTGCCTTAACTGCTATAGAAGATAAAGATGTATGCAAGTTATGGCACCAACAATTTGGGCATCTCAAATTTGCAGTTTTAAAGGAGATGCAAAGAACAGGGATGGTTGCTCATTTGCCTGCATTTTCAGAGTTGCAGGAACCTTGTGAAGCTTGCATGATGGGCAAGCAACAACGAAAGGCAATTCCACGAGAGACCAGCAATCGATCTCAAGCTCCTCTAGAATTGGTACATGCTGATCTTTGCGTTAAAATGTCTACACCTACTTTAGGAGGATCTTTCTACTTTTTGTTGTTAGTTGACGATTATAGTAGAAAGATGTGGGTTATTTCATTCGAGAGAAGGCTGATGCTTTTGAAAAATTTAAAACATGGTATAAATATGTGAAAAATGAATCAGAAAAGAAATTTAAGAAATTCAGAACAGATAGAGGAGGTGAATTCTTGTCCACAAAATTCAATAACTACTGTAAGGAGCATAGTGTGAAAAGGCAACTTACGACAGCTCATACACCTCAACAAAATGGCATTGTTGAGCATAGGAATAGGATAGTAGTTGAAATGGCTCATTGTATGTTAAAGGCTCAAGACATGCCTGATTCATTCTGGGCAGAAGCAGGCAATACAACAATCTACATCCTCAATCGAAGCTACACAAAAGCACTAAAGGGCATAACTCCTCAAGAAGCATATTCTGGTAAAAAGCCTTTAGTTTTGCGTTTCAAAAATTTCAGTTGTTTCTCTTATGCACATATTCCCGATTCAACAAGATCAAAGTTGGATTCAAAAAGCAAAAAGTGTGTCTTCTTAGGAGATAATGAAGAGTCTAAAGCATACAGATTGTGGGATCTTGAGGCAAGAAAGATTTTTGTCAGCCGCGATGTGGTGTTTGATGAATAACCACACTTAGTAGAAGGTAAAGGTAAATCTACTATCTCATCAAACGGAGAAATATATCACCTTGCGCCTATCAAAAGATAGGTTAAAGTTGGGGAAAAGGAAACATCTGATGGTGAAATTTCCTTAGTAAAAACCCAACGAGTTGTAGCTGCAGAACGTAAGCCACTATTGAAGTGGGCACAACAATTTTGAATGGTCACCTCAAGGAGGAGGTATATGTATCTCCACCACCAATTTTTGAGGTGCCCAATTCAAAAAATAAAGTTTGCAGGTTGAAGAAAGCTTTGTATGGAATTAAGCAAGCACCACGGGCTTGGTACCAATGGATAGATATTTTTTTCAAGAATATGGGTTTTGAAAGAAGTACTTTTGATGTTAACTTGTATGTAACGAAAAGGAATAGCAAGCTAGTTGTTGTCATTGTATATGTAGATGATTTGATCATTGCAGTGGATCATCAAGAACTCATCAATCGAACTCGGATCAACTTGGGAACTGAGCTTGAAATGACAGACTTATGTCTAGTCCATTTTTATCTGGGAATTGAAGTATGGCAAAGAAAGGATGGCATTTTCATCTCACCACAAAAATATGCCAAAGAAATTATCAAGGCATTAGGAATGATGGACTGCAAACCAATTGGCACACCTATGGAGGTAAATCATAAGCTATCTATGGATGATAACATGCTTGATGTAGATGCTAAAAAGTATAGAAAGCTCGTTAGAAGTCTTATTTTGCTGTGCAACACTAGACTAGACAATTGCTATGCTATTGGAGTGTTAAGCAGGTTTTCCAACAAACCTAAGGAGAGTCACTGGAATGCTGGAATCTGAATTCTAAGGTACATTGCAGGAACCTAGGATTTTGGTATTTTTTATACCACATGTGATACACTTCAAGGATATTGTGATTCAGATTGGGCTTGAGATTGTGATTCTAGAAAATCTATTTCTGGATATTGTTTCTCACTTGGTTCAGGAATATTTCTTGGGTAAGTAGGAAGCAACCAACTCTCGCAGTACAAAGCAACTTGTTTTGCTTCTTGTGAGGCAGTTTGGTTAAGGAGAATTCTTGCAGATCTAGGATTTCCATCAAATATGGCGGCTGTACTCAAGTGTGATAATCAAAGTTGTATGGGAATTGCAAAGAACCCAATATTTCATGCTCACACCGAACATATAGAAGTATAGTACCATTATGTTCGTTAGCTAATTAAAGATGAAATTGTGGAGCTAGAATATTGCCCAACAGAGGTAAATTGTGCTGACATATTCACTAAAGCACCTGGGAAAGAGAAGCTCAACTGGCATCTTCAACAGATGGGCATAGGACCCAGACCATTTTGTAAGGCCCCCATTATGAGGAGAAACCAAGTGTGCATTACCCAATTGATGGGAATCCCAACTTGCATGTTGGATGAAGGTGATATTGGACCATGTGAGGTATTGTAAGGAAAGGGAGTTACCAGGGTCCTCAATTATGGGGTCTGGGGTAGCGATGAGCAACCCCAGTTGGGGGGGGTCCAAGGAGGTGAGTGGGCCCCCTGGCATTGCCCCCCCTGGTGGGGGTTGAGGGGTAGCACCCCTGGCGCTATGGTAAAAGGAATATTCCATGGAATATTCCCTCTTGAAGTCAAAAATCATTTATATTTGTTAGGTCGATTTAACCGACCTAAGCCATGTATGGCAACTACACGGGCAGTGGCCGTCCATGTTCTACTGCCCATGTATAGCTATCCATGGAAGGCTTCCCATTATCCTATATATACATGACTTTTGCACTACCTGAGACATTGAATTGAGCCAGCATACCTCTACCTTGTATCTCCCTATCTAGAGTTGTCTAGATCACCATTTAACCTCTACCATGTGAGCGCACAGGTGGACAATGCCATCATCTTTATACTTGCTATTAATAAAAAATTGTTGAGATTCTCCTATATCTATTATCTTCTCTGCTACTGCTCCCGTGTTATATTACGTAACTATTGTCTTACAGACTCAACTTTGTCATCACACATCATCCAGGATGTGAGTAGTGTGAGTCAGATGCCTTGTTGAGAAGATCTTACCTTGCACCAAAGAAAGGCGAAGAGGAAGTACGTTGCCATTCTTGTTATAGTGGATAGATTTAAAAAGATGGCACACTTCATTCCAACTACCAAGGCAATCACATGTGCAAACATTGCTAGGATTTTTCTCAGATACATCTTTAGGCTTCATGGAATACCTAATGATATTGTCAATGATCAAGGTCCACAGTTCATATCTAGCTTTTAGAACAATCTTGGCAAGTTCCTTGGAGTTCAAGTTAAATTGTCTACAGTGAATCATCCACAAATTGATGGACAAACAAAATAGGTGAATCAAGTCCTAGAATAATATCTCTGTTGCACCACCAACTATCATTAAAATGATTGGTTTGAGCTCTTACCCTTTGCAGAGTTCGCCTATAACAACAATGTTCATACACCTATCAAGCAAACTCCTTTCTTTGCAAATTATGGACAACACCCAAGGATGGATATACAACTCTCAAATCATGTCAAGAACCCAACTACGAGAGATAAGGTCCGATACCTCATGGATATCCACAAAGAACTCAAGGAGGAGATTCATAGAGCTCAAGAACAATATAAGTATTATGTAGATCAGCATCATGTTCAAAATCCATCCTATCACATTGGGGATAAAGTGTGGTTACTTAGAAATAATTTGCAGACTTCAAGGCTTTGTGCAAAGCTAGACCATTAGAGATTTGGTCCGTTCATCATCTTGGCAGAGATTAATCCAGACACTTTCAAGCTCCAGTTACCAATTACGATGAGAACACATCCAATTTTCCATGTGTCCATATTGGAACCATATCAAACTTCACCACTGAGGGGTGAGAGACCTAGTCCTTCACCACCTATTGAGATTGATGATCATGAAGTATTTGAAGTTGATCATGTTTCAGATTCGAGAATATATCAAGGAAGATTGGAGTACCTTGTTCATTGGAAACGGTATGACATCAGTGATCGCACTTGGGAGCCTGCGGAGAACCTTTAGAGAGCACCTATCAATGTTTGAGAATTTCATAAGAAAAATCCAATGAATCCGAGACCAAAGAGCATGACCACTCCTTGTGGAACTCATCACTTGAGGGGGATGTGATGTCATGGACAAAGGAAACCATCCTAAATCTCAAATTCCATGTGACTTTCTATATCTCATTATTGGTTCAGAATTTGGAGAAACTAATGCTTCCACTGCATCTAGAAGATGAAAAAACCCTAAGATTGATTGTCTACTGGTTAGATTATGACATTTAGAGGTCTTGTTTGGATTACTAACATCATCGATGACATCGTTAGATCGTAAGCACCTTTGATAACCGCCCTTGAACACCTATATTAGGAGGGCTTGGCCACATACATCCTCAATCTTGCAAATGCCAGTTCAGCAGCTCAAGGAGGCGTGATCTTCAAGTAAGTACTTTCCAAGTTCTTGTTTGAGTTCTAGTCTTGTGCCTTGTTCTAGTCTTGTGCCTTGTTCTAGTCTTGTCTAGTCTAG
The DNA here is from genome assembly GCA_020310875.1 of Ceratopteris richardii. Classification (NCBI taxonomy): domain Eukaryota; kingdom Viridiplantae; phylum Streptophyta; class Polypodiopsida; order Polypodiales; family Pteridaceae; genus Ceratopteris; species Ceratopteris richardii. The sequence continues at coordinate 48,566,865 of CM035426.1, read as the reverse complement.
CATCTTGGACATCCTATTGTGTCCTGTTGTAATCTTGTAGTATGAGATCTTGTTGAGTTATTTCTTGTATCTAGTTCATATCCCTAAAGGGAGTTCTTGTAATCTAGATATCTTGTTTCATAGCTAGGATCCCGAGTAGTGGTCGAGTTATCTGTATCTATCAGTCAGGAGTTGTGGGACTTCTTGTATCAGCTACATATTGTTGTATTATTTCCCCTACATGGGTGATCTTGTAATCAGAAGTATAATTTCGAAAACTTGTCTAGTCTAGTGAGAGGACACAATCTATTGCTCTCCTAACATATACCACTCACTTAGGTAATGGAAAACTGAGTGTGATTAAATGATAAATCAGCAAAAAGAAAGCTGTCACTTATGCTTGTTGCCACAAATGATATATGGATAGGCATACTATGCCTATACTTTTTAGTTCATTTTGTGTATGTGAAAAACCCTAATTTTGTTGTTCTAGTGCATATGGAGTAAAAAGTTCATATATGGTACATTTTTATCCAAATGCTTGCTTACGATACTTTTATAGCTAATAAATATTCATGTACGAGTGAGGTAGTCAATAATAAAGAGTTGGGTATGGATGAGGAGGGTAAACACAAATTCAAATACTTAAGAATAATGGAGCATGGCATATACTTATCAAAGAAGCAAGTTTTGCAGCTCATTCAAGAGTTTTTTTTTAATAAGCATGTCAAGGAGGTAGAAAGTATATAGATATGTGATAATATTTTCTTTAATGGATATCTTGGAATGATAATCTACATGGGCAAACCACAAGGATTGTGCATAGAAAGCTCGTTTTTCATTTCTTCCAATCCAAAAAAACTCAGAATGGCCTAAACAAGAAAACACTATATGATTTTCAAGTATTTAGTTAAAAAGGGTGCACAATACGTGGAGTAGTAAGCATTATTCACTTCCAATCTGAAGGAAGTATCTATTGCATATACCAAAAAAATATAGTGTGAGTGCATGCGAGACAATATTTTGGAGCATACAAGTAAATGTAAAGCTTGTTGTGGATTAAGAAGAAGACCGAAACAATCTGAAACCACCCATAATTGGTGTGTTACTTCATTTTTTTTTTCAAAAGATATTAAATTAGTACAATGGAACAAATACGAAAGGATTCAAAATAGATATAAAGAAGGTTGATAACCTTTTTGTCCCCTTTGTAAGGGACCCACTTGCTTTTGAGGTTGTTGTTTTCTAGAATGAACACCCTTTGTGATGCTTAAAGGGGGGACAACTCTTACAATACAGAATCCTTCAACCTACATAGTCAATGGATTTCTCTAGAGAACAATCTCGAAGAGGTTTGTCGAAGTTGGCCATACATCTTCCCTTTTAGATTTTCTAGAGAGCATTGCTTCTAATAGCATTTCAAAGAGCCACAAAGCACCTAATAGCTTCCCCAAGCAAAGAGTGCTTCCGATGGCTTTGATGAGGCAACAAAAGGAGGACAGAGAAAGAAAAGGAGATGTGTGTCTTCCTTGCCACTCAAACATCCTCTACACCAAAGAGGGCATCACATATTACTAGTTTTGACATTGATCCACATCCATCCTATTGTCAGGATCTTGCTCACGTGCATACAGAGATTACAGACGCAGAAAAACACACAGAAATAGAGAAAACAGGAGACGAGACAGAACGCAAGATTGGGTGCAATCTCCCCCCATGCACTCTGTTTCGACAGTCCACAGAGTGCATGTATTTATAGGAATTTTTTTTATTACGTCGAAAAGAGTGGTTACAAGAGGGCGGCTTCGAAAAGCAGGCGTGAAACTAAAAGTTGATAACTTTTACGGAAAGCCATTGCTTTCAATAACAGAAACTACAGTCTTCAATGACCCTTATTATGACCATTACTTTTCTAACAATAGAACCTTCTACGCGGGTTTATTTACAAGCTAAATAATAATTATTCCGATTATTGATGTTCGCCCTTTCACGCCTTGCACGCTCCTCAAACCTTCAGCTGCTATATCAAAAACATCAAAAACATATTAATAAATTAATAATATAATACTTTAACAATGCATTGTTCAATAATATACAACATGCCTCTCAGTTGACAAGCAACTGACCTCAGTTGATAAAATAATTTAACACTCTAACAATTACAATACATTGTTCAACATATTCCATGTTACTGTTACAATCCAACAATGCATTGGCTAACATATTCTATGTTACAATCCAACAATGCATTGGCTATTCAATATTTCAATCCAACAATGCATTGGCTATTTTATATTTCAATCCAACAATGCATTGGCCAACATCTTCCATAATACATTAATAATTTAACACACTCCAACAATTACTTGTTCAACATACTCCATAATTCATAACATGCCCCTTAGTTGAAAAGACAACTGACCTCAGTTGATAAAATAATAAACATGGATAGCCAGTCACATGTTTCATCACTGAACGAAAAAAAAACATAGGCATGTTCCATGTAAAAACACATGCATGGAAATGTTCATGGAGGTGTTAAGTTATTAAAAGTATCTGTGAGATGCGGACATAGTCTTTCTAATGAATTTGGGCAAGCAAAACTTGAATATGCTCCTATAAACTAAATTCAATATGTAAATGCATCACAATTATCAAACATGTAGGATAAACTTTAAAGGTAGAAATGAATCCCGAAACTCTTCTTGAAAATCCTTCCATGTGCGTGGACAATCTACAGTCTGAGAAAGATCATTCCACCATTGCTGCGCTCTTCCGACCAAATAATTAGTGGCAAACTCAATTTTCTTATTTTCTGAATATAACTCATCGGAAAAGAAATCGTTGAATAGGGATAACCATGATAAGACAAAGCGGCCATCTATTCGTCCGTCGAATTGAAGCATAGCATAACGTCCTTGTATGGTTTGTTGAAGTGTTTGAAGTTCTTGGTTCATAATCTCTAACTCTTGCTCGAATGAAACTCCAGGTAAAGGTGAATTACGGAAATCTTCCATGGTGCTCTTGGATCCTTGCTCTCAACCTTGCTTGGTATCTTGAACACTCAATCAAGTGCCACCCAAGGATTTTGAAGGAATTCACACTTCCAAGCTAGCTCATTGGAAAGTTCATTCCGAGAGCTTTCCAACAGTATATTACACGCCTCAATCCGACCTACGGATTGAAAGTTACACTTGATTCTTTGTTGGGTCCATCCTTGAAATCGCCGCGAGCGCCTTCCACAAGTAAGAGAGAGAGAGAGACTTGAGTACAACTCCAAGAGATGGTGGAGTGGTCAAAGTACTTCCCTTGAAAGTAGGAGGTTGTGGGTTCAAATCCTCCTACCTTAGGGACTCTAAACCTCTCTATGACCACTCAAAAATTAAAATTGCCTCGTGCGTAGCCAACGGCTTCCAACGGTCGCCAAGGGAGCCTTGGGTGCCAATGTTGCCAATGTATTGCCTAAGTAAACGTAGGTTCTGGTTCTGGAACTGAAACAGAAAAAGAAACAGAAACTGAAACTGTAACTGGAACTGGAACTGGAACAGAAAACGAAAACGAAAACGAAAACGGAGACGGAGACGGAGACGGAGATGGAATCGGAATTCAGAATCGCGAACAGCGAACAGAACCCTCTGTATTGACGCGTGCAGAGCTCTGATACCACTGTTGTCAAGATCTTGCTCATGCGCATACAGAGATTACAGACGCAGAAAAACACACAGAAATAGAGAAAACAGGAGACGAGACAGAATGCAAGATTGGGTGCAATCTCCCCCCATGCACTCTGTTTCGACAGTCCACAGAGTGCATGTATTTATAGGAATTTTGATTACGTCGAAAAGAGTGGTTACAAGAGGGCGGCTTCGAAAAGCAGGCGTGAAACTAAAAGTTGATAACTTTTACGGAAAGCCATTGCTTTCAATAACAGAAACTACGGTCTTCAATGATCCTTATTTTGACCATTACTTTTCTAACAATAGAACCTTCTACGCGGGTTTATTTACAAACTAAATAATAGTTATTTCGATTATTGATGTTCGCCCTTTCACGCCTTGCACGCTCCTCACGAACCTTCCGCTGCTATATCAAAAACATCAAAAACATATTAATACATTAATAATATAATACTTTAACAATGCATTGTTCAATAATATACAACACATCCCCTTGTGAAGAATCTGCCACATGAGGATGACTTTCTTGATTCCTATAACCGGTTGCCATAGATCCTTGAATTTGAATTTCCATATAATCTAGGAACAATTTGAGCACCACTTCATGTCTAAGGAATGATGAATATCTAGATTTTTATAGTGATCAGAATGTCATCCATCTTGTTACCATTCTTCCACTTTAGAACCTTTTGACCAACGAGGAAATGAATCTCCAAGGCATCCCAAGCACCAATTATGTGCCTGAATAGGCATGAAACTTCATATTCAACTATATAGATAGGGTCAATACTCTCGAATTTAATCAGATGTCTTCTATTTTGGTTCCAAAGGTGCTTTCACTTATACAACCCTTTAAATCAACATGTATTGTATCAACAATCAAGGACCATATAGAATCATGATTCATGAGGCTATCAACATTCTCATCATTATTGATGGCACAAGGTCATCTTGTCTAATTTCCACAAAGAGAGATCAGATCCGAACCCGGGATAAGTGAAATGAGAGAAACAAGAATCTAAGGTGATCCAGGTCTTTCCATCTAGATCTTATGCCATTTTCTGAACCCACTCATGTTGAACATTTATTTGCAACAAGAAAACGTAGGATACACTAAAATAACCACAAAAATGATTTTAATGATCTTTTTCATGACGATTTGAATTCTAATTACTTTGATGGTGAAAGTTGGTAGTTTCAAATGATGATTCATGCCACCTAATGACATGGTCTCATGGAACTTGAAGAAGCAATAGACAATGGAATTATCTTTAACAAAACTTGAGTTTAGAGCCTTTGGACTTGCTAATTTTGAAATGGACCTCTTTAAAGGCTTGGAAGTATAAGTGGACTAATCCTCTTTATATGATGACCCCATATAAATATTTTTCAAGCAACTTGCAAAGCTCCATGCATATCTACATTACCACTTCATTAGAGAGAAGTTCTTCATTAGAGAGAAGTTTTTGGGTAAAAATATCTTATTACCAAATTGATGCTTGTTGCAATATGAAGACTTATGAAGAGTCAAGACCAACTCAAAATTCAATCGAAGAACTCAGTGAAAACATGGTTGTATTTTGGTGGTCTACTATGCCCTTCAATTTTGAAAGTTATTTAAACATAATACCTATATTTCATATTTTTAGATTAATTTATGAAAGTCATTAAAATTGAGCCTCAGTTCATGGTTAAAAATGACCAAACCGTGTAATATGGCCGTCAAGAAACAATTATGAATGGGACTACTTTTTGTGAAGTAGAAACCCCCTATGCTATTGAAAAATTAGGAGTGCACATTGGAGAAAATGAATTAAAAATTTAGATGTATTTCTTAAAAAATCATGTCTTTTAAACAAAAATCTTGAATTATAAGGAATGCTTTTTACATCAAGTTTTTCCTTTAAAGAAGAAGTTCAACCAGAACATAATCTCCTTTGTTTGAATTAGATTGAAAGAACAAATATACAAGTGAATGGCATAATACCCATGGACCCCCCTATCTTACAAAACAAAGGTTAAAACTATCAAGGTAACATTGGAAAGTAGTTCAAATGTTGTGAAAGCGTTACAACTGAGATAGAAGATAGTCTACGAACCATATATGTTCAACCGCCTAAATGGGTCAAACCTCCACCTCAAGAAGTAATTGCCAATAAATCCATCTACAAAATCTTTTTTTTTTTTTTAATAAAAGAAAGTTCGACCTTGGCCTATTCTTTCGGACTTTAATTAAAATAAAGAAGAAAAGTTACACATGAATACGACTAGTGCCCATCGAACCCCAAATACAAATCAAGTTGGATGGCATTTTGCATGCCCTTTTTATGGCGATTAAACATATTACATGCACGATTTCCCATATGCCATAAAGTATGGCATATTATTAAAGCTTCAAATGCCACAAGGTACGGCATCAAATGCCTTTCTCTATGTATATGTGCATGCGCGTGCTCGCACGTGTGCGCGCGCAAGCATTTGGAACGTGGAGGGCTACAATGATGTTTGGGTTGAGCGTCCATTGGTTTTGTAGCTTGGACTTCTTCGAGGCCCATTGGTTTGTGCTGAATGTTTTTTTTTTAAATTTATTTTTAAAAATTTATAATTTAATTTCATTTATTTTTTTACATGGAGGTTTGACAAGCGTTTACTTCTTTGAGTTCTAATTTTGAAAGAACAATTATACAAATGAATGGACATAGCACTCATAGAACCTTCCATATCTTACAAAGCAAGAGTTAAAATATGTTCTAATTGGTTACAACTAGCTTATATTGGCCAAAGCTCTTACATATTGAGCTCGGAAGTTGAATATAAGATTTTAGCCTCAAGAGGCTAGTGCCAAAACAACCTACCTATGGGTTTGTGTGTGAAGCTAAGACTGGGTTCACAATGCACGGTGGTAACAATTGATCATGCTTGTAATCCAACACTTTATTTACATATGTCAATGCTTATTCATAGAAGCCGAAGGCACACAAAAGTTCTCTCTCCACACCATAGAGCATAAACAAGAAACATGTTCTGGCCTCTCCCTTTTGCCCCTTCAGTGTATCGGGCTCCAACTCATTCCAAAAACCATTATTTTATTCATTTTATAGCATTCAATTGTGATATTGATGTACAATCTTGTGTTCTATCTAACATTCACACAAGGCGGCGGCTTAAAACAAATGGCTTATAATCCCACCTTTTGTCTAAACACCTAAGAGATGACAATCTCACTTCTTCCATTGTTCCACCCGAAACATATGCAAGAATAGTCGAAATTCTGATGGGTCTGTGTGAATCCAGCCTAAGTTTTTTTTTTTTTAAATAGAGGTTCACTCGAGGCCTACTCCCCCAGGCTTTAAGTTTGAAATTGCAACTGTGAATCCAACCTAAGTTGTGTCTTTAAGGTGGCACTTGAAGTCATGATGATCCCATTTATGTCAGAAAGTGCTGTTCTGGCACCTTTATGCCACTATTGGTGGCTGTCTTGTGGAAAATGGCAGCATGGGTCATTGGCTGCAGCTAGAAAGTCTTTGCTTATGCTTTTGAGTTCTTAACCATTCATCGAAGCCCACGTGGACAGCCCGTCACATCTTGATGAGTTTTTCATTATTTGGTCACTTGCCGCTCTTTCCTCTTTGCCTGCAAATTGCCAATGAGCGCAGCTTCTCTCATTGATTGAGTACTTTTGGTCCTCATTTCGCCAACGATGACAGCTTTGAGCTTTGAAGCTGACTTGCTTTTGGGCCTCAATATTAAAAAAAAATATTTATTTTTTTTAAAGGAAGTTCGGCAGAGCTGGCCTCAATATGTTGGCAATATATATCATAGAGCTCATTTGCTCACGAGTCATCAGCCCTCGCACGTCACGCTCCCATTACACACAACGAAAAGCATTCCAGCAGTTGCGTTGCTCCGAGCAAGAAGCTGAGCCACCATCCCACTCATGGCTGCTGTAAAGAGCGTCAAAGGATACGCTGCGCACGACAGTTCCGGCACCCTCACGCCATTCAACTTCTCTCGCAGGTGATTCATCTCTCCGCGTCCTTATTTTCGACCGGTTTTTACCGCCTTCCTTCACATTTTTTAAATACTCGCCATATCTTCGGAGAAGAAGAACAGTAGTTGGTGACCTGTGAGAGTCGTTTTACAGGACCACAGGCACAAAGGATGTTGTTTTTAAGGTGAAATATTGCGGCATTTGCCACTCCGATCTACATCAAATACGCAACGAATGGAAGGGTTCTGTTTATCCTATGGTTCCGGGGTTAGTTTTCTTTCCACTCCCTTGAATACGAAATAGTTGCTTCTTCACTACACAGGTTTTTCCAGTCTTTCTGAATTAATGCGAGCGACTGTTCGCATTTTCTTTAATGCGTTTTCGCATTTCTATTTGAAGCTTCTGTGAGTTCACGCGCGACCCTCATTTCTTGAGGCGGAGGCGGGGGCTCAATCTTTACCTGCGGCATTGAACATGTATTGAGTTTTAGGTTAGATTTTCAAATCAGTTTCCTGTGTTTGTAACGCCTTCGGGTAGCCTATCAAATCTTAACGCTTGCTCTGAGATATGGGACCGAGTCGCATTCTCTGCTCTTTTTTCCTGGCTCCCCGTTTCCGACTGCGGCACCGCCTGCTGGTTACAGTAATTCTTGTCACTCGCCAGAACTTATAATTCCATATGCCCGTTATTTTCCCCCGTAGCATTCATGCTGTTGGAACAGAATATTTCTCTAACATCATTTCCAAGATGTCAACAAAGGACACTCTAGCATGTTGAGAGATCAAACAATGCGTTTGTTTCATTTCTTTTTTACACTCACGATTCATCTACGAGAAAGAGTAAATGTGTCTGAATCAACAGTAAAATTCTTCTTGCCCATCATGCAGGATCTCGGAAGAAACTCTGCGTATACATATTTTGAAGAATGACATGCAATATGTGTGAGAGAGAGAGAGAGAGAGAGAGAGAGAGAGAGAGAGAGAGAGAGAGAGAGAGAGAGAGAGAGAGAGAGAGAGAGAGAGAGAGAGAGAGAGAGAGAGAGAGAGAGAGAGAGAGAGAGAGAGAGAGAGAGAGAGAGAGAGAGAGAGAGATTTAAAATGTCTTTTTCACTCAAGATTGGTTTCTGGATATGATTCAATTTTAAAGATTTGTAAAGCTTTTACCAATAGTTAGTGATCTTGTCCAATGGTCTCTTGGGATCGCATATAATCCTTTTGTGTTGGCTTATCAAGTGAATTCAGTATGTTTTACTGTTAATGTGCTTGGAGAATCCTAGCTCGAATGCTCTTTCATTTGATGTTTCTTCATTGACTCCGTTATTTTCTTTCCCAACGCATGATGTTGTTGCATCTTTGGTTTTATCAATCCCTTTCAATTTCTATAACTTCTTCTTCCATTTCTTTTTGGTCTTTGAGGTCATCAAGTCTCAACTGGAGGTTAGGCATGTGTCTCTATATGTTCCTTTAAGGATTGTGTTGATAATAATGGGTGTGGTGCCTCATCCATGTGGACTTTGTTGTCAAAGACAACATGAACGCACACTGGTATTATGAAATCGTTACAATTGTAAGTCTACAAGAACAATGCCCTCATGAAGATCTCAATGGAAATACTACGAATATCAATCTATACCTAAATCATAGTTGTTTCCACATCAATACGATAAACTCTCTCAACTGTATCTAACTGAGGCATGTGGTTGATGTATTTTATGCATATCAAACTTCAATTCGGAAGCACAAAATTCTTTTAAGCCATTTTAAGCTCAATTTCTTATTTATTACTTTCATACCTATCAATTGTAGTGTTTTGTGCGTAATTGAGCATTTGAATTTCATATCTTTTGATGCATGCAAATTTGCATTTTTATTACTAGTTTCTTAGGGTTTGTGTATAATATTTTATTTTTTTGTGACATTTCTACACTTTCATATAGATATGTTTTTACCATATGGTTGATATGGAAAAGCTATGCTCTAAATGGATCCAGCAATACAAATCAACTCATTCTAGTTGAAAATCTTCATTTTTAGCTGGACGAACAACTTGAGGTGAAGCAATAAGTCAAAATATTCGAGTCATGGAGGAATGCCATCCTAGGATCTGACATTTGTGGCGTGTGACAATGTGATGGATCATGGTTTTTAAGCTTGATCATCGGAGAATTGTTAAAGATGCCTTGAATATTTGTATTATTGTTTGGCAATGATGCGGATGCTTAAAGGGGTATATATATTTACTCTCTCTTGAACTTGACATCAACTATGTGACTGGTGTTCATGTGGAGGTAGGTGCTTCGTAATAATAATAGTGCCTTTCCAACCTCTCAAAGAGTGTTAGGCTAAGTAGAGAGGGCTCTTATTTGGGATATGGTACTTGTGACTGATTGGACAAAATAATGAATGATTCATTTCTTGCCAAAGTTGAGTTTTGGGACGTGCTACAAAGGCTCACCTCACTGAAGCCTAAAATGGAATGTCTATATTAAAGGTATACGCAAAC
>CM035426.1:48164216-48549216 GCA_020310875.1 Ceratopteris richardii | reverse complement strand
TTGGGGATTCTTAGGGAAGTATACCTTGTGACATGTTTGTGTGTAGGATGCAACTTGACAATGAAGTCACAGTGATGAGAAAATTACAAGAACATTAATGAGAAAAGAGCATGATTTTCTTAAGATTTAAAATGATTACAGTAAGGCAAAATAATCCAAATGAGCATTACAAGCAACCTAGTAGCCACTCCAATGATTAGAACTTGACTACTCAAAAATCAACAACAAGAAGTATCAAAAACTACAAAGTATTCTCTATAAGAAGAAATTTGACATACTCCAATTGAGATATACTAGCCAAGGCTACTCAATCACATTGTCATGCTATCTACCACTCATTTGAGAAGCCAAGACTTTGCATAGTCATCATAGGGTCGTTTGAATCATAATGGCTAGAGTTGTAATAGAGTGCATAGGGTAGCCTTAAGATAGCATCAAGCATAGACTACAAACTACCGGAGAATAAGCAATCATATTAGAATAGAGAGATGTAGATAATGCAAAAGATTAGGCAAATGAGTGCTAAGCCTCTTCTTATATAGACTTAAGAGGTCAAGTGGAGTGGTCTGCGGAATTCAAGCTTTTATTGTTGCATGCTCCAAAGTGTTGAAATTGATGATAGAAATGGGCTAATTTTGGTATTGTTCACCAACCACTTTTAGGTCCTCCAATGAGATCTTTTGGCATCCTTGCCTTGGGATGGTTTTCCTTGCATTTATTTACACTTTTATCATTTATTGACAAGTCCAAAAGGATTTACCCTATGCCTCATCAAAGTGGATAGTCACACTCTCATCCAAGGTAGTCATGCCAAAAGTAGGTAGAGGAATTGCCCAACTTTGGATATGCCAAAAATAAGTGGAGTTGATGCCTTATTTTTCAGTAATAAAAAGAGGTGGAGGTGGCCTTATTTTAGTAGTGTTGAAAAGAGTTGGTAGGGATGTCCTCTTTTAGAATTGTGGCACTTTTGGACCATTCGAAGCCCTTTATCCTTACCATTACACATCTTCATCTTACAATGTGTAACATCTACTATAGGAGTAGAATTTCCATAGCTTGATAATTTAGAGCCTGCAAATGTAGTCATGCTTATGTTGGCAGCAACCAAGGCAGTCAAGGTGGCTTTACAAGACAAGGAAGCTGTCAGAGAGAATAAGAACAGAGGGAGAGTCAATTAGGACAAAGCAACAGAGCAATCAACAAAGGCTAGACAACTAGGTCTACCTAGTTTTTCAAATGATAACTCTTTATAATAGTGATTTTAATCACTAGATACCATTATAAATACCATTTTTGACGATTCTTACTCCATTTTGTGCAAGCCGAGGAGTCCTCGAGCTTGAGGAGTATTAGATCTAAGTATGTACCAATTTCCATATTTTTTAGAGCTCGTTTGAGCCTCCAAATTTGCCTAGGAACCTATTTTTTAACTAAGCCAGACACTAGGCCTAGACAAGGCCAAAGCTAACAAAAAACTATAAAAGGAGCTAGAGAGCTCATTTTTGAGGTTGGCAAATTGGGAATTGAAGTGAAGAAAAGAGCTTGTAATCTTGTTTTTGGCGAAGGAAGGATTTAATTGCTCCATCTCTTTGTCTTGCCTTGTGTGCACATGTGTATATGTGTGTGCACGCTTGTGTGCTTCTCACCCACTCACTTGTGCACTTCACTTGCTCATGATCATCATACCCTCCTACGTCTTCCTGGATTGACAATTTATGAGGTGGATCTCCTCACATTGGTACTTGCCATTGTGCTTGAGTGACACCAAATTTGGTGTCATTGCTAGGGATCAAGCTTTGAGGATGAGTGTGATGGTAAAATGTAGAGATGTGATGTTGGAATCATAGGTAAGCTCTTATTTTTATTTTTTTACCTCAATCATCACTATCGTCTCTACTTTCCATCTTCTTCCATCGTCATCTTCACCAATTTTGGTCATATCCCTACATTCCATCTCCATTTTCTCATTTCACTAATGAGAATGAGAGAGAGAATTTCTGTGCATTGTTTTTGCATGTTTCTTGAGTGTTCTTGCAAGTACTAGCATCCACAACAACTATAGCAACTCCAGCAGGTATAGGAAACCTTTGCACATGTCTTGAGGTGTTGATCCTTGTCCATCATGTCAGACAAAAAAAGTGGTCTTTTGGTAAAACTAAGTGGACCATCATAGATTAGAGGTGTTGCACATCACACATCCATAAAAAATTAAAAAAAATTTTGCATTCTTTTTGTCCATCATGATGGATAGCTTGTCTATCGTGATAGATAGACCATGATGGACTACCTATCCATTGTGACAGATAGGTCTATCATGACGGACACCCTTGTCCATTGCGATTGATAGAGCTATCATGATTGACACTTAAACATGGAAAAAATCCTATCCATCATGATAGACACGTTCATTGTGACAGACATGTTCCATCACGATTGATATAATCCATCACGATAGACAGACCACGATAGATAGCTCAGGCCATCACGATTGACACACAAATTTAGACAAATTTTAAGGTTTTAAATTTTTAAATCTTTAGATAACTTTGGTAAAAAATTTCAAGTGATTCGAGCATCATGAGGTCTGTCGAGAATATTTTGAGAAGTCGTGTTTGTTTGATTGCCTGTTTGAACCTCGAGAAGCCTCAATTGATATATTAAAAATCATATGTTGAGTTTTAGATATAGTAATTTGAAGTTGACCTTCTAGAGGGATGAGGAAGCTAAGGGATCTCTAAGGAAGTCTTTAATAAAGAAAAAGGGAAAATTTTGTCTTTGAAATACATGAATGAAAGTGGTCTATTAGTTCAACTAAATTCAACTCTTGATCTAACTATGGGACTTTTACATGTCCATTGAGAGCATCGAAGGGATTCCAGAGCAAGAGTGCACTGCAAGCTTGTGAACGTGTGACTTGAGTGCTCATGTGATCAAAGGGATAAGTGACTTGAGGTTGAAGCTTCTCAGCTGCTCAATCAATTCCTAGCTTAGGCTAAGTACAGTTAGTGGTCTTGATTAATTAGGGCTACATTAGGCATGATACAAGTATTAGGAATCCAAACGAGCCAGTTGGACTTGAACACCCAGTGGTCAAGTTTGAAGAAGGCTCACATATTGATAAAGAGGGAAACATGCACATGGTCACAAGCTCACATGATAGAATGGATGAATTTGGAATTGTGATTCTAGAAAGGGAGGTTGGAGACCTAGAACAAGGAACCCTAGGAGGAGAGCCTAGAACCCCTCAAGGCAAATCAGTCTTGAGTAGAGTGATCATCCCAGAGTGGAACCCCTAAGATAATTGTTGGAACAAGTCCATGGCAAGTCCAAGTGACGGCTCGAGTCATCAAAAGGCTTAGACATTTAAAGGAAATGTCAACTCCTTGTAGAGTTCACTTGTGAACTCCCTCTTGTAATCTTTGAGTATTAACTTGATGTAAAAAGTGAAAGCATCTAAAGTGGTTGAGTCCGATGAAAAAAGAAAGGAGAAGCCACGAATTCATGATTGAAGTTAGTTCGAGAATCAAATCAATCACTTAAAACTGGAGAGTGATTATAGGAAGATTCAAATTCAAATTAGGCTCCAAACATCACTATAAATACATGGCAATTTAGTCACATTTTTTAGACCTCCATGAGTTGAGCTTTATGCCATATCAAAGTGTGGATTCAAAGCACACATATTTATCAGTAAGTCCATTGTATTCTACAATCAATACAATTTCATTTTCATGATCATTTGAGTTTATATTTTCATGCTTTTGTGAAGTTTATTATTCACTGCCATATCTCTCAGTTTTCTCCATCAGATTGCAGAGATGATTTTTTTGAGCTTGGTGCATCATTTTAAATGATTTAATTTGGTAACGTTTTCTCCTTAATTCTAAAAAAATGCTCATAAAATTTCATTGCAATCGACTTTTTCAATATTAGGATATGTTCAGTTGAAGTCAACTATATCGCTTCATTCGCTACTTCTCTATGAGCACTCCATCAGATCAGTTTTTTTCTGAGAGCTAGTTCTCAGTCTGTCCTTCATCATTTTCCAATGATTCAAAGCATGATAGAATCATCATACTGTCTAGTATATGCTTACAAAAGTTCATAAGCATTGCGTCTCTAAATCTTGAGATGTTAATATTTTTTTGCTCATGGGTCTGAGTACTACTAAAGCCCATGGAAATCAGGATGGTCTTATAACTTGCTAGAGCTCTTTCTCTTTATGTGGTCCATCATTTTTGATGAAATGAATCTTGATTGTTATCTTACTAAGTTAGAAAGATTTCCTCAAAAGGAATCAAGTTAATTGTGCTTTGGCTAAAGAATTGTTCAAAACACTGAGCATGTGTATGAACATAAATAGCAAGTTTTTTGCTCTTGAATCTACTCCAACTTATCTGTTTTGATTCAACTTTTTGAGAGTGATCTTCCAAGGTACATAGGGTGCCTAATACATCCTTTGGCAAGCTAAAAGGGTCCACTACATATCCTTGGAGTCCCTGGAGTTCATTTGGTTGGTGGAGTGTAAAGTTTTTGCAACACTACTTCATCTTCTCCAAGTACAAATCCATCTCTTCACAATGGTATCAGAGCAATGTTGGACAACATGGAAGATGGATTTCCTTCATCAATGGACAAATTGGATAGAGGTAACTACTCAGCCTAGTCATTAAGTATGGATGCTTATCTTCAAGGTAGGAATTTTTATGGTTATATAGCTGGAGATGAAGTTATGCCAAGTTTCAACAACAAAGGTCAACCAACACAAGAAGAGCAAGAAAGGTTGAGCACATGGTGCTCCAAGAATGCACTTGCAAGGTCTCATCTTCTCAAGTCCATCTGAGATTTTTTTGTTGCCCCACATTAGATGTTGTAAAACATCTCAAGAAGTTTGTAATGCACTTGAAGCCTTCTTCTCTTCAAGTACAAAGGCCAGGAAACATCAACTATGGCTGGACTTCACAACTCTCAAGAAATCTCCCAAACAAAATGTGACTGATTTTTTCACAAAACTCAAGGACATAGCAGATCAATTAGGAAGCATTGGAGAGGTAATAGATGAAGAACAAATTGTAAGGCAGGTCATCAATGGCTTGAAGGGAGATGACAAGTGGGAAGCATTCACCATAACTATGGATCTATACATGGATATGCATGTACCAGATTTCGTACAACTACTTACTCAAGAGGCCAAGCTTATGAAGAATGGAGAAAGCTCCAAAGGTAATCAATCTTTTGCCTTGTATACTGATAAAGGAATTTCGAAAGAAAACAAAGGAAGAGGAAAGAAAGTGGATGATGAAGCAGGTACACATCAAGCTAACTATGCAGGTAGAGGAAGACATGGTAGAGGTAGACGCAGAGGAGGAAGACAATGCACGGGGAGATCCCAAGAATCTAATTCATTCTCTATATGTGGATTAACTAATCATACAACTGAAAATTGCTTTACGAATTCAAGGAATCAAAGAGGCAGAGGCTACAATAGGGGAAGTTATGGCTACTCAAGAGGAAAGTTCAATAATTACCATGGCAACCATGATAATTACAACCATTCAAACTATCAAGGAGGCAATAGGGGAAGAAGAGACTTCAATAACTACACAGAAGACTCAAATCAAGAGGACTCATTGCTAATCATGAATATGGCCATGCCACAAGGTAAATCTGATGAGCATGTTTTCTACATAGATTCAGGTTGCTCCAATCATGTGGCAGGAAATGTGGCACTCCTATCAGATTTAGAAGATCCAAGAAACAAGCATGAGGTACAAACAGGAGATGATACAAGTCACCTTGTGGAGAAAATAGGAAACGTCAAAGCACTTGATGGAAACATGGTACTCTATGTCCCTACCATTACAAAGAATTCGATAAGTGTTGGGAAGATAGTAGAGAAAGGGTTGCAAGTCAGGTACACAAGAGGAGGAACATTTGTTGAGAATCCAAGCCAAGGATTTAGGAATATTGCAAAGGGTGAAAAGACAGGTGGATTTTTCACATTTGAATTGCAAGACACTAGAAACATTGCTCTCTTTAACTATGGTAGTCAGACACTCACAGAATTGGAAGTATGGCACAAAAGGTTAGCACATATCGGTAAAAGATCATTAAAGCAAATTTGCAGGGACCAAATTGTACTTGGACTCCTTAACTTGTCAAAAAAACACATAATTTATAAGTGTAGTGCATGTCAAGTTGGAAAGTTTCACAAGTTACCATTCATGAAGAAAGGATATATGCATGGAGATCTCTTGGATTTGGTTCATACAAATGTATGGGGACCTCAAAAGGATGCTTCAATATTTGGATCAAGGTATTATGTCTCCATAATTGATGATTGCAGTAGACGGACTATATTATATTTTATGATTGCAGTATATTATATTCATGAGCTTCAAAAGATATTTGGCACTTGTGGAGAATCAAACAGGTAAGACATTAAAAAGGCTAAGGTCAGATGGAGGGGGAGAGTACTTCTCCCATGAATTTGACTCCTTCCTTCAAGAAAGAGGAATCAAAAGAGAGATCACTACAAGGTACACTCCTGAGAAAAATGGAGTGGCAGAAAGAAGGAATAGGACAATTGTTGAAGCTGCAAGGTCTATGCTAAATGAGAAGCACATACCTAATTACTTATGGACTGTGGCTATATCCATAGCCACTTATTTGATTAACATGTTACCTTTAAAATCACTTGATGGCATGACACCATATGAGGCTTGGAATGGAAGAAGACCAAGCTTGGATCATTGTAAGATTTTTAGATGTGTTGCTTTCGCTCATGTTCCTTCATAGGTTAGAGGCAAGATGGATCCCAAAGCAGAAAGGTATGTATTCATTGGATATGTCAACAATCAAAAGGGCTACTGTCACTTTAGCACAATAGCAAGTACCAATGTGAGGAGATTCACCTCATAAATATCAATCCGCGGAGACGTGAGGACCGATATGAAGACCGTGAGCAAGTGATGGCACAAGTGTGTGAGTGAAAGCACACAAGCATGCACACACATCCGCACAAGGTAAGAGCAAGAGTGGAACAATGGAAGGACTTTGATTACAAAATAACTCTCTTACAAAGCTGAAATCTACAACAAGCTACCTCAAAAATGAGCTCTCCAGCCCTTTTTATAGTTTTTTGAGTGGTTTTGGCTCTGTCGAGACCTACTATCCGGCCTAGTTAAAAATTAGGTTCCAGGGCTTATTTGGGGGCTCAAATGGAGTCTAATACTCCTCAAGCTCGAGGACTTCTCGGCTTAAACAAAATGGAGTTACAAAAATGAAAAATGGTATTTACAATGGTTTTTAGTGATAAAAATCACTATTTTTATAGGGATTTCTTCTGAAAATTTGACATGTGCTTCTTGGAGCTCCCTACATGGTCCTTCTTCTTGTGCGTCCACTTCATTGATGTGCTTCCATGCTTGTGGGTGACCTTGACTGTCAACACTCCTCCCCTCTAGAGTCTGTCGTCCCTGACAGACCCTTGTTGTAGGGGTTGTTTTATGTAGTACTATGAGAGGTAGAGTTCCTCATGCCTTCATCGGAGCGGTCTATCTTCCACCTGTAGCTTGGGTAGTTGTCTAGTTCTTCATTTTTTCACTGCTACCTTTGTATGTACTTCTTCCTTGTAGTCCAGCTTGATGGTGTCTTTGTGAGCTTTCAAAAATTGTGAGCTACTTAAAAGAGATTGTCAATATTGGTTATGAGCAACTCTCGTGGTGGATTGCTTCCTTGCTCTTGTGGTTGTCACCGTAATGTCCTCTGGTTCTTCCAAAGCTTTCCTTGTTTTCATGCCAAGTACTTGTAACCCATAATGACTGATGGATAAGTGCATTAGTGCATGGGTTTGAAGAAGAATGTGCCTTGTGCACAGCCTTGGAATGTAGCCCTATGCATGCATACTTGGAAAATGCATTGGAAGAATTATGGTGCAAGAAATGGGGTCTTGAGAAAAGTGCTCAAGGGTATGCCGATGAAGAGGTTTCTTAATCTATCATGGTTGTGCTATTGCCGAAGTAAGCAACTCTTATGGCTTGTCTTTCGTGTAGATGGTTCGCATCAGAGAGTCTTGAAGCGCACACTCCTGTCCTGTCGCTTTTTTTTTAAAAAACTTTTTTTTTTGAAACAATGGAATAAAACAGGAAGAAAGGTGTTAGAATCAATAAAATATTTTACATATGTCAGATGTGTATCATGTGCCTGGGATTCTCAGTTGTGTCTATGCACGGCCGAGTAAGGAGGCCCTATATTAATGCATACTTTGGAATTGCATGACCTGAATGGTGCAAAAGACAAGGTTATGCCATAGGCACATGGTTGTTGCTGGGCGAGGCTTTGATGTTACTTGTAGACTTGATGCAATTTTTGTTTGGTGGTGTCGATTGAATCTTGCAATGATGTAATCCTCCTTATAGGGATCCAATTCAGATTAGTGTTTGACTGCGTAGAGATCAACTTTGGCATCTTCATATGTGGATGGTTGCTTGAATTTTTTTATCCCTCGTAGTTGGTTCTTTGGTTTTGTGGATGCTATTGGTGCTGGCCATGTGGTATCTTGGGGCCTCAAGATTGATATCTAGGCCTAGGCATCTTAATTTAGTTCTCCTAATGCGTTCTCTAGCCTCTGCTTGTGCTTCTTCTCTAACCCTTAACTCTTCTTCTTTTCGCTTCTTAGCAGTGTTGAGTTTCATTAGCATATCCTCTATGAGAGGTTCGTGATATAGCTTTACTCGACAACCACTAATATAGCTCGGTGTAATAAAGTAAGTTGGTGATCTAGGGATCCGATTGGTTCAGACAGATCTGAAATCGGCTTCCGTTTGGTCATTCGTTTATGTGGCCAAAGATCTCGAGTCTAGACTTACTGGTAGGTCATTTACTCTTGTAACCAAGTAATCCACTTAGCCTAGTGGTTAAGACTCAAGGGTGTGAAGGACGAGGTCTTGGGTTCAATCCCCATGGGATACATGGGAAGAGTATTTTGCCCAAAGATCTCTAGAACCTTCTAGAAGCATCCCATTGGACACTTGGCGCACATGCAGTTACATGGCTGACACTTGGATGATTAGCATTCACCTGCCCAAGAAGGTAGTTCCCTTGAGAGAGCTATATATAGAGGCATTTGGTTGGGAGGAGAGTCATTCATTCATGAGCAATTTCTGTCGCTACGCTGTTGCATTGGTATCAGAGCCATCTCCATAGCTTTTCTCTTCTTGCTCGAATTTTGGCGTGCGAATTCTCTCCTTCCCGCATCAATATGCGTGTCGCAATAGTTCCCATGCTTTAGCTTAGAGCAAGAGAGTATTAAAAAGTTATTCATCTTTGTGTGCTAAGGGGGAATCGAACTCGCGCCCCTCTGTTGAGAGGGCGCTGCCTTAACCACAAGACAGAAGCGCCGTTCGTGGTTTTGATTAACGAGGAGGACTATTTAGATCAACTGTTCGCTGAAGGAGACTCCATCGAAGAAGATTCAAAAAGCTTTGTGTGCTTCCGGCGGGAATCGATCCCTCGCCCCCCCAATAGGACTGCGATCGCTTATCCAAGGTGCCCACAGCGGTATCACGTCCAACAAGCTGCAGATTATCCTCTTCTGCTAAAGATCGGCGCTGTAATTTCTTCATCAAGCTCTAGCCAAGACCAAAAGGAGGTTTCGCGCGCTGCTGCCGGCCGGGATTCGAACCCATCCAGTCAGTTTCAAAGTACTTCGACATAGCCAAGGCGCTCGAATCTTTCTCTGTTTCATGTATGCAGAAGACTCTGTCAAACAGTAATCGCTGCCGAACCCGGAACTCTTCTCCGACTGTTCCAACCCGGAACCCGAGATACATCGAGTCTTGGGAGGACTCTTTCTCTAACCAAAGAAAGCCAAAAACAAAGCAAAGTTTGAAGAAAGCGGAAGCCGTGGAGTGAAGATCTGGAGGCTTATCTTCGTCATAATTCTAGCACTCTCGGCTAGAATCAAGTCGACTTCAACGGACCAAATCATCAGGGACTATTTCTTGTGATATTCTTGCATAGCTCTTTTGATTTTGTTGCACACACTTCTTGCGTTAGGAATACTTAGTAAGTTTAATAACGCTTTGTGTGCGATGGAGGGGACTTCTAGCCACGTTTCGTTTACAAGTACTACTAGTGCGTCCATGTATGTTTCCATTCCTATGTTAGTAACATCCTCATTCATGACTAGACCACCAATAGTTGCACGTGCATTGCATTCATCTGCACCTATGGTTTCAAATACTAGTCATGCGTCTGATGCATCTAAAATAGAATCAGCGATTGTAGCATTAGACGTTGAGGATTCTGCGAGAAAAGGGGAAACAAACACTACTTTAAATGAGAGGAAAGATATGGAAAGTAGGATGTTGCTAGTTGAGCAAAAGCTTGGACAGTTGTCCAGCATTCCGGATGAGGTTGCAGTACTCCGTCAATCTGTTGATGGAATCCAGGATCACCTTAAGGCCATTCTGAACTTACTTCAGACGCCTAAGGATATCAGTAAGACTATTTTAGGTAGTCACACAGATACGATCGCAACTTCACCGATGTCTGTTAGGATGGAAAAGGATAAGGAATTATCCTCTCCCCAAATAGACATGTTTCCTTTAGCGGGAAGTATGAGCCGTTTGAGTCTAGCGTCTTCTACTCCCTTGTGCGTTGCTTCGGTAGGTATGTTAGAAACTCATAACCGCCCTGTGGATCTTTCCTTGGGAAAGGAGATCCGTCCTCCTTATTTCTCTGGAGAGGATAAGGATAGGAATAAGGACGCGGTTTTGACTTTCTTAGAGAAATGGAAAGATGTCCATGAACTCAAACATACCCCGGATCATGTGAGAGTAGTAGAAGCCAGTTTGTCGCTAGGACCGAAAGCTTATACATGGTGGATGAGTCTCTCTGAGACTCACAAGAAACCCACCACTTGGAATGAATTTTCCCATCTTTTCAAGAAAGAGTTTCTCCCCGAGAATGAGGAGGAACGCAATTGGGAAGCTTGGGATAAAATTCAGCAGAAGGGTAGACCGCTATTGGTGTATATTTCAGAATACAGAGATGTAATTCTGAAGTTAAAGAATTTAGATGACTTCCATCGACTTCGCGGTTTTGTCAGAGGACTTAACCAGCGAATTCGTAATGAAGTTAAGAGACATGCGCCTAAATCCCTTGAAGAGGCGATTAAGGTCGCACAGATTTATGAGGACAATTCACGCTTGGATGTCACGCAGGAAAGCAGTTATTCCCAGAAGAATAACTTTAAGCGTAAGGGTAAAGGGACTAGATCTAGTGAAAGGGTGTCTAAGAAACCTCGTGTTTTTAGACACATCCTTTCTCCAGAAGATCATGATAAAGCGCAAAAAGAAAACTTGTGCTTTAAATGTCTTAAGCCTGGACATCGAAGCCGTGCCTGTCCAGTCGGAAGAGAAAGTAAGGGAAAGGGTAAGCAGCAAATCCATCTGATTCAATCTTTGAACTTGGATGCAAATTCAAGTGCAAAGAAGGTTCAGATTATGCACTGCGACAGTACCCATTCATGTCAAATCTCCAAAAACATGTGGCAACCTCAAGAGTTTGGTCCACATGATTTGGTCAAGTTGCATGGATCAGTAAAAGGTCACACCATCCGGATAATGGTGGATGACTCTGCTACGCATAATTTTATCAATTATGCGTTAGTAAAAAAACTGGCTCTTCCTCAGGAACCATCGCCTCATAAATACATTGTCTCCATGATGCACGGTCAAGACACCCGTGTTTGGGACACAATGATTTGTAATTTGGAACTAGAAATCCAAGGATTTAAAGACACCTTGGACTTCCAAATAATGAATATGGATCGGGTAGATCTCGTTTTAGGGAGAGAGTGGCTATGGAGTCTAGGTCCTTCATTGACCAGGTGTTATTTTACAAATACTTTGGAATTCCAGCGTGACGGAATTGTGTACAAGATCAAGGGTGAGCATGATGTTCCAAGTATCCCTTTGATATCATACACTGAACTACAGAAACTTGTAAATAATGAAGCCAGGACCCAAGCTTTTCTTGTCCTTGGCACAGATGTAACAGATTCTGATAATATAAATCAAGTTTCTTATGTCTCGTCCTTTATTCCTCGAGAAGTTTATGTTAAATTTAACAATTTAATGAAGGAATTTAAAGATGTGTTCCCTAAGGAACTCCCCTACGGCTTGCCACCCTCTCGTGGAAACATCGATCACAGCATAGATCTGTTTCCGGGTACCAAGCCAAAATCTCAAAACCCATACCGCCTCCCCTATGTCCAAAATCAAGAGGTGGAAAATCAAATCCAAGAGTATTTGGATAAAGGATTTATCCGCCCAAGCCAGTCTCCATGGGCAGCACCCATCCTTCTAGTGAAAAAGAAAGATGGAACTATGAGGCTGTGTGTAGATTATAGGGCGTTAAACAATCTTACGATAAAGAACAAGTATCCCATGCCACTAGTCGAAGATCTTTTTGATAGTTTAAAGGGAGCTACAATCTTTTCTAAGATTGATTTACGCCAAGGTTATCATCAGATCAGAATCAAAGTTGATGATATTCCTAAAACAGCCTTTCGAACAAAGTTTGGCCACTACGAGTTTTTAGTGATGCCGTTCGGGTTGACAAACGCACCCGCAACATTTATGACTTTGATGAATCAAGTGCTTAAGCCGTATTTGGGAAAATTTGTAGTAGATTTTCTCGATGATATTCTGATCTACAGTAAAGATCATGAAAGTCACTTAGAGCACTTGAAAAAAGTTTTTCAACTTCTTCGCGATAATAAACTTTACGGTAAAGAGTCAAAATGTGAATTCTTTACCCCAGAAGTAAAGTATTTAGGCCATATTATTTCCGCGGAAGGAATCAAAGTTGACCCTGAAAAGGTCCAAGTGATTCTTGAATGGCCTGAGCCCAAGACGGTTCGAGAACTACAAAGTTTTCTTGGATTGGCAGGATATTATCGGAAGTTTGTGGCTGGATATGCCAAGATTGCAGTACCTTTGACGGATCAACTCAAAGGGAAGCATCAAAAGTTAAATTGGAAAGAAGATCAAGCAAAGAGTTTTCAAGATCTTAAACTTGCTTTAGCATCGGCCCCGGTTCTACAGATCATAGATCCGAACAAGCCTTTCCAATTAGAGACAGATGCAAGTTCATCTGCAGTAGGAGCAGTACTAAGCCAAGATGGTCGACCAATAGCTTTCGAGAGTAGAAAGCTAAGTCCTGCTCAGCAAAACTACTCTACCTATGAGCGAGAGATGTTCGCTATTATAAATGCTCTAAAGAAATGGCGCCATTATCTATATGGATCAAAGCTGACCATAGTTTTTGATCAAGAGAGCATAAAGTGGTTTGCAAACCAACCTGATCTTAGAGGTAGAAAAGCTAGATGGGCCGAACAGTTACAAGAGTTCGATTATGAGCTCAGGTACAGAAAAGGAAAGTTCAATGCAGTGGCAGACGCCTTAAGTCGGATGCCTATGTTGAACAATCTAAGTTTTGTACAAATTCAAAGTGAATTTATTTCAACTTTGAAAGGAAGCTGCAAAGAGGATCCAAGCTTCAGTCAAGCATGGAAAGCAGCTGAACAAGATAAACAAACTGAAGCAAGTACTTCTGAGAGAAAGTTTAAACACTATTCTCTCCAAGATGAATATTTGCTTTATAAAGGTAAGGTTTGTGTCCCAAGTAGAATGGACATACGAAATCAAGTACTTTTCGAATGCCATGATGCTCCAAGTGCAGGACATCCTGGTATTAACCGAACCTATGAGTTAGTGAAAAGACATTTTTATTGGCCTAGTTTGCATCGAGATGTGCAAAACTATGTGTCTAAGTGCCATAAATGTCAAGTCAATAAGTTTGAACGACTTAAAGTTGGAGGATTGCTGCATCCTTTGGAAATTCCCAAAGGAAAGTGGGAAAGTATTTCCATGGATTTCATTTCTGGATTACCCCGCACTCAGAAGGGCTTTGATTCAGTCTGGGTAGTAGTTGATCGATTGACTAAACTTGCTCAGTTTATACCAGTCAAGACTACTTATAAGACTCCAGAACTTGCAAAAATATTTGTAAATCAACTTTATAGACTCTATGGTCTTCCAGTAGACATAGTTTCTGATAGAGATGCTCGATTTACAAGTCATTTTTGGCGAGCAGTCTTTAGTAGACTTGAAACTAAACTAAGTTTTAAGTTGGTCCCAAATAAAGAAGGTTTTTCTACTTTCAAGTTTTTAGTAGATAAACCGATCATGTTCTTCAAGATCTAGAATATGATAAGGTTTTTTACTTTCAAGATCTAAGTAAATAACCTGTTTGAATGAATGCATGTTCTTCAAGTTTTAGAACATGAGGCTCGGGGGTTGCCTACAGTATATATAGCTCTAATTTTCGAGGACGAAAATATTTTCCAAGGGGGGAAGAATGTAATAAAGTAAGTTGGTGATCTAGGGATCCGATTGGTTCAGACAGATCTGAAATCGGCTTCCGTTTGGTCATTCGTTTATGTGGCCAAAGATCTCGAGTCTAGACTTACTGGTAGGTCATTTACTCTTGTAACCAAGTAATCCACTTAGCCTAGTGGTTAAGACTCAAGGGTGTGAAGGACGAGGTCTTGGGTTCAATCCCCATGGGATACATGGGAAGAGTATTTTGCCCAAAGATCTCTAGAACCTTCTAGAAGCATCCCATTGGACACTTGGCGCACATGCAGTTACATGGCTGACACTTGGATGATTAGCATTCACCTGCCCAAGAAGGTAGTTCCCTTGAGAGAGCTATATATAGAGGCATTTGGTTGGGAGGAGAGTCATTCATTCATGAGCAATTTCTGTCGCTACGCTGTTGCACTCGGCAAGACATCGCCTTCTAGTGTGGCCAATTGACCAACACCGCTAGTGGAAATTCTATTAATGATCATGGGTTCGTATCCTCTTTTTTCCAATTTACGGGCATGTTGTTTTAGTGTGTAAACCAACACTAGGTCTCCCTCTTTCAAGCCTTTATCTTTGATATGTGCATCGAAGTATGCCTTTTGCCTTTTCTTTGCAGCATAGATGCCTGTAGTCGCTTGTAGCCTTGTCTCACCTAATCGTTCTAAATCAAAGATCCTCGAGGATAACTCATGTCCATTCCACTCATGCTCTTATGCTACTTTTAAAGTTGGGATTAACAAATCCAATGGTAGCACAACATTCTGTCCAAAGACCATCTAAAATGGGGTGGCATTGAGCACCGTTTTATAGGCAACTCGGTAGGCCCAAACAACATGATGGAGTTGTTTGTCTCAATCAGAACGTTTGTTATTTACCAATTTTGTCAATACATTACATAGGATCTTATTTGTGCTCTCGGCATGTCCATTAGCTTGTGGATGATAGGGGGCAGACTTCTTATGTATCACCAATAATTCTTGGAGAAGATTTTCAATGACTTCATTCAAGAAGTGTGTCTCTTCAACTCATTGAAGGACTTCTTGCATTCTTCATTCCACTCAAAATCTATCAACAAGGCATAAAGAGGCTTAGCTATAATTGCATACATGTGAATAAACCTACGGTAATATCCACAATGGCCCATAAAGGTTTGTACCTCTTTAACATTTCTTGGCCTCGGTAACTCGGCTATGGCTCTTACTTTGTCCTCATCTGTTGATATTCCATTCTTAGAAACAATATGACCTAAGATTTTACCTTTTCATACCATGAACACACACTTCTTTGGGTTCATACACACTCGATATTCTCTACACTTGTTGAAGATCTGTCTCAGCTCAGGAATGTGGTATCTTCTTTCTTGGGAATGAGCACATAAATCATCCACATATACTTCTAAGATCTTTCGCAAGAACTCTTTGAAGACATGACACATGAGCCTTTGAAATGTTGCAGGTGCATTGGTGAGCCCAAATGGCATCACACGAAATGCAAAGATTCCCCACTCTGTGGCAAAGGTCGTTTTGTGTTGATCTTCTGGGGCGATGGCTACTTGGTTGTAGCCCAAAAATCCATCAAGGAAGCTATAAACTTCCTTGCCTGCAACATGCTCCAATAGATGTTCAGTGATTGGAAGCGGATAGCTATCCCTTATTGTGGCAGCATTAACTTTTTTAAGGTTAATACATACACACAACTTTCCATTCTTCTTGGGCACCACAACGATGGGGGACACCCATTCTGTATGTTCAATCTCATAGATAAATCCGGCTTCAATCAATCTGTCGATTTCTTCTTTTATTTTAGCTGCATAGGTGTCATTATATGTGTAGGGCTTATGTTTGGTGGGCTTGGCATCTGCTATCATGGGGATCATATGAGAACAAATCTTCGTATCTACTCCCTTCAAGTCTCTATAGTGCCATGCAAACACATCCCTATATTCCCTTAATAAGGCTACCAACTCTGCTTCCTCTTCTTTACTTAGGTCATCTCCTATGTACGTACATCTCTCTTGGTTCTCTTCAATGGTGACTACGATTTTTTTGGTCTTTTCTTTGTTATCATATGCCTCTCTTGTGGTGGCCTCGCATTCATCCCAAGATTTTTCGGTCCTCAACTTCATATTTCTTGAAGTTTTCTCGTACTTCAAACAACAATTCCTCCTCTTCTTGTTTCACTCCTTGTTTTTTCTTTTTCTTTTGACCACCTTCACTTCCATCCTTTGAATTTACTGTTTTGATGCTTGTGAGAGGTTCTTCTTCTTTTTGTGTGAATACTCCTATGTCCTCTAGGTAGTGCTCCTCTGAAATAAAGCAACTATCCATCATGATGGACTCTAGATTTTCATCATTCTCTTCTTCTTCTATGAATTCACTAGGGTCACATTCTTCTAGCAAGGGCTGACACATGAACACTGAAATATCATATCCCTCCTCATCACAATGAGGTGTCCATTGTTCTTCATTGACAACAATGTCCATGGTGGCTAAGATTTCTGCCTAACCATGAGGCTCAAATTCCTCATCTGGAAAGATCATTAGCGTATAGGTTGGGTCTCTAACTGGTCTATCTCCTTGAGAAGTTCCTTTTTCTCTTGCCTTTAAGTGTTTTTCCTCTTCCTTTGCGACCTTGCACATCCACAAATGAGTATCTTCATGCATCCAGGATGTATCAGATGAACTTTTAGAATGCACAGAGATTGAATCTTCTTGCTCCTTATGGGTAGGATTCCACTGTAGGGGTGGTACATCTCTGAAGGTGTAATCCTTCAAATTGACCTTGGTTGTGAC
Organism: Ceratopteris richardii; assembly: GCA_020310875.1. Lineage (NCBI taxonomy): Eukaryota > Viridiplantae > Streptophyta > Polypodiopsida > Polypodiales > Pteridaceae > Ceratopteris > Ceratopteris richardii. The sequence continues at coordinate 48,531,983 of CM035426.1, read as the reverse complement.
CGCTAAGCGCTGCAAGTATAAGGAGTTGGTTCCCCAATCCTGTACTATTTGTAGTTGTCGTAGGAAGGGTCTTCCTAGGATCATCTCGTAGACATTATTTTTCTCAAAGTTACATATAGCAAATGTGTGTTCAAACTCTACACCACAGGTAGTTAGAGTTATCCCTTCGAGCAATCCTAGAGGTCTTTCAAAATGACCGTCTTCCATTTGAAGCTTCATTCTAGTTGGTCTTAATGTGGGTTTGCCCCATTGCTTCCACAAGGAGGTGGTTGGAATAGCAACACCAACACCTGAATCTATGATTGCTTTGGTTGTGTAATATTGGTAGGTGATTAGTGTTGATATATTTAGGTAGTGATGTGTGTGAACACTCTAGGACCGCCGGGGCACTTTTTTCCCTCTTTAGGAGGTTTTTTTCCCCCGGCTTGTATATACGCCTATTGCCCTAATGGGCTACTTATCTTTGTACATTCTCTAGTAATACATTCAGTCTTGTGTGTTGTGCTCCAAGCTTCTTCTTCTTCCTTGTGCTGTCCGCGTGCTTCCGCAGATGTCTAACTCCAACAATTGGTATCAGAGCAGGTCGTTGCTTCTTCTAGGGCGCCGTCGACACTCCTCCGTTTGCAGTCTCAGATTCGCGCAAAATTTGGTGAGCATACTCAGGGTGTTTCCGAGATCAAAACAGCTTTGCTGTGTGGTGCCGAAATCGCGATCTAAGCTCGTTTCGGCCTCCGAACACACTATCGCAGTGCTTGTGCAGGCTATTTCGTCCTTTTGTGCCAAAGGTATATACGAGTTTCTGTTCGCCAGTTTAAGCGTCTCGAAGTCTGCTACAGGTCTAGCAGAACTCGTCTGGGCAGTTCTGTTCAACTTTTTGAGATACAATCAATTTTCTGCATCAAGGTATTTTAGTCATCGGCCATGGCTGAAAGCAGTGATGTATTCCGTATGTTGGCTGTTGAGGATAAGTTGGATGGTACCAACTACCCATTATGGGCTTATATGATGCGACATGTACTGGTTGCAAAAGGATTGTGGAACATTGTGCAGGGTGTTGAAAGACGTCCTGTTACACCTGTAACGACAGGTATTGCAAATACAGGTGTTGGAGCTGATGAAGATGGTGTCGAAGATGATATTCCGCAGATTCCTGTTCGTGCTGCTGTTTCTGTTGCACCTACTGCAGAGCAGATTCGTTGGGATGGCAGAGATGCCCAGGCACATGCATTGATAGCTTTGTCTGTCAAACGTGCCATTATTCCTCACATTCGCTCTTGCAGAACAGCAAAGGATGCTTGGGATACACTTACCACTTTGTACCAGGCTAGGAATGAGGCTCGTGTTGCTTACCTCCGAAAACAGTTGGAGAGTGAGCACATGAATGAAGGTGATTCGATGGACAGTTTTCTTACAAAGATCAAAGACCTGAAGGAACAATTGATTTCTGCTGATGAGGTTATACCAGATAGCTCACTTATGTAGACCGTTCTGAATGGCCTTCCTGATTCATATCAGAGTTTTGCCTCTACTCTTCGATTGATGATGAAAGGCAATCCGAATGCCTTGTCATTTGAGGAATTAGTCTCTGTTCTGTTGCAGGAAGATCAGTCCAGGCAGAACAGGTCCATTATGCGTGTTGCAGATCAAGCTTTCCTGGCTAGTCAGAAGGGCAAAGGAAACTGGAGCTCTTCTACTAGTAAGCAGAAATCTGCAAATGCTGCACAATCGAAGAACTAGGATAAAGATGAGAAGAAATCAGAAAAGCAGAAATTGTTCTGCAAGTACTGTAAAGGAAATGATCATATTATAAAGAACTGTCCAAAACTGGCTGCTAAAGAGGCAAAGAAGAAAGAGGCTGGAATGGTTGTTGCAGAGGCCTCTACACCAAAAACAGAGTCTGCAAATCTTGTGCAGGAAGAAGAATGGGCGTTTACTACTGTCTGCAGTTTTGACCCATCTTCTCATGATCAGTGCATGTCTGCAGTAGACTCAGATGTTTGGTACTTTGACAGTGGGGTGACCAAACATATTACCTCGCAGCGTAGTTTCTTCTCTTCACTCGAGCCTGCCCCTACAGGGAATACTGTCACATGCGCCAATAACTCCTCTTATCCTGTTATGGGAGTTGGTAAGATCATTCTGACTACTGATGATGGTAGTTCTTTCACTTTGTCAGATGCTTTATTTGTGCCAGGGATAAAAAAGAACCTGTTATCAGTTTCTGCATTAGCCAAGATTGGCTTGGTTGTGAAATTCGTTGATGATAGGTGTACAGTCCATGATCTCTCAAATGGCGATGTGATTATTGCTTCTGGCATTTTATGTCGTGGGCTGTATAAGCTCATAGACTATGAAAGATCTGTGAATGATTCGGCATGTGCAGTTCATGATTCTCAGGCTATGTCAGATGCAAAGCTTTGGCATGCACGCTTTGGTCATCTGAATTTTGCTAGTTTGTTACGCCTGCAGAAATCTGAAATGGTGTCCTCTTTGCCCAAACTTGAGGCACCTGGAAAACATGTTTGTGAAGGCTGTATTTTGGGCAAAATGCAGCGTTCTTCATTTCCAAAAGATGGTTCAGTTCGGGCTATGCAGAAATTGCAGCTTGTACATAGTGATGTCTGTGGTCCTATGCAGACACCCTCTTTTGGAAATTACCTTTACTTCGTGACTTTCATTGATGATTTTTCTAGGCATGCATGGGTATATCCACTCAAAGGAAAGTCGGAAGTGTTCATGTGCTTCAAACAGTTTTTGGTTTTGGCTGAAAATCTGTCAGCATGTAAAATGGGCACCCTCCGTTCTGATCGAGGGGGGAAATATATGTCTTCAGATTTTAATGCATTTCTGGCTGAACGTGGGATAAAACACCAGTGTACAGTGCCGTATACACCTCAACAGAATGGAGTTGCTGAACGAAAGAACAGGTCACTCATGGAGATGGCGAAGTGCATGGTCAAAAGTCAGGCTTTACCACATAGTTTCTGGCTTGAGGCTGTCATGTGTGCAGCATATGTACTGAAAAGGTGTCCCACCAAAGCGTTTCAGTCTATCACTCCATATGAGGCTTGGCATGACCGCAAGCCATCTGTTGCTCATCTGCGTGTTTTTGGTTGTTTGGCATATGCATTAGTGCCTGAACAACATCGCAGAAAATTGGATGATAAGGCAGTAAAATGTATTTTTGTTTGGTACAGTTCTGAAAGTAAAGGCTATCGTCTGTATCATCCACAGACTAGATGCATTCTGGTTAGCCGTGATGTTGTCTTTGTGGAAGATGCTATTCAGCCATTGCTTTCATGTACTAAGGAGACATCTGTTAGCTCCAAAGACATGTATGATACTTTGATGCCTCTTTTTAGAGGGGGACAGGCTAGCGCTGGTCCTAATGAGGCAACTTCTTAGCCTTTGCAGGTTTCATATAATGATGCAAACCATTCCATTTCTGATGCAGATTTACATGATGCACTTGTTGATGAGAGAGCTGATATTGAACAGGCAAAAACTATGCCAAAATGGCTGGTGCAGACTTTGCGTGACAGCAAATTAGATGCACCTTTGTCATATCGTACTCGTGCAGGCTCTCATAGTACCTCCTTTGCATCAGATTGCTATGCTATGGCTGCATCTAGTCTCTGTGATGAGAATGAGCCTGTTTCTTTTGATGAAGCACAAAATTCAGAAAATTGGATGGCTGCTATGCAATCTGAATATGATGTTATAATGAAGAATGGTACATGGTCTTTATGTGACTTGCCTCCTGGCAAGAAGGCCATTGGCACTAAGTGGGTATACAAGCTGAAGCGTAAACCTGATGGTACAGTTGACAGGTATAAGGCTAGGCTTGTTGCAAAGGGTTATGCGCAGGAAAGAGGCATTGATTTTGATGAGACCTTTGCACCTACATGCCGTATGACTACTGTTCGGAGCATTTGTGCACTTGCAGCCCATCATGGTTGGAATGTACATCAGTTGGACATTAAAACAGCATTTCTGAATGGTGACTTGCATGAAGAAGTGTATGTTTTTCAGCCCCGTGGCTTTGTGCACAAAGGGCATGAAAACCAGGTGTGCAGGTTAAAGAAGTCGTTATATGGTTTAAAGCAAGCACCACGTGCTTGGTATGAGAAAATACATGCCTATCTGATTGCACATGGTTTTGAGAACAGTCCAACTGAAAGCACCTTATATGTTAAGCGTGCTAATGATGTGCTTTTGATCATTGTTGTCTATGTAGACGACATGCTGCTCACTGGTCCTCTTGAGAAGCATATTGCTGATTTCAAGGCTGATTTGCATGCCTCATTTGAGATGTCTGATTTGGGGCATTTGCATCACTATTTGGGCATTCAGTTTATGCAAGTTGATGGTGGAATGGCTTTGTATCAAACGAAATATATTGACACATTATTGCAGCGTTTTGGCCTTGAAGACTGTAAGCCTATTGCCACTCCTATGGAGACAGGTTTACGATTGAGTCTTCATGATGCTGGAGATGCATTTGATGCTGTTCTCTATCAGCACGCTGTTGGATGCTTGATTTACTTATGCATTACTCGACCAGATATTCAGTTTGCTGTCTCACAGATGAGCAGGTTTATGCATTGCCCAGGAGTCACGCATTGGAAAGTGGTTAAGCGCATCTTTCGCTACTTGAGTGGTACTCGGCTACTTGGGTTGTTTTATCCCAAGGGGAGATCACTACCGCCAGATTTGCATGCTTTTTTTGACTCAGATTGGGCTTGTTGCTATGACACTCGTGTGTCCACCAGTGGTTTTTGCTTCATGCTTGGTAGCTCATGTATATCTTGGTTGAGCAAGAAGCAGCCTACTGTGGCCACTTCCAGTTGTGAGGTTGAGTATAGGGCAGCTTTCACAGCGACTGTTGAGTGTGTGTGGCTCAGACGCCTTATGGCTGATTTGGGTGTTGGCCAGTCTTCTGCCACCACCATCTTCACTGACAGTGAGAGCGCATTGGAAGTTGCGAGGAACCCTGTGTTCCATGCTCGCACTAAGCACATTGAGGTGCATTATCACTATGTCAGGGAGAGGTTCTCTACTGGGGAGATCAGCTTGGCATATGTGCCCACGCAAGAGAACATTGCAGACCTTTTCACGAAGGCTCTGCCTAGGGAGAAGTTTGAAGCTTTCCGCAAAGCTTTGGGCTTACTTCCTTTTGTGGAGTGATTTCCACATAGCTCGGCACTTCCTTATACATGAGTGCCAGCTCCTTGTTCACCGCATCACTCCCAGGGGGGATTTGTTGATATATTTAGGTAGTGATGTGTGTGAACACTCTAGGACCGCCGGGGCACTTTTTTCCCTCTTTAGGAGGTTTTTTTCCCTTGGCTTGTATATACGCCTATTGCCCTAATGGGCTACTTATCTTTGTACATTCTCTAGTAATACATTCAGTCTTGTGTGTTGTGCTCCAAGCTTCTTCTTCTTCCTTGTGCTGTTCGCGTGCTTCCGCAGACGTCTAACTCCAACAATTAGAAGATAAGTATTACCTTCTTCACCCTCACACATGTCCCCTATTTTGTCTAGAGGTGTCTCTGGGACTTTTTGCTTAGAGCCTGCTTTTGGCATTTTGGAATAAAGTTCTGGGACCTGATTTGCCACATGTTTCCATAACTCAGGTTTTACTTTGAGCAGCTCTTCTAAAATGAGATGACACTGAACCTTAGTATTCTTCACGACTTCAATGTTTCTTGGAACCACTTCGTCTTCATTTCTGATCAATATTGTGGGAGCTCTGATTTGGAGAGATTCAGATTCCCATGGGCCTGTGAACTGTGGCAACTCTTGTAACGAATCGGATTCAAACCCTGAACTTTCTTCCTCTTGTTGCTCTACTTGGTCTTTATAAATAGATGGAATGTCTTGTGGAAATTGATTGTGAAGGTCATCAATCTCAAGAATAGGAGGGGGAACATCCCTCTCCTTGGCCCATTTCTCTTCTTGTATTTCCCGCAAGAACTTTTGAGTGTGCTGTGGAATTGAAAGAGGTTCTCCATCATCTATGGAGTCAGGAACATAAACTTTCTTTGGCGATGAGCTTTCTCTTTCAATAGTCGGTTGAGCCTGTGGAGGTAAAGAGACGTGTGGTTTATTTACCAACTACTCCAATCTATCTAATAAGCACTGGAAGCGCAAATCCGATGTAATAGCATTCGTCTGATTGAATGATTGATTGGCCTCGAACATAGCTTGAGCTAGTTCCACCATTTTTATGCACATTTTTGTACGTTCAATCTCTAAATCTGCTCTAGGGTAGCTCTTGTCTAGGTTTATAGGTGTTGGCCCTTCTTGAAGTTGAGCCTGGTATGCCTTGAACATCATGTCCAAGTCTTCTGGGGTTGGATCCGCAAGAACAGACCCTGATTGCGGTGGTCTATTAACAATGGTTGGTGGGTGGGGATGAATTGGTGTGGATGGAATTTTGACATGCGAGGGGCTTCGAGAGGCAATATCTTCTATTTTTGTTTTTTGCATCTTTCAGGCTTTCTTCTAGTTCGAATAACTTTTTGGTCCACTTATGATTGACCTTCTCTCTAGTATCCTTCCATGTTCTTGTTTTTCTCTTACTAGGATCTCCTGACTCACTTGGCTCTGATTGCTCAGCTAGTTTAGCTTTTTGTAAGGCTTGTGCCCTAGTAACTGCATGTATAGGAGCCACGTTATCGCTACTGGAACTTGAATCCCCTACTAGGCCTACTACATTAACGGGTGTAACCTTTGGTGCACTAGAGGGATGTCCAAGACAATCTCTCAGAAGCTGTTCTTTGCCACACTCAAGGCAAATGACCTGTATTGTGATGTTCTGCCCTTGTATCGGAGTTAGTGGGTGGGGTGGTTGTATTCTTGGTATAGGTTGAGGTTGGCTATATCCTCCATGTTCATACGGTTTAGTTTCTCCTTATGGTCCTGGACATGGGTTATACCTAGGAACTTCTCTGCCTTGTTCTCTAAGAGGGTACCTGTATGGTCTACATTGGGGTGGTACAAATGGTCCTTGCTGTCTATTCATTGGATAGTTTTTGGTGTTGTAGTTGATGTACTTTTGCTCACTATAAGAGTACATGTTAGGCTCCTGAGTTGGTTGCCTATCATAAGGGTAAGGTTGTGATAAACCTAATCCTTCTCTGGTGCAGACATGAGATGGATGATCTCCACCACAAAGTGTGCAACTTCTTAACATTGGCACTCTCAAGGAGGAGTTCTGGTAGTTCCTTTGTCCTTGTACTCCTAATTTCTTGACCACTAACTCCGTCACTTCCTCCACATAACTCAAACTAGAAGTTTCATTGCTCTTTGTATCCTCTGACTTGGTAGGATCTTGTGTGGTTTTGAGATCCTCATCTAAGTTGTCTTCCAAATCTATGCACTCTTGAAGACACTCACTTAGGGTTTGTAGTCGTTTTACGTATACTAAGATTCTCATTGTTCCATTGGTTAGACCTTCTAAAAATAGGGATATCATTTTTTGGTGAGAAGGTCTCTCTGTCACAGGGCATCAGATGACATATTGATTAAATCTTTGTGCGGCATTTTTTACTGTCTCATTAGGAGCTTGTTTGAAACTATGAATTAAGGATGAAGAATTGTGCTTGATCACTCACTTACTGAATTCCCAAATAAGTTCTTGGAAGAATTGTTCAATATGTTCAAAGCAACTTGGATCCAAGGATTGAAACCAAGTTAAGGCTATTCCCGTGAGGGTTAGCCCAAAGGATTCATATTGCGTGAAAAAGTCATCCACTTTCTCCGCTCGCAATACCTGCTTGAATTCTGCAATGTGTTCATACAGCTCTCTTGTGCCATCATAACGATTTCGCATACATTTGGCCAATTGGATTGGTCTCAATATTTTATCGGGCTCTGGAGGTCGACTTATGATGGGAAAAGCGGGTTTTATTGGATGTATCCTAGCTCCTACACCTTGGGGTGGTTTTGCCCTAAGGGTGGTTCTATTCATATTTTCAATTTCCTGGCTAGTTTGGTTGTGGGAGTTAATTCCTAGCATTGTGGATTGCACCTATATATATATATATATATATATATATATATATATATATATATATATATATATATATATATATATATATATATATATATATATATATATATATATATATATATATATATAGGTCTGTTCGGCCTACTACATTGGCTCGTTTGTCCTGACATCACATTTTCTATTCTTTGTCGGGTCTGGAATGGGTTTTGTGAGGTAATTGCCTGATCTCGAGGAGGAAACATAGAAAGATCCATGTACTTTAATCTAGACCTCTCTGCTTCATCTACAGGCCAATATCTCTTTTGATTTTGGTCTAGGTATGTAACTCTAGATGGATTTTCTGGATCCCTTAACTCGTATACAGTTGTTGGGCTGATGCCTTCTCCTTGTGTCAATGAATCAGTTTGTAGAAGTAGGTCTGATCCATGTACTAAGTACACATCCATCATATAGTCATCTTGGTGTATCTTGTCCACTTGAAATACTTGAGTCAATACTGACTTTCCCCAAGGGGTAGTCACTGTATCTCCATTGTTGGTTCTCCCAAAAGTTCCTTGTCCCTCTAATTCTCCTCTTTCATTAATCTCATCAAGGTTCTCAATTACTACTAGATCTAGCCCATCTTGTCCATGTAAACTCCACCTTCATACTTGACAACTGGTCTTGGAACTATTTCAGATTCTGTAGTGTTTTTCATTCTTGCTACTGACCTGTGTAGACCATCAAGGTAGATGGGTATTCCTTGCAAGTTCGTGGATATGTATTGAAGAGACATCCGATATTCCCCTTCCACTAGAGACATAAGGCCTTCCCTAGGTACTGAACTATGCACGTCTTCAGAAGCCAAGAGTCTCTCCCAATTAAATGGCATTTCCAACTCACTCGTCTGTGAACTCAGCATGTAGTGCTAACCATTGAGTTGTGAGTCCCCGACTTGGTTGTTTGGTTGACACTAGCCTCAGATGATTTGGTACTTTATCTATCACTTCCTAAGTGTCTACTTGATCTTAGGTTCAAAGGCCTTGTCTACAAGTCCACAATTGTCCTTTGTATTGCTCAAAATCTTGTGGAGCCCCTTTCTTCCTAGTCCAACCTGAGGGTCAACTTCAAAATACCATATCTAATAATCCACATATTAATTTTACCATAACCAATGGAAGTTTTGGTAGTACTCCCCATGAGCTTTCCAAGAAACCCAACATCACTGCAAACGAATTTCATATGAGAAAGTTATGCCTGTTCAGGGTTCTCGAGGTTAAAACAGGGAAACAGGACCTCTCTAGGATTGCTTCAAAATAGGCGACACACAACACTTGGGAAATATCACGACACTTGGAGCTCACGACATTTGACACTTATTAGATGTCGACATTTGATATCAACTACACTCAACACCTGATCAATCACGACACACGACACTTGGTAGACGTCGTGACACTCTATCACACGACACTCGAAACCTGATTGGTCATGACATTCGATACCCGAGGGATATTGCAAAACTTGGCCCTAAGCACGACACTCGATAGCTTGTAGATGTTGCGACACTTGATGTCCACGACACTTGACACCTGACATTGAACAAATTCCCGACACCCAATACGTGTCAAATGTCGTAACTCAGGGCTCCCCGACACTCGACATTCAACAATCAGGTGAGTTCCACGATATTTGATATCTCTCAAATGTCACGTGTTGGTGCATTTTACCCAAGCCTACATGCTTGATATGCTTGATATTATGATCATTTGTAAGTCACATGTGTAGTCATGTGAACACCTCTTGTAAAAGAGTTCATTTTTATCTCTTGTAATTGAAAAAAGAAAAAGGAAAAGGATGGCTTATCTCATCCATGATGTAAAAGCAAACTCGTGGCTCTAACTACCTAAAACCATGAATTTTTGAGCTGAGGGAATATCTCCTAACTTTGGGGATCACTTTTAGGTGGAGCCATTCGAATTCGAATTCAAAACTCCCTCTAAGAATAGCTATAAAAAGAGCAAGAAGGAAGAGGCGATTAGCAAGCCTTGTACATGACCACTTCATGTCATTTTGTAGAGATTGAAGAGCTTACTCCATAGCTCTATCATTCTACTCCCATTTTGCAAATATTCATTGCCAATGTGGTTGTAATCATATGTGAATCTATACATTTATCATCATCTACTTCTCTGTTTTGTTCACTGTTATACTCACTCAGAGCAGTACCTTCAGAAGGTCATATCTCAAGTTCTACGCATCCTTTTTCAGTGTTTAATGTGCGTTAGATAGCCCTTACTTTCTTCTTTCTGTATATAAATTTTCAAGGTTAGTGAATTTACAATTTTGGAGATATCTGCAGTTTACTACTCATTGGTCTATCTCTGCAGAGCCCCGAGAATGGTGGGCATGTTCCAGAAATTGATGAATCTTCTTGTCAATGCTCAGTCCATCATTTGAAGTGTTTTAACTTGGATTGGGAAGCTTGCTAAGTCTATTTGCTAGGCCCAAAAGGAATTTATCTAATTCCTACCAAGTTCAGAGCATTGTTCATTTTTTCCAGCAGGTGTATGTCCAAAAATAGCAAGTTTTGGGAGCTAGTCATTTCACAACTAGTCTGTCTTGACTTAAACTTTTGGGATACATGTTCCAAAAGTACTTGGCTGATATTTTGGTGGATTTAGGAATCTCAAAGGGTCTACTAATCAACTCTGAAGTCTCAGTTGGCTGGTGTGAAGCTGGTTGTAGAAGCACCTACTCATCTTTGGATTGCATCCACCATCTCTCTTCACAGTGGTATCAGAGCATAGCCAAGCAACATGGGAGATGGATTTCCATCAACAATTGACAAATTGAATCGAAACGACTACCCGACATGGTCTCTAAGGATGGAGGCTTACCTTCAAGGGAGGAATCTATATGGATTCATATCCGGAGATGAAGCAATGCCAACCATGAGGAACAAAGGGCAACCATCACATGAGAAAGTGGAAGGACTTTCGAATTGGTGTTCGAAGGATGCACTTGCAAGGTCCTATATTCTAAACTCAATCTCTGATTTTCTTTTACTTCATGTCAAGGGATGCAAGACATCAAGAGAGACGTGGAATGCACTTGCTTCTTTCTTCTCTTCCAACACTTGAGCAAGGAAGAACCAATTGTGGATGGAGTTCACAACAATGAAGAAAAGCTCGAAGCAAAATGTGATTGATTATGTCACAAAGATGAAGGAGACTTCCGACCAACTTGGAAGCATTGGAGAGGTAATTGAAGAGGAGCAAATCATTAGACAAATCATAAATGGAATCAAAGCAGACGACAAGTGGGAGTCATTCACAACAGCCATGGATTTATACATGGATATGCATGTACCCGACCTCAACACACTCATGGGCCAACTCTTCACTCATGAAGCAAAGATTAGCAAAGGTGCTGAGTCCTCAAGAGGTAATCAAAATTCTGCCTTATATTCCGATAAAGCTAAGGTCAAGGACAAGTCAAAGAATAGGAAGAATGAAGATGAAGGTAGCTTTTTCCAAGCAAACTTTGCAGGTAGAGGAAGAGCTAGAGGAAGAGGCAGAGGTGGAAAGCAAGGCAGGGGGAGATTCCAATCATCTCAACCTTGCAATATATGTGGCTTATCTAATCATCTCAACCCGAGGAACTCAAGAGGAAGAGGATTCAATAGAGGTGGCTATGGATCAAATAGAGGCATATACAATGGAGGCTACAACAACAACTACTACTACAACAACAATTACAACAATTACAACAATAACAACTATCAAAGTGGCCATAGAGGAAGAAGAGTTTACAATAACTATGCAGAGGAACAAAGTCAAGTTGATTCATTGTTGATTATGAATCTATCAGTGAAGAAGGGTAAGGATGATGATCACATATTTTACATTGATTCGGGATGCTCAAACCATGTAGCAGGAAATGTGGCTTTACTTTCTAATTTGGAAGATCCTCATAACAAGCATGAAGTGCAGACAGGAGATGACACAAAGCACTCAGTGGAGAAGATAGGTAATGTGAAGACATCAGATGGGAATATGAACCTCTTAAGCAAAGTCTTGTATGTCCCTACAATTACCAAAAATTTAATAAGTGTTGGACAGATTGTTGAAAAAGGATTGCAGGTTAGATTCAACCGATTTGGAGCATATGTTGAAGACCCAAGGCAAGGCTTTCGAAGGATTGCCAAAGGAGAAAAGACAGGAAGGCTCTTCATGTTTGAAGTGGAAGATACAAAGAACATAGCTTTGTTTAGCTATGGATCTCAAACTGTAACAAAGTTGGAGATATGGCACAAAAGGCTTGCTCACATTGGTTGAGAGGACACTCAAACAAATTTACAGGGACCAAAGTGTACTTGGTTTGCCTAATATCACAAGGCAACACATGATTTATAAGTGTGAAGCTTGTCAACTCCGCAAGGCTCATAGAAAACCTTTCAATAAGAAAGGATATATGTATCAAAATCCTTTGGATCTAGTGCACACGGATGTGTGGGGTCCAAGTAAGGAGCCATCTATATCAGGCTCAAGATATTATGTGTCTTTCATAGATGATTGTAGCAGGTGGACCATTCTGTTTTTCATGAAGCACAAGGATGAAGTGTTTAATTGCTTTAAGAAGTATATTGCTCTTGTTGAGAACCAAACAGGTAGGACTTTGAAAAGATTCAGATCAGATGGTGGAGGTGAATACTTCTCTTCTGAATTTGATGCCTTCTTGCATGAAAGAGGCATTAAAAGGGATGTCACTACAAGGTATACACCCGAACTCAATGGTGTAGCAGAGAGGAGGAACATAGCTATTGTCGAAGCTGCAAGGTCCATGCTCAACGAAAAGGGATTGCCAAACTACCTATGGGCAGAGGCTGTGTCGACAGCCACATATCTCATAAATAGACTTCCATCTCAGTCACTAGATGGAACAACTCCATATGAAGTGTGGAATGGAAGAAGACCTAGTCTAGAGCATTGTAAAATCTTTGGATGCTTAGCCTATGCTCACATTCCTTCTCAAGTAAGAGGGAAATTGGATCCCAAGGCAGAGAAGTGTGAAGAGATGGATATGTATGCGCTTGAAGATGAAGAGGTGTTGCAAAATCCTTGATCTACACCAGCCAAATGAACTCTAGGAGTATATGGTGGGCCCTTTTAGCTTGCCAATGGATTTATTAGACACCCTATGTACCTTGGAAGATCACTCTTAAAAAGATACATCAAAATGGATAAGTTGGAGTTAGCTGAGAGGTGAAGAACTTGCTATTCTTGGTTCATACACCTGTCTAGTGTTTTGCATAATTCTCTGAGCACAACAGCAATTAGCTTAATTCCTCTTGGGGAAGTCTAGTTAACTTAAAGCGCTAACTTTCAAGAGTAATCTCATGGAAAATAATGAACCACACACTGAGAATGATGTTTAGCAATTGATGACATCATCCCAATTTTCATGGGCTGCTACAGTTTGAAACCAGTGAGCAGAAAAATGAACATAACTCCACATTTAAAAACTCAATGATTATGAAGATTTGTATCCGTATACTAGACAGTAAGTTGAATCCAACAAGCTTTAAATCATGGAATTTGGATAAGTACAGACTGAGAAACAGCTTTGACAAGATGAGTAAAAAAGTCGGGTACCTGACAGAGAAGTGAAAATGACAGACAGGGTTGACTTCAACTGAACATAACTGATGATTGCAATACCCAACTAAAATGAAAATTGATGAGCATATAGTAGACTTATAGAGCTAACTTTACCAAGTTAAATCACTGAAAATGATGCACCAAGCTCAGCGAAACCATCTCTGCAATCTGACTGAGAAAACTGAGAGATATGGCAGTGAGTAGTACACTTCACAAGAGCATGGAAATATGAACCCAAATGATAATGAAAATGAAAGTATATTGCTTGTACAATACAATGGGCTTACTGATACATATGTGTGCCTTGGAATCACACCTCGATATGGCATAAAGCTGAGCTCTTGGAGGTCTTCACATAGGTCTCTCTAACCATGACTAAAGCTGTCATCTATTTATCATTGAGTTTGGGAGGCTAACTTCCCTCAATCACTCTCCAATCAATTAGTGATTGATTTGATTCTCTACCTATCACAAATCATGAACTTGTGGCTCCTCTTTCCCTTTTTGATCAAGTGGACTCAACCACTTAAGATTCTCTCACTTTTACATTAAGTAAACTCTTCAAAAGTTACAAGAGGTAGTTCACAAGTGAACTTTACATTGTCTTCATTTTAAGGCTTCTTCTATGACTTTGTGGGACTCAAGCCAATACTTAGGCTTGTCATAGACTTGCTCCAATAGCTCCCCCTCATGCCAAGTATGCTTGAGGTCTTCAATCTTCCAAGATTACCTGTAAACCAATCATAGCCTTGAATTTGCAAAGCTTTGTACCATCCAATGCTTTGGTTAGAATATTTGCACATTGTTGATGAGTGGACACATATGATATTTGAATCTCTTTGCTTAGAACCTTCTCTCTTACATAGTGATAATGAACTTCAATATGTTTAGTCCTTGCATGAAAAATAGGATTAGCAGCTAAGTGAATAGAACTCATATTGTCACTAAAAATAGTTGGAGTTCCAAACTCCAATCCAAGATCTTTGAATAATGTCTTCATCCACATAGCTTCTTGTGTACCTATGGCAAGACCTCTATATTTAGCTTCAGTAGAAGAGAGAACAACTGTGGGTTGCTTCTTGGATGACCATGAAATAAGCTTTGAACATGCAAAGGTAAGATAACCTGAAGTGCTCCTTCTATCTTCCTTGGAGCCAGCCCAATTTGCATAAGAAAATAGATTCAAACCTAAATCAGATACATAAGGATAATAAAGTCCTTCATTTATGGTTCCTTTGAGATACTTGAGAATCCTTTTGGCAGCATCCATATGTGGTTTCCTTGGTGTGTGCATAAATTGACTTAGCACACTCACACTGTAACATATATCTACTCTTGTCAATGTGGCATAGTTGAGACTACCCACTGACTTTGATATGATGTGATGTCCTCTATGAGTTCACCTTCATGTGAGCTCAATTTGTGATTGACCTCCATTGGAGTACCTGCAATCTTACAATCTTGCATCTTGAATTTTGCCAACATGTCCTTAATGTACTTTCTTTGAGTGAGAAACAAACCATGATCTTTGTAGACAACTTCCAAACCTAGGAAGTAGGTAAGTGAACCCAAATCACTTATCTTGAACTCTTCTCTCATCTGATCTTTGATCTTCTTCATACCATCTGCATCATTTCCTGTCAATATAATATCATCTACATATACACATAGGTAGATGACCTCAAAGTTACTCTTTTTGATAAAGAGTGAAGGATCTGCCTTGCTTGGTTGAAAGCCTTTGTCCTGCAAGAATGAAACAAGCCTGAAATTCCAAGCTCTTGGAGCTTGCTTGAGACCATACAATGCTTTGTTAAGTTTACACACATAGTCAAGATAAACTTAATTCTTAAAACCAGGTGGTTGTGCCATATATACCTCTTCTGTTATCCAACCATTCAAGAATGCATTCTTTACATCTAGTTGAAGTATCTTCCAATTCTTGGAAGAGGCAATACTAAGGAAAACCCTAATCGTAGGCATCTTTGCCACAGGAGAGAAGGTCTCCTCATAATCAATTCCCTGAGTTTGTGCAAAGCCTTTTGCTACAAGCCTTGCCTTATACCTATTAATGGAACCATCAGAATTCTTCTTGAGTTTATAGACCCATCGTGAGCCTATTACCTTCATGGATGAAGTCTTGGGCACCAAATCCCAAGTGTTGTTTTCCTCAAGTGCTTCAATTTCTTCCTTCATTGCATGCTTCCATTCTGATTTTGCTTTGGCCTCTTCAAAGGATGATGGCTCCTCTTGGTTTATGTAATATGCTATGTAGATAGAATGTTTAGTTACTAATGAGGTGTCAAACCCATACCTTTCTGGTTTTTTCTTTTCCCTCATAGATCTTTGCCATGATGTGATGATTTTGCCTCATGTCCAAGTTCCTGCAATTTTGCTTTACCTTTAGACTTCCATGCTTTGATCTTTTCCATATGAGATTCTTCATCATCCTCCGAGGTGTCTTGTTCTTCAATCTTTGGTTGTTCTCTACCAAGCTTTGGAAAATCTTCTTCAAGATTATATGGTAAATTGACCTTCTTGCATGAATCTTCATACCATGAATTGTTTTCATCAAAAACTACATCTCTGCTTACCAAGAATCCTTTGTTGGTAGGGTTGTATAACCTGTAGCCCTTTTGATTGTTGTCATATCCAATAAATACACACCTTTCTACCTTTGGATCCATCTTGCCTCTAACTTGTGAAGGAACATGAGCAAAAGCAATACATCCAAAAAGTTTACAATGATCTAAGCTTGGTCTTCTTCCATTCCAAGCCTCATATGGAGTCATCCCATCAAGGGATTTTGAAGGCAACCTGTTAATCAAGTAAGTGGTTGTAGATACAGCCTCAGCCCATAGATAATTAGGTAAATGATTTTCATTTAACATGGACCTTGCAGCTTCAACAATTGTCCTATTCCTCCTTTCTGCCACTCCATTTTGCTCAGGAGTGTACCTTGTAGTTACCTCTCTTTTGATTCCTCTTTCTTGAAGAAAAGAATAAAACTCATGGGAGAAGTATTCTCCTCCTCCATCTGACCTTAGCCTTTTTAGTGATTTACCTGTTTGATACTCCACAAGAGCCAAATATCTTTTGAAACATGAAAAAACTTCATCTTTGTGTTTCATAAAGAATAGGATAGTCCATCTACTGCAATCATCAATAAAGGAGACATAATACCTTGATCCAGATATTGAAGCTTCCTTGCTAGGTCCCCATACATCTGTATGAACCAACTCCAAGAGATCTTCATGTATATAACCTTTCTTCATGAATGGTAACGTGTGAGACTTTCCAAATTGACATGCACTACACTTATAAATCATATGTTGTTTTGACAAATTAGGGAGTCCAAGTACACTTTGGTCCCTGCAAATTTGCTTTAATGACCTTTCACCAATATGTGCTAACCTTTTATGTCATACTTCCAATTTTGTGAGTGTCTGACTACCATAATTAAAGAGAGCAATGTTTCTAGTGTCTTGTAATTCAAATGTGAACAATCTACCTGTCTTTTCACCTTTTGCAATTCGTTTGAATCCTTGACTTGGATCTTCAACAAATGCTCCTGCTTTTGTGAACTTGACTTGCAACCCTTTCTCTACTATGTGCCCAACACTTATCAAATTCTTTGTAATGGTAGGGACATAGAGTACCTTACTGAGTAGGTTGATGTTTCCATCAGGTGCTTTGACATTGCCTATATTCTCCACAGGGTGTTTTGTGTCATCTCCTGTTTGTACCTCATGCTTATTCCTTAGATCTTCTAAATCTGATAGGAGTGCCACATTTCCTGCCACATGATTTGAACAACCTGAATCTATGTAGAAAACATGCTCATCAGATTTACCTTGTGGCATAGCCATGTTCATGATTAATAACGAATCCTCTTTGTTTGAGTCTTCTGTGTAGTTATTGAAGTCTCTCCTTCCTTTGTAGCCTCCTTGCTAGTTTGAATGATTGCAGTTGTTGTAGTTGCCATGATAATTGTTGAACCTTCCTCTTGAGTAGCCATAACTTCCTCTATTGTATCCTCTGCCTCTTTGATTCCTGGAATTCCTAAAGCAATTCTCAGTTGTATGATTAGTTAATCCACAAATAGAACATGGGTTGGAGTCTTGGGATCTCCCCCTGCCTTGTCTACCTCCTCTTCCTCTACCTCTGCCATGTCTTCCTCTACCTGCATAGTTAGCTTGATATGTACCTGCTTCATCATCCACTTTCTTTGCCTTTCCTTTGTTATCTTTGGGCTTGCTTTTATCAGTGTATAAAGCTGAAGATTGATTACCTTTAGAGCTTTCTCCATTTTTGATAAGCTTTGCCTCTTGAGTAAGTAGTTGTCCAATGAGTGTATTGAAATCAGGTACATGCATGTCCATGTACAAATCCATAGCTGTGGTGAATGCTTCCCACTTGTCATTTGCCTTCAAGCCATTGATGACCTGCCTTACAATTTGCTCTTCATCTATTACCTCTCCAATGCTTCCCAATTGATCCGCTATGTCCTTGAGCTTTGTGACAAAATCAGTCCGTTTTGTTTGGGAGCCTTCTTGAGAGTTGTGAAATCCAACCATAGTTGATGCTTCCTAGCTTTGGTACTTGAAGAGAAGAAGGCTTCAAGTGCATCCCACACTTCCTGAGATGTCTTACAACTTTTAATGTGAGGCAACAAAAAATCTGAGATAGAGTTGAGGAGATAAGACCTTGCAAGTGCATCCTTGGAGCACCATGTGTTCAATCTCTCTTGCTCTTCTTGTGTTCGTTGAATTTTGTTCTTGAAACTTGGCATAACTTCATCTCCAGCCACATAACCATATAAACTTCTACCTTGGAGATAAGCTTCCATTCTTAATGAACAAGATGAATAGTTACCTCTGTCCAATTTGTCAATTGATGAAGGAAATCCATCTGCCATGTTGTCCAACCTTGCTCTGATACCACTGTGAAGAGATGGATAGGTATGTGCTTGAAGATGAAGAGGTGGTGCAAAATCCTTGATCTACACCAGCCAAATGAACTCCAGGAGTATATGGTGGGCCCTTTTAGCTTGCCAATAAATGTATTAGACACCCTATGTACCTTGGAAGATCACTCTCAAGAAGGTAGATCAATACAGATAAGTTGGAGTTAGCTCAGAGGTAAAGAACTTGCTATTCTTGGTTCATACACTTGTCCAGTGTTTTGCATAATTCTCTGAGCACAGCAGCAATTAGCTTAATTCCTCTTGGGGAAGTCTAGTTAACTTAAAGAGCTAACTTTAAAGAGTAATCGCATAAAAAATAATGAACCACACATTGAGAATGATGTTTAGCAACTGATGACATCATCCCGATTTTCATGGGCTACTACAATTTGAAACTAGTGAGCAGAAAAATGAACATAACTCCAGATTTAAAAATCCAATGATTATGAAAATTTGTATGACCATACTAGACAGTACGCTGAATTCAACAAGCTTTAAATCATGGAATTTGGATAAGTACACACTGAGAAACAGCTCTGACAAGATGAGTAAAAAAGTTGGGTACCTGATAGAGAAGTGAAAATGACAGACATGGTTGACTTCAACTGAACATAACTAAAGATTGCAATACCCAAATGAAATGAAAATTGATGAGCATATAGTAGACTTATAGAGCTAACTTTACCAAGTTAAATCACTGAAAATGATGCACCAATATCTCTGCAATCTGACTGAGAAAACTGAGAGATATGGCAGTGAGTAGTACACTTCACAAGAACATGGAAATATGAACCCAAATGATAATGAAAATGAAAGTATATTGATTGTACAATACAATGGACTTACGAATACATATGTGCGACTTGGAATCACACCTTGATATGGCATAAAGCGCAGCTCTTGGAGGTCTTCACATAGGTCTCTCTAACCACGACTAAAGCTGCCATCTATTTATAGTTGAGTTTGGGAGGTTAACTTCCCTCAATCACTCTCCAATCAATTAGTGATTGATTTGATTCTCTACCTACCACAAATCACGAATTCGTGGCTCCTCTTTCCCTTTTTGATCAAGTTGACTCAACCACTTAGGTTTCTCTCACTTTTACATTAAGTAAACTCTTCAAAAGTTACAAGAGGTAGTTCACAAGTGAACTTTACATAGTCTTTATTTTAAGGCTTCTTCTATGACTTTGTGGGAGTCAAGCCAATACGTAGGTTTGTCATAGAATTGATCCAACAAGAAGTGTGTATTCATTGGTTATGATCAAAACCAAAAAGGATATAGATTGTACAATCCAACCAATAAAGGATTTTCTGTGAGTAGAGATGTAATTTTTGATGAAAACAAATCATGGTTTGATGATGACAGGAAAGTGAAGCTGCCTTATGACTTGGATGAAGATTTTCCATCACTTCAACCAAAGGAGCCAAAGCAGATTGAAGAAAGTGATTCGGAGATTGACGTAGAAGACTTGGAAAGACTAAAGCTATGGAAGAACAAAGGTAAAGCAAAGATGCAGGATGCTACATATGGACTGGAGAGCTCACATCAACCACTTAGAAGGTCTTCAAGGGAGAAGAAGAAACCAGAGAGGTTTGGTTATGATTCTTCTTTGGTCACCAAGCACTCAATCTACATTGCAAAGGATTCAACCAATGAAGAACCTACCACATTCGAAGAAGCACAAAGCAAGAAAGCTTGGAGAGATGCAATGGATGAAGAAATGGAAGCCTTGAAGGAGAATGACACTTGGGAGCTTGTACCTAAGAAGCCATCTATGAAGGTAATTAGATCTCAATGGATATACAAAATCAAGAGGAATCCAGATGGAAGTATAAATAGACACAAAGCAAGGTTAGTTGCTAAAGGGTTTGCTCAAACCCATGGTATTGATTATGAGGAGACTCTCTCCTGTTGCAGAAATGCCTAAAATTAGGGTTCTCATTAGTCTTGTTGCATCTAGAAATTGGAATCTCTATCAACTTGATGTAAAGAATGCTTTCTTGAATGGATGGATTTATGAGGAAGTGTTTATGGCACAACCTCTTGGATATGAGGATGCACATCATCCTAACTATGTATGCAAACTAAAGAAAGCTTTGTATGGATTGAAACAAGCTCCAAGAGCTTGGAACTTTAGATTGGTGACTTATTTGCAGGACCAAGGATTCAAAGCTAGCAAAGCGGATACCTCTTTGTTCATAAAGAGGAATGGATCTGAAGTGATCTATTTATGTATGTATGTTGATGATATTATTATCACAGGTGTTGGAAGCAGCCAGAGGCATAGAAGACACGGAAGCATGTAACGACAGAGCAGGGAGCTAGTGGAATCTTTTTTCAAAGAATCATGTTTTAGAAATACTTTTCAAAAACCTCCAATAGTGATTTTTATCACTAATGTAACATATGTAACATAGAAAAACCCTTTTCTTAATTTCTAGCTCCATTTTGTGCAAGCCGAGGAGTCCTCGAGCTTGAGGAGCTTAGGTAGAATGAGCGTATCAATTTTCGGTATTTTTAGACACCGTTTACCCTTCCAAATAGCATCTAGGACCTAATTTTTAACTATGCCGGTCACTAGATGTGAAACCGGTCAAAACTAGTCTAGAAACTATAAAAAGAGCTAGAGAGCTCATTTTTGAGGTTGGATAGTGTGAGCTTAGAGTTATTTTGAGCTTGTAATAGTGTTCTTGAGCAATAGAATGGATTTCTCACCTTCCATTGTGTCTTGCTTGTCTCTTCGTAGTGTGTGTGTATGTGTGTGTGCATTTCTATGCTTCTCACCTTCACTCTCACTTCATCTCACGTTCACGATCTTCATATCACTCCTATCTCTTCCGCGGATTGACAATTAAGGAGGTGAAGCTTATTAACGTGGTTCTCACCATTGTGCTAGAGCAACACCAAATTTGGCGCCGTTGCCGGGGATCGAGTCTAAGACGAATGTGTGATGGTAAGAGTATAGCAAGAAGTGGCGTTGGAAGGTAAAAATTTTAGTTTTTGTTGTTGTTTTTACTTAGTTTTTAGTGTTTTTCACTTCCCCCACACTCCATCTTCATCACCGCATCATCATCTTCATCTCCAAAAAAATCAGAAAATTCACCATATCCACCCATTCTCCTCATTTCCCCTCATTTGTGCATGTGAGAGAGTGAGAGAGAGCTTTTGTGCTTGCATGTGCTTTTGTCTTCTTGAGTTTTCTTGCAGGTACAGTGCTCCAGAGCATCATGAAAGCTTGGAAAAGGTAAAATTTTGAGTTTCTGTCAAAAATTTCCGACTGTGTCAGACCATCACGATGGTCTGCAAAGCTCGGAATTTGAAGAAGGTGACCACACCAGCGTGTATAGCACACTTGCGCCTCTAGGAATCCATACTTGCATTGCAAAAAATCATACTTTGGTGGACCATCGCGACGGTCTCAGACCATCGCGATTGTGTCACACCATCGCGATAGGCTCACGCCATCGCGACGGCTCGGCCGGACCATCGCGACGGTCTCACGCCATCGCGAGGGTTCATTTGGACCATCGCGACGGTTCGCGGACCATCGCGACTGTTCGGTTGACCCCACACCATCGCGATTGGCTCACGCCATCGCGCCGACGGTGCCACGTGGCAAGCTAGACCATCACGACGGTTCACACCTCACGCCATCGCGACGACACCCTTACACCATCGCGACACCTCGAATTTTGGACCATCGCGATTGGCTCACGCCATCGCGCCCAGACCATCACGATTGGCTCACGCCATCGCATCTGTGACCATCGCGATGGTTCACTTTGGACCATCGCGAGTGTTCACGTTGACCGTTGACTGACGCCATCGCGATTGTCCGCCTGATCGAGCCATCGCGATTGTTCACATTTGGACCATCGCGACCGTGCACTTCAGACCATCGCGATTGTTCACCTTCACGCCATCGCGACGGTCCCAGACCATCGCGATTGTCTCACGCCATCGCGATTGTGCACCCCCATCGCAAATTTTAGGGTTTCATTTTTTGGCCAATTTTGGGGCTATTTTTGGGAAATTTTTGGGTGATTATACTCATAGGAGACCCCTTAGCTCATATTTGGAGAAAAACCTGCTTGTCAGTTTTTACCCCCCAGGGCCTGAACGGTCATAACTTTTTCATCCGAAGTCCGTTTTTTGAGCTTAATAGCTCGTTAGAAAGCTCTCTACGAGTACTACGTGACCTCAACTGTTTTTTCTTAAAGGATACGTCTATTTTTAGATAAGCTATTTTGAGGTTGACCTAGTTTGGGACTAGAAAGCCAAGGGGCAAGCATTGAAAAGTTGGGCAAAAGGGAAGGGACTTAAAAGGTGTATATACTCAAGTGCTTGATCATCCAACTGTGAATTGGTCTAATATTGGATTTTTCCAGGTCTAGCAAGGGCAATCAAAGCCAACCAAAGCAAGGCAGTGAAGGGCATAAAGCTTGGGAAGCGCGGCTTCTTGGGCATCAGAGCAACCAGAAAAGCTGACTCGAGGTTGGAAGATTACTCAACCCCCTCAGTCAATTCTTAGCTTAGGATAAACGTTAGCATTGTGGATTTAAGACGATAGGAACGCCTCAAGTTCAAGAGAATTAAATTTATCAAGTCCAAGATTAAAGTAAAGGTGTGTGACACGAAAACCTAAAGGAAAGAACATAAGTCTGACGGAACGAGAACTCAAAGTACCACGGAAAGTCAAATTCCTGATGCATACATTAAGACAAGAATCTAAAGAAATTTAAAAAGAATCAAGAAAGTAATAACAAAGAATCATTGACGATCTGAGCGTGTACTGAGTGTGCAAGGAAGAAAATTAATGAACCTTACATCGGGCATACATATAGGTAAGTCAGACCGACGAAGCCTTAGATCATCAGAGACAAGTGTAAGAACTACTGCACAATCGTGGGCTCAACAATTGAACACTAGTTATCCCTACGAGAGCTCAGATACTAGCGAATCAGAAATGGCATTTAGCACAGACAGACCAGAAGGAGGGTCGAATGTAGCCCATTTAGAAAAACTAGAAGGACCCTAAAGAACGCAACTAGAGTTTCTCCGAACCAACCGATTAGGTGCTCGCATCTATAAGGATGGTTTGCGAAGGCAAGTGGTGCAAATGCACAACCCCGATCAACCCATTGGATTGGAACGTCCAATGGTGAAATTTGAGAGAGACGCGTACATAGACAAGGAAGGAACCATGTACATCTTAAGTATGAAGCCAAACAATACCAACGAGTTTGGCGTGATTCAGCTAGAGACAGAAACTAAATCTCAAGGAAAAGAAACATTAGAAGAGCCTAGAACACCTAGAGGGAAATCTCTACTGACACGAGTACTAATCCCAGAATGGATCCCTCAGGATAACAGAAGCATAGAGTTGTTTGTAAATAAAGAAACTGATGAAGCCTTTTGGAGATACAAGACAGAACTACTTAGTGAGGTAGGTATCATCACGATATACGAGTTCAAGGACCCGGATACACCTGGAAAGGTTGTATACCTGGATGAGACTTCAGAAAGAGTCTTTGTGGTGCCTGACCACACTAAAAACACATACACATGGAGAGGTGAATTGGTATTCCCTCCATCTAGAACGAACATGAATACAAGTCAACAAGGGGCAGGAACATCCTCAGCCCATGGAAATCAAAGAGAGAAAAATAAAGAGAGACCCGAAGTAAGATTCACCCATCCCGTATGGAGAGATAGAACAACCACGGACACTAATAGAGCGGATAGACAAAGAGATCGTGGAATACGAGGTGGTAGAGATGATTTTCCTCTACCTAGACCACGTGAACACGCAAGAATATTGAGACCCACTCAGTTAGTGAAATCCATGAAAAATTACTTTGATGGGACAGGAGATCCCTATGACCATGTTGCAGAATTCAAGCAAGTACTAAGAGCAGAACAAGTCGAAGACATGTTACGAAATACAACGCATTTGGACTAACGTTAAAGAATACAGCTTTAACTTGGTTCCAACCTTTGCAACAAAGGCAATTTAGAGACATCCATCACTTTTTAGAGTCATTCATCACTGAATTCTCTAAAAGTGGGATTAGACATGACACGTCTTCGTTGATTCATAGCTTCAAACAGACCCCTCAGGAAACAGTTAGACTGGCAGGACGTAGGTTTAGACAATATGTTGAACGATGTCCAATGCAAGAGCTACCCTCACAAGCCAAGCAAGTGTCATTGTTTCTAGATGGCTTGTTGAGCTCTAAACTACGCTCCTATGTGTACCTAAAAGAACCCAGAACGCTAGAGCAATGTATAAGAATTTGTATAGACATTGAGGACAACTTAGGAGACGAGTTGGAACTCTCAAAGGTCTATAAGGACTCAGACTGTTCATCTCTAGCATCCACAAAATTGTCTAACTCGATAGAAGACCTAGCAGAAAAAGTGGCCCAGAAACTAGGAGTTTCTAGTAAACCTAGGGTACTAACAAACAAGCATTGTTACACTTGTGGTGGAAATCATTTGGCAAATGTGTGCCCCAATGCACCACAACCTCAAGCCAACCCTAGTGGCCAATACTGTACAATGAGAGAAGATACATGAATCATACGGCTCAGGACTGCCCATACAACAAGCAAACCGTGAGACAGAACTACCCGCAAGCATACGCAAAGCCAGGTAGGTATCAAGGCCAATACAACGCTCAACCTTATTACTATAGGCCTCCTCAGAACTACCCATACAAGCTCAATAGAGACCTCAACCCGTCTTAGCTCAGTAGCCACCCCCACCAGCGAATGTCATCTCAGTCAAATACGCTGCTGCAGAAGAGAACCTAAGTAGGGCCTTAGTGCCTTCTTCACCTTTGATCACAGAGAGTGACCCGAACTCAAACAGTTTTGACTCTACGCATGTAGATAGTCCACCCGCATATTACACGGAGTCACCAGAACATGTGGAGACATATCATTATGATAGTCCACCAGTGGAACCTAGTTGGGAGCCAGACTATGCTAATGTGATGTACACAAACCCAAATCCACGGCCCCAATTAAGACAACAAAGACCACAGGGCCCTAGAGGACCATGCTTTAGGTTCCAAGGAGACCATTTCATAAAGGATTGTCCACATCCTCCGATAGCAGGACAATCACAGTACTATAACATCCAAGGCTTTTGTGCCGATTGTGGCAAAGAGCACATCATAAAAGATTGTCCTAAGAACCCAGTTAACGCTTCAAATGTGACACCGATCAACGTGATAGGTATTGTAAACAATGCAGATGGATCCAACCCTACATACGTGCCTATCCAAGCTATAACAAGAGCCCAGGCGCTCTTACAAAACCAACAGCTTAATCAGGAGAAAGTAGCCGGAAGTAGTGAAGTTGCAGAATCTAGCAGTAAAAAGACAAAATCTTGGAAAGATTCTAGAGAGAGAATAAAGAGAAAATGGAGTAAAAAGATAACTGAGTTGGAAGGAAGTTTAAAGGAATCTAGAGCCAAAATTCTAGAATTGACTTCGCAGGACTTGAATCAAGAGAACCTAGCTCAGAAATCAGGATCAGTTTTAGCGGAACCCATACCAGAGAATCTAGACATGATGTTTCGTGCATATCAGGCTAGATTAAAAGAGGGACCTCAAGTAGCTAAAATGAGTAAAAACTACCCTCGAGCTGATCTAGAGATTGAGAGAACTAAACTTTGCATGAAGATGGTAGAATTAGCACAAGCTTTGTTGGAAGCCTCTAGATATCTTAATTGGAATAACATGGCAAAACCGGAATTACACTTTCAAGGACTAATGGAGAGACTAGAACACTTGATAGAAAGCAAAGAGAAAAAGGATCAGCACAGGAATCTTAGTGTCCCAGAGACACAGGAAAGGAATGCACCATCCCTGTCTCAAGTACCCAATACAGAAAGTCAAGACAATTTGTCTTCCATACATAGATATTCACATGAATTTTTGAGAGAAATCCAAGAAGAGAAATGGAGAAAAGAACAAGGAACTCATCCTCCTATTCAAGAAATAGATGACTTGCAGGAGCAATTTCCCCAAGACATTCCCTCTATTTACGATGGTGTAGAGGAAGAACAACTGAGTGAAAACACAAGATTTGAATCTAATTCTTTACAAGAATTACCTCAGTTCACAGGACCTTGGGAAGCAAAGTCTATTAATATGAGAGCACCCATGATAATAGTGAGGAATGAAGAATCAGTAATCCCTAGAAACACGGAAGTGATCAAGAACACTAAGGTACAGTGTAATCTCACTCTAGAGGAGTTGTTAAAGGTAAAACCAGAATTGTGGAAACATGTAGCAAATCAAGTCCCCGAGCTTGCTACTACTCCCTCACAAATATGATCACAAAATAAGATACCAGAGATACCTGTAGAAAAGATTGGAGAGGTAAGCGAAGGAGAGGAAGGTAACACTTATCTTCCGATAACCCATCAGGGCTACACCACGAAAGCCATCTTAGATTCAGGAGCCGGCGTAGCCATCGCTACCACCGCTTTATGGAAACGTTGGGGTAAGCCAGCCCTCAGACCTACCAGGATGAAGCTACAAATGGCTGACAGACACATAGAAAAACCATTAGGCTTACTAGAAGGCATATCTCTCACCACTTGTGGTGTAGAATTTGAGCATACTTTTGCCATTTGTGACTTTGCAAAAAATCATGCTTATGAGATGATATTGGGATGACCATTCATGCGTCAGTTGCAAATTGTACAAGATTGGGGAACTAATTCTTTGTACTTGCAACATTTAGGAGTGACTACCAAAGTCAATCTTAAAGACTATTCACATAGAGACGTACCCCCAATACAATGGAATACCATCCATAAGACACCAATAGAAACAAAATCAGTGCACTCATTAGAATCAGATCCTTCTTGGTTGCATGAGGATACTCATTTATGGATGTGTAAAGTTGCAAAACAAGAGGAAGAAAGATTAGAAGCAAGGACCTTAGGTGCAGAACAACATCCACGAACCCTTCAAGATCCAGCCTATGCACCTGTAGTATTCCCTGATGAAGAGTTTGAACCCCATGGTTGGGCAGAAATCCTAGCAACCATGGATGTAGCCATCAATGAAGAACAATGGACACCCCACTGTGACGAGGATGGCTATGACATTTCAGTTTTTACGATAGAGCCAATCATGTGCGATGCAATTTTAGAAGAGTGTGAACCGAACACTGATGCATTTGAGGATGCAAGTGATTTTGATTTAGAATCAATTATCATGGACCCGCCCTTTGCATCAGAGGAAGAATATTTCTACAAAGTAGAGAATCACCCTCAGAGACACGAGGAAATTACGAATGAGGTGATGTTAGCCACAGAAGTGACTACTAAGAGTAAAGGAAAGAAAAGACAGAAGAAAGACACCATGTTAGAAAAAGAAGAATCTTTGTTTGAAGTACCCGAGAACTTCAAGAAATATGAAATCGAAGATAGAAGAATCATGGTACGAATGCCTAATAGAAAGGCGAATGACGGACAAGTGTATGATAACCGAGAGAAAACCAAGAAAATAATAGTTGCTATAGAAGGAGAAGAAGAAAAGTGTACATACATAGGGCACGATTTGACAGCTGAAGAAGAAGAAGAGCTAGTTGCTCTATTGCGCGAATATAGAGATGTGTTCGCTTGGAGTTACAAAGACCTAAAAGGAGTAGATCCAGATATATGTTCTCATAGAATCCCTATGACTCCAGATGCGAAACCTACGAAACAAAAACCGTACACGTACAATGATAACTACGTTGCGAAGATTAAAGAGGAAATCGATCGATTGATAGAAGCAAGATTCATTTACGAAATTGAGCATACCGAATGGGTATCTCCCATTGTGGTTGTGCCCAAGAAAAATGGAAAATTGCGTGTGTGTATTAACCTTAAAAAAGTTAATGCCGCCACGATTAGAGACAGTTATCCTCTTCCTATCACAGAACATCTATTGGAAAGAGTTGCGGGCAAGGAAGTTTACAGCTTTCTTGATGGATTTTCAGGCTATAATCAAGTAGCCATTGCTCCAGAAGATCAACACAAGACGGCATTTGCCACCGAATGGGGCATATTTGCATTTCGTGTAATGCCATTTGGCTTAACAAATGCACCCACCACTTTCCAGTGACTCATGTGTCATGTTTTTAAGGAATTCTTACGCAAGAGTTTGGAAGTATATGTCGATGAATTATGTGCACATTCAAATGTAAGACAGACACATATCCCAGAGTTAAGACAAATATTTGACAAATGTCAAGAATATCAGGTTTGTTTGAACCCAGAAAAATGCGTTTTCATGGTCAGACAAGGCAAAATTCTAGGACACATTGTGTCAAAAAATGGAATCTCTACGGATGAGGAAAAGGTGAAGGTAATTGCGGATCTACCTAGGCCAACAAACATCAAAGAGGTACAAGCATTTATGGGCCATTGCAGTTATTATCGGAGATTCATACACATGTATGCAATCATAGCCAAGCCTTTGTACTCTCTTTTAACCAATTTTGAATGGACAGATGAATGTGAAAATTCATTCAATGAACTTAAACAACGCTTGTGCTCAACACCTATATTGACAACCCCGGATTGGAGTAAGCCATTCCATGTACATGTGGATGCATCCAATTACGCCATAGGATGTGTGTTAGCACAACCCAAGAGTGAAGGTAACATAGATCTCCCCATAGCTTACGCGAGCAGACAATTGTGACGCAGCAGAAAGAAATCACACCACGACGGAACGAGAAGGATTAGGGATGATCTACGGGGTAAAGAAGTTTAGGCACTACTTGTTGGCCAACAAATTCAAATTCTTTACGGATCATCAAGCCCTATTGTACCTAGTCAACAAACCATGTAACACAGGATGACTAATACGTTGGTTTCTATTACTCATGGAGTATGATTTTGAGGTAGTAGTCAGGAAAGGAAAGACACATCTTAGAGCTGACCACCTTTCAAGATTAACCTCAGGAGAAGCTCCTCAAGGAGTAGTGGATGAATTACCAGATGCATATTTGTTTAACCTTGAGATAGCACCAGAATGGGCTAAGCCTATAGTCCCTATTCTGACATACGGACCCAAGAATCCTAGGATAAAGATCAAAGAAGGAGAGATTACCAAATCTCAGAGATATCAAATCATAGCAGAAAGCATATATAAACAGGATAATCAAAAGATTCTTGCTTGTTGTGTAGATGAATAAGAACATGCGAATTGGTTGCAATTAGCACACGTAGGTGCATTAAAGCAACATCATTCGAAACATCGAACATTGCAGACTCTACATAGACTAGGAGTATACTGGCCTACGATGGAAGCAGATGTCTACAAGTTGTGTAAAGAATGCCATGCTTGTTGTGAAAGACCACCAGTAGAGCATGCTACATTATATCACGTGTCTCTCACACCAGACTGGAGTGAACCTTTAGTGACATACTTGAGGACGAACACATTCCCTCAAGGAATGACCTTAGCACGACAACGCAGTCTAGAGCATGAAGCTCAAGACTATTCACTTATTGGCAATAATCTATACAAAAGAGGACGAGATGGATATCTAAGACAATGTGTTCATGAAAGCGATTATCTGAGCATACTAGAGACTGCACACCAAGGTGTTGCAGGAGGTCATTTTGGACCTAAAAGGATAATCAAAGCCATCCTCTTTGCAGGATTATGGTGGCTCACTCTTCACATGGATGCTCATACCTATGTTAAGAGATGTGATGTGTGCCAAAGAACTTAGTTTCCTACTCGCAGAGATGAAATGCCATTGAAACCCATGATGGGAGGACGTGCATTTTCTAAGTGGGGTATAGACTTTGTAGGACCCAATAACCCCCCTGCAAAAGGTACACATGCGGAATACATTATTATTGCCACAGATTATCTTACGAAATGGGTAGAGGCAAAAGCCACAAAAAAGAATGATGCTCACACGACTGCAAAATTCTTATTCGAGAATGTCTTTACAAGATATGGATTGCCTATAGAGTTAGTGAGCGATCGAGGAACTCACTTTCTAAACCAAGTCATTGAATATTTGTTACAGGATTTTATGGTGATTCACAAGAAATCCGCACCATATCATCCTCAGGCCAATGGTCAGGCTGAAAGCACTAATAAGATACTTTGTAACGTACTGACGAAACTCGTGAGCAACAAACGTTCAGATTGGGACAAACAGTTACATCATGCTGTTTGGGCATATCGAGTAGCCTACAAGACCGTACTCAATGCAACTCCCTTTCAGATGGTTTTTGGTCAGAATGTTGTGCTTCCTTTGGACTTCTTGATACCGACCCTTAAGGTTGCACAAGAACATCAGTGGACCGGCCATGAATTATCAGCGTGAATAATGGACTTGGAACGATTAGGAGAAACTAGGCTAAAAGCAGCAACAGGAATATACGCGGCAAAGAAGCGACAGAAAGCATATTTTGATGCACATGTGAAAGATAAAGGCTTGAAAGAAGGAGTTTTAGTTCTAGTATATACGCTGAAACAACACGCACGGAAGTTAGAAAAGCGAGGTTATGGACCTATGATCATTAACAGACTCTCGACAAGTGGAGCAGTACAGTTAGCCACCTTAGAAGGAGACATAATGCCTAATTATATTAGTGGCTGTAGAGTCAAGCTATATTAGGAACCTCTTACTGAGGATATGCTTAGACGACTCACGTTGGCAAAGAAGCGTAAGGAGGAAGAAAATAGAATACGAGCGGAAGCTCAGGCAGAAGCAATAGAACGCATTAAGCGCATGAAGCTAAGAAGACAAGGACTAGGGAGAGAACATTATAACCATCTGGAAACAACACCCAGATACCCCATGGCCATGTGTGAAGTAAAGTCACGAACTCATCCTAGCATAGTGGACAGGAGACCATTCATTACAGTGAGGCTAGAGCACGGCAACCCTTGCCAAGAGCTCAGGGCTTTAATTGACTCAGGTGCTGCGACTAGTGCGATTAGATGGTCCCACTATAAGGATTCAGGAATAGAAATGCGGCCAATTGAGGCATACCTCATAGGGCTAGGAGGCATGGAAACCCCTTGCATGGGCGAGGTGGACCTTCCTATCCTGATTAAGGAGGTGACCATGACAGCGAAGCTACTAGTGTGCCATGATGACGACCTGATAGAACCCCTAATCCTTGGCCAAGATTGGCTATACGATCACTCAGTGGACCTAAATCTTAGACAAGGCTCCTTACAGATTGAAACCTTAGATCAAAAGCGAGTAATACCGCTTGACTTCCCTAATGGCATTCTGACTGAGGTTTGTAACCCTAGACCCCATGAAATGCATGCGACAGAAGACCGAAAGATCTTTGGTCAGATCAGTCAAGTTACGTCTACACCAACCCACTCGGGCTTGGCTATAGACAGTTGTCAATCAGAAGGACGTCAGGAGATCTTCCCTGGGGCTTCCTGCAAACTAGAAGGGGCCGTTACCCAACCGCTAGGGCAGATGGACACAATCAGCGGTCAGGTGGGTTGCATCAGCGGATATATGGGCAAAACACCCTACGGTGCCCATCCTTCCAAACTTGCTGCGGACTGGCCTAGATTAAAGATAAATAACGAATCACTTCCTAATGGGCAGGTCACGCAAGTATTGGATCTCCCTTCTTTTCCAAAGGAGAGCATCCAATGGACCTCTCAAACCCAACCACGAAGGAGTCAACCACAATAGAGGAACCCAGACCGACGACACCACCAGATAAGGCAAAGAAAGCAGTAGTATCAACATCACAGAACAAGTGGCACAAGACAAATATGGGTGCCAAAAGAACAGAAAGCATCGATAGATTTCAACAACTTAGACATTGATAAGAAGAAGTCAAAGCAGAAGCAGAGTCAGTATTCAAAGTCCCCTCGATCTTCTTCTACAAGTACAAATACTCGACAGATTTGGATCGCCAAGAAGTATCTTATCAATCGACCCACAACCACGCAGATTTGGGTACCCAAACAATGTATTATAGCCCAACCCTCAAGCCATGTAATATATACCCCTCAGAAATCTTTCCATCCTTCAAGACCACCTGATACCACTTTTTGCCCCTCAGCAGAAACACACCACCCACTCAGAGACTCTTAGGAAATGGATACCGAAACGTATCCAGACGTCTTCTTGTACCCCCTTATCTAACAATTCTCCCACCCCGTTTAAACACCACCCTTGTAATAATTCACCCTCAACTGAACCTTGTATGAATTCATACACCAAAACTCCACATCATGCATAATAAAAGCTCATCAAGAAATGTATGCATAATCTGACAATGTAGGCGTCTAGAGACATGCATTAGCTCTGCAAAAAATCATTGCATCAATCACTTCACAACACTTGGCTACACGGGTTACACATCGGTTATGGAAAGGGATTGCGGTCTCACTTTAATGGGATCATAATTAATTTCCATGCTAATGTGTTAATCTTTTGTAGCAGATCTTTTCCATTAGCTCGTCAGTCATCATGCAAACCGAAGAAGGACCATCAGAAGCTGGCCCCAGTGCACCGATGGCCAATATTGGAGAATTACTCGCGGAATCTCATCCGACGATGCAACCACCAGAGTTTCAAGGTTTTCCAGGACCCATGCCAATAGACGATCCTCCTAGAGGATATACTGAGAAGATTCATCGTAATTCTCACTGGTTTCATTAGCAGACGCTGATTTCATATTTGAGGCCAATTTGGCATTTGATTTGCGCACATGGGCCAAGTACCAGTTCTTTTCACGAGAATTTGAAGGACTACAGAATACACAAGATTTAACACACGTTTGGGCATGAGCGGGATTTACAGAATATTTTAGTGACCCTCTGCCTAAACCCGATTTTTACAGATGTTTTTACTTAGTAACCACCTTGACAGCCTCAGAGAACAAGGATCTACTCGGAACATTCATGTTACCATCCTTGGTAAATGATCCTCCATTCAGAAGGTTTTATCTGTCTAAAGATTCAATTCGCACAGCTCTCAAAATACATGGAACGCACACTCCTACAGAACGAGAACGATTAGTTCCAGAGCCGATGAAACGTGGTGATGTAACTAAGTGGGAGGACATTTCAGCTATAACCCCTGAGCTTTCCAAGCCATTGCGGATATGCATGCAACATTTTGCTTTCCTAGCTCAGGATCGTTTTACCATGCCCCACAAAAGAATCTGGTTTGGATTATACTTAGCATGTACTGGACCTCAAACGGTTGATCTAGCTAGCTGGATAATTGATTAGCTCTATTTGGCCCAACATAGATGGGAACGAAAGAAAGTCATCAATGGATGTTGTGCGCTTACGAGAATTATATATATGTGCTTGGCGTATGACTTACCGATCGAGCGTGCCATGACTAGTGAGGAACTGAAAGCATTCAAAGGGACCACTAAGAAGGCTAGAAAGTCTAGCAAAGGCAGAGCCAGAAAGTGGATGAGAGGCACTATCCCGTGCTTACAAGTCCCGGAATCACCCTCACCACAACCATCTCTAGATCAGTCATCGACAGCAGCCACTCCCACCGTACAACCTATTCGTATCAGATTATCAAGACCAGTGGTAACGGAGGGCACCACCAGTACTGTTGAACCTTAAGCAGCCACAACCTCAGAACCTATCACCACGGCAGCGGAAATTCCCACATTGGTGCGGAAGCGTTCTCTTTTCCAATACCCCATTTAGAAGCAGAACAAGCAACGCCACTAAACACAACGTTCGATTTTGAAATGCCCGATGCGTTCTCCAATGAGTTCCAATTTTCAGAAGGACAACTGTTTTCTCAAGAATATGAAAGGCCCAGCTATCCCACCACACCCCGGGATCAGCCACAAGGACAGATCGTGTCTAGCTCTGATGACGAAAGAACAGCAACCGATGACAATGAAGGCGATGATGAAGCCAGCTAGGGCACTCACGAATCCCAAGAGCATGAACAGACAGATGGCCAAGGACAACAAATAGACACACGTGGTGATACAAGTACCCATGAAGATGAAACTTGTGAAGCAGCAGCTTACACACTGGCTATTAAGAAGCTCTATAGAACTATGGAAAAAGTTTGGGCACGCAAAAAGCTGACTGAGGAAGAGAGTCAATCCATAATAGAACAAGAACTTGTCATAGGCGGATTCGAAGACGCATACATCAAAGGATTCAGAGAGTTAGTCAAATCAGTAGGCTCCAACGAAGCCCTTAGGTACTTGCAAAGAAAGCCACTACCACAGTTTGACCCCCGCAGAGTACGACTACTTTCAAAGCCCGGCGAATACATTCGTATACCAACAGGAGCACAGTCTTCAGAACAAGCCAGGGAGGCATGCCTCGTCCCCGAAAGCTCGTTGGCAGCAGAAACCATCCTTGTAGATTCCCCACCCCGCGCTACAACTGTACATACCTCAGTAGTCACTAAAGTACCGACCACCCCAACCGCTCCTCCATCACCGCCCATCCCTCCAGCCTCCCCTCTCCACCCTCCTTCCCCCCGACTAACATCTTCTGTCGCTGGTGACGTAGCAGAAATTGTCTTTACGACCACCAACCCCACAATTCCCGCACCCACTAGACCTAGTCTAACCCCTCACACATCCACCTTTCCATTCAACCCATTCCTCCACCCAGCTTTTCCATCCTTCCCCACACCTCCACGACCCCTTTTCCCATTCCCACCGCCATTAACCTTCTCCCCAGTCTCACCTCCCCGACCCACTGTAACCCCTCTTTCCCCTTTCCACCCAGCTACACCAGCCAGTCCCCCTGTAGATTACTCCTCAACCTTTGTAAATCCCGTATTTACACCAGCACAAGTACCCACAGTCACACCCATATTCACGATCACCGCACTGGACACGTCCAATGACATGGACATCTCACCACCCACTGCACCATCACTCACTTCACTCACGACACAAACATATTTAGGCACCTCACAATTTTCCACAATCACCACAACATCCACCTTCCCAACCCCATTCCCCGTTCCATTTGTATCTACACCCACTGCATCTTCATTTAGCACCCCATTAATACTATCACCCACTGTAGATAATGCATTTCAACAAATGTTCATGTGTATGACGCAAGTAAGAGATGAGTTCACATCTCTTGGCAATACTTATCAACAGCTGCAGAGGACAACCACTGACTTACTGTCGCAGCTTAATTTATTGTCTATTGAGAATGCCTCACTGAACAGCCGCTACCAAGAATTACGAGAGGCCTATCATAAATTAGAACTAGAAAATGAAGAAAAGACCAAGGAAGCCACTGCTGACCTGGATAACTTATTAAGAGCTCAGACAGTCCGCAATGCAATGCTAACATGAAACATGGGCTTACTCAGAAGACATCTAGCAACAGCAAAGGAAGAAAACCAGCGCTTACAGGATCAGAACCGAGAAAACTTAGAAGCAGCTCTTGACCACCCAGACCAACCACTCAGTCCTAGTCGGTTCAAAGCCATTCCCTCAGACTCGATGAGGATGCTGCTAGAAGATCATGTAAGGCTGCTAGATGAATACGACTGCATGAACGAGGAGTTACAGAAACTCAAAGAAGATCATAAATTACTCCTGTTACGAGCACCGGCACACCAAGACATACAAGCACCTGTGGACCCCTCTCCTGACATCTTAGAGGAATTGAACGCATTATGGGCCCAGGTATCAAACCTTGAATCAAGGATCGCAGTATATGAAGCACCACTAAGGCCAGATTCCCCACCTGAGCTTCCAGCTGAGGAAGAAACTGTCACCATCCCGGTGGAAGGAAACGTTTGAAGAGGCGTACGAGCCACAACCCATCCCAGGCGGACGCGTCACGGCCGAAGGCCAGATGACTTACAAACTCCCGATCCCCACGTGGATGAAGACAATTGAGGAACTTGGGACAACACACTCAGCTAGAGTAGAGGCACAATTACATGCCATGGCAATGATAGAAGAAAGAATTTTATAGTCTCCATTCTTTGCTCATTTGGCCCCGCGACGATACATATCTGGGCATGAGCTACAATATAAACCGTATTTTATGTTAATGGCCGAATACCAGTTAGCCATTGAGAAGGAAACAGGTAAGAAACCATCGCATGCGACTCAATTCGAAGAGGACGATTTGCCACTTGATGCACAACAAGGAGAGATCTATCAGCCAGAGTGGCGCAAAGATTTACTACAGAAGTATCCAGAAATGATGAGTACATGGGTAAAGGCACCTTTGCACTTAAAGTACAACCCATGTTGGGGACCAGTACCATGACGCCGCTCCTGGACAGCCTTTGCTATTAAGGTACAAAACAATAAGCAGCACCAGGACTGGTTGAATTACCCCTATTTTAAGCCACCCATTGAGTTACCAACTGTAGGATACATGATGGCTACAATTCGCCACTGGCTCCCTAGATTAAAGCATATGGATGATATAGCGACGCATATGACTGTCAAAATCTTTGACATGATGCAAATGATTTTTAAAGTCTTCCGACACGTCAAGGCACCTCATGTAAACACCCCGGGCTTCGAGCATGGCAACTTCAATCTGGTATATGATATGAGTACAATGCCATCGCTACGGGTGTGTTATGCCTGGCATTGCAGAACAAAGTACCTACCGGCGTGCTACAAGCAGACTTTCAAAGAGATGTTCACAACCGGCTTCTGGGAATACCATTCAGAGGTATTCATAAGCAGGCCTACACATTTATTACACTTATTTGCCTGTGAACGAATGGTCTATTCCACACACTATCAGCTCCCGCCACCGGAAGAACCGCAACCAATAGACTAGGAGAAACTCAAGGCCGATCTGGTCGAGGCATTCGTATCTCCGAGCACACCCTCGCTCAAGACCTCCTACAGAACTATATCCGGCAGACCTCACAACAAGGTTCTGTTAGGGACGACAGAAATGAGAGGAAGGGGGGTGTTGGAAGCAGCCAGAGGCATAGAAGACGCGGAAGCATGTAATGACAGAGCAGGGAGCTATTGGAATCTTTTTTCAAAGAATCATGTTTTAGAAATACTTTTCAAAAACCTCCAACAGTGATTTTTATCACTAATGTAACATATGTAACATAGAAAAACCCTTTTCTTAATTTCTAGCTCCATTTTGTGCAAGGCGAGGAGTCCTCGAGCTTGAGGAGCTTAGGTAGAATGAGCGTATCAATTTTCGTTATTTTTAGACACCATTTACCCTTCCAAATAGCATCTAGGACCTAATTTTTAACTATGCCGATCACTAGATGTGAAACCGGTCAAAACTAGTTTAGAAACTATAAAAAGAGCTAGAGAGCTCATTTTTGAGGTTGGATAGTGTGAGCTTAGAGTTATTTTGAGCTTGTAATAGTGTTCTTGAGCAATAGAGTGGATTTCTCACCTTCCATTGTGTCTTGCTTGTCTCTTCGTAGTGTGTGTGTATGTGTGTGTGCATTCCTATGCTTCTCACCTTCACTCTCACTTCATCTCACGTTCACGATCTTCATATCACTCCTATCTCTTCCGCAGATTGACAATTAAGGAGGTGAAGCTTCTTAACGTGGTTCTCACCATTGTGCTAGAGCAAAAACAGGCAATGATCTTGCAGGAATAAAACAGGTAAAGGCTCAAATGAAGGAGGAGTTCAAAATAAGTGACCTCGGACCACTCACTTATTTTCTTGGATTGGAGTTAATCTACACAGATTCAGGTATATACATCACACAAAGGAAGTATGTCCATGACATGCTCGTCAAGTTCAAGATGGAAAATACCAAGTGTGCAGGTACACCTATGGAGCAAAATCATAAGCTTAGTGCTTATGAAGGAGAGCCAATTGAAGACATCACAAGCTATCAAAGCTTGGTTGGAAGTTTGAACTATGCAACACTCACAAGGGTGGATATATGCTATAGTGTTAGCATATTGAGTTAGTTTATGCATAAGCCGAGAAGACCACATATGGAAGCGGCCAAGAGAGTCCTCAAGTACCTAAAGGGGACCATGAATGAAGGTTTGTTTTATTCATTTACTTCAGATAGTGAGCTAAAGGTCTACTCAGATGCACATTGGGCCGGATCTAGAGATGATAGAAGAAGCACATCCGGGTATATATCGTTTGCAGGTTCAAAAAACATTTCTTGGTCATCGAAGAAGCAACCAACCGTGGCATTATCTTCTATCGAAGCCGAATATAGAGGTTTGGCTAATGCAACTCAAGAAATCATGTGGTTAAAGTCTTTGTACATAGATCTTGGACTTCATTCTTCAACACCTCACATTTTTGGTGACAACACAAGCTCACTACATCTAGCAGCTAATCCGGTATACCATGCTAGAACCAAGCATATTGAAGTCCACTACCACTATGTAAGGGAGAAGCTAATGAGCAAGGATACTCAACTATCCTATGTCTCTACAGATATGCAATGTGCAGACATGTTGACTAAAGCTCTTGATGGTACAAAGTTAAGTAGATTCAAGTTGATGATTGGCTTGCAGGAAATCAAGGACAATTGAAGACTTATTTGGAGGCCAAGCATGTTAGGTTTGAGGGGGAGCTGTTGGTGCATTTTACCCAAGCCTACATGCTTGATATGCTTGATATTATGATCATTTGTAAGTCACATGTGTAGTCATGTGAACACCTCTTGTAAAAGAGTTCATTTTTATCTCTTGTAATTGAAAAAAGAAAAAGGAAAAGGATGGCTTATCTCATCCATGATGTAAAAGCAAACTCGTGGCTCTAACTACCTAAAACCACAAATTTGTGAGCTGAGGGAATATCTCCTAACTTTGGGATCACTTTTAGGTGGAGCCATTCGAATTCGAATTCAAAACTTCCTCCAAGAATAGCTATAAAAAGAGCAAGAAGGAAGAGGCGATTAGCAAGCCTTGTACATGACCACTTCATGTCATTTTGTAGAGATTGAAGAGTGTACTCCATAGCTCTATCATTCTTCTCCCATTGTGCAAATATTCATTGCCAATGTGGTTGTAATCATATGTGAATGTATACATTTATCATCATCTACTTCTCTGTTTTGTTCTCTGTTATACTCACTCAGAGTAGTACCTTCAGAAGGTCATATCTCGAGTTCTACGCAACCTTTTTCAATGTTTTAATGTGCTTGGATAGCTCTTACTTTGTTCTTTTTGCATATAAATTTTCAAGGTCATTGGATTTACAGTTTTGGAAATATTTGCATTTTACTACTCATTGGTCTATCTCTGTAGAGCCCCGAGAATGATGGGCATGTTCCAGAAATTGATGAATCTTCTTGTCAGTGCTCAGTCCATCATTTGAAGTGTTTTAACTTGGATTGGGAAGCTTGTAAGTCTATTTTGTAGGCCCAAAAGGAATTTATCTAATTCCTACCAAGTTCATAGCATTGTTCATTTTTTCCAGCAGGTGTATGTCCAAAAATAGCAAGTTTTGGGAGCTAGTTATTTCACAACTAGTCTGTCTTGATGGATACATGTTCCAAAGTACTTGGCTTATATTTTGGTGGATTTAGGAAGCTCAAAGGGTCTTCTAATCAACTCTGAAGTCTCAGTTGGCTGGTGTGAAGCTGGTTGTAGCAGGACCTACTTACCAAGCACTCAACCTACATTGCAAAGGATTCAACCAATGAAGAACCTACCACATTCGAAGAAGCACAAAGCAAGAAAGCTTGGAGAGATGCAATGGATGAAGAAATGGAAGCCTTGAAGGAGAATGACTCTTTGGAGCTTGTACCTAAGAAGCCATCTATGAAGGTAATTGGATCTCGATGGATATACAAAATCAAGAGGAATCCAGATGGAAGTATAAATAGACACAATGCAAGGTTAGTTGCTAAAGGGTTTGCTCAAACCCATGGTATTGATTATGAGGAGACTTTCTCTCCTGTTGCAAAAATGCCTACAATTAGGGTCCTCATTAGTCTTGCTGCATCTAGAAATTGGAATCTCTATCAACTTGATGTAAAGAATGCTTTCTTGAATGGATGGATTTATGAGGAAGTGTATATGGCACAACCTCCTGGATATGAGGATGCACATCATCCTAACTATGTATGCAAACTAAAGAAAGCTTTGTATGGATTGAAGCAAGCTCCAAGAGCTTGGAATTTGAGATTGGTGACTTGTTTGCAGGACCAAGGATTCAAAGCTAGCAAAGCGGATACCTCTTTGTTCATAAAGAGGAATGGATCTGAAGTGATCTATTTATGTGTGTATGTTGATGATATTATTATCACAGGCAATGATCTTGAAGGAATCAAACAGGTAAAGGTGCAAATGAAGTACGAGTTCAAAATAAGTGACCTCGGACCACTCACTTATTTTCTTGGATTGGAGTTAATCTACACAGATTTAGGTATATACATCACACAAAGGAAGTATGTCCATGACATGCTCGTCAAGTTCAAGATGGAAAATACCAAGTGTGCAGGTACACCTATGGAGCAAAATCATAAGCTTAGTGCTTATGAAGGAGAGCCAATTGAAGACATCACAAGCTATAAGAGCTTGGTTGGAAGTTTGAACTATGCAACACTCACAAGGGTGGATATATGCTATAGTGTTAGCATATTGAGTTAGTTTATGCATAAGCCGAGAAGACCACATATGGAAGCGCCGAAGAGAGTCCTCAAGTACCTAAAGGGGACCTTGAATGAAGGTTTGTTTTATTCATTTACTTTAGATAGTGAGCTAAAGGTCTAGTCAGATGCACATTGGGCCGGATCTAGAGATGATAGAAGAATCACATCCGGGTATATATCGTTTGCAGGTTCAAAAATCATTTCTTGGTCATCGAAGAAGCAACCAACCGTGGCATTATCTTCTACCGAAGCCGAATATAGAGGTTTGGCTAATGCAACTCAATAAATCATGTGGTTAAAGTCTTTGTACACAGATCTTGGACTTCGTTCTTTAATACCTCACATTTTTGGTGACAACACAAGCTCACTACATCTAGTAGCTAATCCGGTATACCATGCTAGAACCAAGCATATTGAAGTCCACTACCATTATGTAAGGGAGAAGCTAATGAGCAAGGATATTCAACTATCCTATGTCTCTACAGATTTGCAATGTGTAGACATGTTGACTAAAGCTCTTGATGGTACAAAGTTATGTAGATTCAAGTTGATGATTGGCTTGCAGGAAATCAAGGACAATTGAAGACTTATTTGGAGGCCAAGCATGTTAGGCTTGAGGGGGAGCTGTTGGTGCATTTTACCCAAGCCTACATGCTTGATATGCTTGATATTATGATCATTTGTAAGTTACATGTGTAGTCATGTGAACACCTCTTGTAGAAGAGTTCATTTTTATCTCTTGTAATTGAAAAAAGAAAAAGGAAAAGGATGGCTTATCTCATCCATGATGTAAAAGCAAACTCATGGCTCTAACTACCTAAAACCACAAATTTTTGAGCTCAGGGAATATCTCCTAACTTTAGGGATCACTTTTAGGTGGAGCCATTCGAATTCGAATTCAAAACTCCCTCCAAGAATAGCTATAAAAAGAGCAAGAAGGAAGAGGCGATTAGCAAGCCTTGTACATGACCACTTCATGTCATTTTGTAGAAATTGAAGAGCTTACTCCATAGCTCTATCATTCTACTCCCATTGTGCAAATATTGATTGCCAATGTGGTTGTAATCATATGTGAATGTATACATTTATCATCATCTACTTCTCTGTTTTGTTCTCTGTTATACTCACTCAGAGGAGTACCTTCAGAAGGTCATATCTCGAGTTCTACGCATTTTTTTTCAGTGTTTTAACATGCATTGGATAGCTCTTACTTTGTTCATTTTGCAAATAAATTTTCAAGGTCATTGGATTTACAATGTTGGAAATAGTTGCATTTTACTACTCAGTGGTCTATCTCTGTAGAGCCCCGAGAATGGTCGGCATGTTCCAAAAATTGATGAATCTTCTTGTCAGTGCTCAGTCCATCATTTGAAGTGTTTTAACGTGGATTCGGAAGCTTGCTAAGTCTATTTGCTAGCCCAAAAGGAATTTATCTACTTCTTACCAAGTTCAGAGCATTGTTCATATTTTCCAGCAGGTGTATGTCCAAAAAATAGCAAGTTTTGGGAGCTAGTCATTTCACAACTACTTTGTCTTGACGGATACATGTTCCAAAGTACTTGGCTGATATTTTGGTGGATTTAGGAAGCTCAAAGGGTCTACTAATCAACTTTGAAGTCTCAGTTGGCTGGTGTGAAGTTGGTTGTAGTAGCACCTACTCACCTAACTTTGGGGATCACTTTTAGGTGGAGCCATTCAAATTCGAATTCAAAACTCCCTCCAAGAATAGCTATAAAAAGAGCAAGAAGGAAGAGGCGATTAGCAAGCCTTGTACATGACCACTTCATGTCATTTTGTAGAGATTGAAGAGCTTACTCCATAGCTCTATCATTCTACTCCCATTGTGCAAATATTCATTGCCAATGTGGTTGTAATCATATGTGAACTCTATACATTTATCATCATCTACTTCTCTGTTTTGTTCTCTGTTATACTCACTCAGAGGAGTACCTTCAGAAGGTCATATCTCGAGTTCTACGCAACCTTTTTCAGTGTTTTAACGTGCTTGTATAGCTCTTACTTTCTTCTTTTCGCATGTAAATTTTCAGGGTATTTGGATTTATAGTTTTGGAAATATTTGCATTTTACTACTCACTGGTCTATCTCTGCAGAGCCCCGAGAATGGTGGGCATGTTCCAGAAATTGATGAATCTTCTTGTCAGTGCTCAGTCCATCATTTGAAGTGTTTTAACTTGGATTGGGAAGCTTGCTAAGTCTATTTGCTAGGCCCAAAAGGAATTTATCTAATTCTCACCAAGTTCAGAGCATTGTTCATTTTTTCCAGCAGGTGTATGTCCAAAAATAGCAAGTTTTGGGAGCTAGTCATTTCACAACTAGTCTGTCTTGACGGATACATGTTCCAAAGTACTTGGCTGATATTTTGGTGGATTTAGGAAGCTCAAAGGGTCTACTAATCAACTCTGAAGTCTTAGTTGGATGTTGTGAAGCTGGTTGTAGTAGCACCTACTCACCAAGCACTCAATCTACATTGCAAAGGATTCAACCAATGAAGAACCTACCACATTCGAAGAAGCACAAAGCAAGAAAGCTTGGAGAGATGTAATGGATGAAGAAATGGAAGCCTTGAAGGAGAATGACTCTTGGGAGCTTGTACCTAAGAAGCCATCTATGAAGGTAATTGGATCTTGATGGATATACAAAATCAAGAGGAATCCAGATGGAAGTATAAATAGACACAAAGCAAGGTTAGTTGCTAAAGGGTTTGCTCAAACCCATGGTATTGATTATGAGGAGACTTTCTCTCCTGTTGCAAAAATGCCTTCAATTAGGGTTCACATTAGTCTTGCTGCATCTAGAAATTG
Source organism: Ceratopteris richardii (assembly GCA_020310875.1). Lineage (NCBI taxonomy): Eukaryota > Viridiplantae > Streptophyta > Polypodiopsida > Polypodiales > Pteridaceae > Ceratopteris > Ceratopteris richardii. Next base: position 48,487,961 of record CM035426.1, on the reverse strand, counting down.
GAATCTCTATCAACTTGATGTAAAGAATGCTTTCTTGAATGGATGGATTTATGAGGAAGTGTATATGGCACAACCTCCTGGATATGAGGATGCACATCATCCTAACTATGTATGCAAACTAAAGAAAGCTTTGTATGGATTGAAGCAACATCCAAGATCTTCAAATTTCAGATTGGTGACTTATTTGCAGGACCAAGGATTCAAAGCTAGCAAAGTGGATACCTCTTTGTTCATAAAGAGGAATGGATCTGAAGTGATCTATTTATGTGTGTATGTTGATGATATTATTATCACAGGCAATGATCTTGAACGAATCAAATAGGTAAAGGCTCAAATGAAGGAGGAGTTCAAAATAAGTGACCTTGGACCACTCATTTATTTTCTTGGATTGGAGTTAATCTACACAGATTCAGGTATATACATCACACAAAGGAAGTATGTCCATGACATGCTCGTCAAGTTCAAGATGGAAAATACCAAGTGTGCAGGTACACCTATGGAGCAAAATCATAAGCTTAGTGCTTATGAAGGAGAGCCAATTGAAGACATCACAAGCTATCAAAGCTTGGTTGGTAGTTTGAACTATGCAACACTCACAAGGGTGGATATATGCTATAGTGTTAGCATATTGAGTTAGTTTATGCATAAGCCAAGAAGACCACATATGGAAGCGGCCAAGAGAGTCCTCAAGTACCTAAAGGGGACCATGAATGAAGGTTTGTTGTATTCATTTACTTCAGATAGTGAGCTAAAGGTCTACTCAGATGCAGATTGGGCCGGATCTAGAGATGATAGAAGAAGCACATCCGGGTATATATCGTTTGCAGGTTCAAAAATCATTTCTTGGTCATCGAAGAAGCAACCAACCGTGGCATTATCTTCTACCGAAGTCGAATATAGAGGTTTGGCTAATGCAACTCAAGAAATCACGTGGTTAAAGTCTTTGTACACAGATCTTGGACTTCATTTTTCAACAGCTCACATTTTTGGTGACAACACAAGCTCACTACATCTAGTAGCTATTCCGGTGTGGAGGTGATCGCACAACGGGTGGATCGGGTCCGGTCGTGGCACACACAGGGTGTATGAAGCTAATGAATGTTGGAAGGTTTAAGGACATGAAAGTGAAATTAATGTTGAGTATCGAGAAGAGAGAGATGTTGAAATGATTATGGGAATGGGAATGTAGGAGTGCAAGTTAGATTTATGAACATGAATGATAAGAATGAAAGAGAACCATACACACGAATCAAATTTGGAAGGAAGAATGGTCCATTGAAGGAGCTTCTTAAACACTTATTAATTCTAATCCATATGCATAGTCTTCTTTGGATGATATGTATGCATGACGTGAATAGATGGAATCCTTACACATAAATCAGTTTCGAAAGGAAGAATGGTCCAATATTGGAGCTTCTTATACACTTTCAGAAACTAATCAATATGTATGGGTATGTATGGATTATATGCATGCAAGTGAATTATGATCAAACAAATATCCTCATTGGTTCAGTGCAATACTACGGAGCCTTCTCACACATAGAAGAAATAGAAGACATGTAAAAATACTTAAGAGACTGAGAGAGGAGACAAGAGACAAGTGACAAGTGACATGAATTAAAAGGATTTGAATTAAGATACATGTAGAAGAGCGTCGTGGTACATCAAGCTAGGCAGTCTACTGATCAAAGGTGGTTCCGACCCTCAAACCATGACAGTTCAACCGAATGTCACACGTAAGAAGGTGAGTTCCACTTCAGTGACCCTATGTATGTCTAGGCTCGTAACGTCTAACTAAAGAAGTCTAAGACTCATTAAAAACCAGCTCTAACTCACTCACACGCTCCACCGAGGGTGAGTTAAGATAGAGATGTTGATTTCAAGAGCATATCCTAGATTGGAGTTCTAACTTAAATTTGAAACTAGGTACTATACTCATACTAGCCCACCTTGGATCCTCACTCGCTCAACCGAGGATGATCATCTCAAGGAAACCGTAAGCTAGCATGAGCCCTATGGATGCCTAACAATGATGCTCTAGGAGTTTGGAGGGGGGTTTATATAGTTTTTTGAATGAATTTGGGCCCTTGGATCTAGAGAAATCAACTCTCAACTCTAGGATCACTACTTTCGATTACAACCATTTGATTTATCAAATCAATGGCTTGGAATGTTCTTTCTATCAAATCTAGTGTAAAGGAGTGAAATTTGAAAGAACTTGGAGAAGCTTGTCGAAGGTAGAAAAGTGCGTTTCGAAGCGATGAAGTTTGGTCAAGCCAACCGGCACAAGACCAGCCCTTGAGCTTTTGGAGACTCAAATAGACCTTATAGGCATGCTATAAGTGCAAAGAAACACACTATGTACCTTGGAGCATCAAGGAGAATGAGTCGATACAAAACAGATAGGTTCGCGGGTCGACTAGCTCAAAAAACTTACTATCTATGGAAGAGACAATGAACTTCAAATGCCCATAGCGACCAGCGTGATTACAATTAGAAAAAATCCTTTTATGGGAGTGATACTCATAGGGTTGAGTGTATGGAATGCACAAAAGTATAAGGAATAAGCAAAATATGCTATAGGAATGAATGCGACATTCACTAGTGGTACTTCCTATTTTTCAGGAATATGCAGAGATTGACCCCAAGGCAGCAAAACTGAGATTTCTCCAAATCTGCTGAACCAAATGCATTGAAAATTTACAGGCATAAACTAGACACTGATACCTTTCCAATGAGTCCTCTTGCACTCAATTTGGAGCTCTGAGGAGAGAGCAGCAGCCTCTGCAAGATTACGGTTGGCGAAGAAGATGATGCAGAAATTGAAGGAGCAAGACAATGATGGTCACAAGTGTATGTATATTGCTTCCATGTAATGTACAAGTGATTTCAACTCCTTATATAGCCTCTAGGAGTGTTCCACGACTTTTACAACTTGAATTTGAATTCAAATGAAGGTGGGAATGGTTGTTGGAGGGAATCAATTCACTTCCCTACAATCTAGGAAAAGTGAAGATCTTGATTGATCTACTTTTAGGTGATTGATTGCTTGATTGAATGCAACTTCAACCACCAAAATTTCGTGGGATTTTGGCCCTATATTTGTACCTTTACATGTGTACAACTCAAGGCTTTTACAACGGTAAATGAGCCATCAAAATATTCTCAAAAAATACAATAAATGAGCATATGAAAAAAGAACTCTCCAACGGATATTCTTTCGACGCCATAGCCTTTGATGTAGATCAAATCCACCTCAAGCATAGTGTAAGCTTGATGTTCCAACAGCTCCCCCTCAAGCTAAAGTATGCTTGAGTCTTCATTCTCTGATAGGTTGAATACCTGCCATAGCTTTGAATCTACAAAGCTTTATTCCATCAAGTGCCTTTGTCATCATATCTGCTACTTGCTTTTCAGTCGAAACAAAAGAAATGTCGATCTCCTTTGCCATGAGCTTCTCCCTGATGAAGTGATAATGGACTTCTATATGCTTGGTTCTCGCATGAAAAATAGGATTTGCCGCTAGATGCATGGAACTTACATTATCTCCAAATATGTGAGGTTTGGAACTCACAAGTCCCAAATCTGTATACAATGCTTTTAACCATATTGCCTCTTGAGTTGCTATGGTCAAGCCTCTGTACTCTGCTTCAGTTGAGGATAAAGCAACTGTTGGTTGCTTCTTGGAACTCCATGACACTAGCTTCGAACCTGCAAATGCTAAGTAACCAGATGTACTTTTTCTATCATCCTTAGCTCCTGCCCAATCTGCATCTGAGTAGATTTTGATATCCAAATCGGAAGAGTAAGGATAGAATATACCTTCGTTGATTGTACTTTTGAGATACTTAAGTACTCTCTTAGCCGCATCCATGTGTGGTCTTCTTGGTGAGTGCATGAACTGACTAAGCACTCCCACACTATATGAGATGTCCGCCCTTGTGTGAGTAGCATATATCAAGCTACCTACCAAGCTTTGATACTCTTTAATGTCTTCAATTTTCTCACCTTCATAAACACTAGGTTTATGATTCATCTCCAAAGGTGTACCTGCAGGTTTAGTGTTCTCCATTTTGAACTTGAGAAGAAGATCCTGAATGTATCTTCTTTGAGTCAAATACATTCCTTCATCTGTATATATCACCTGCATACCTAGGAAATATGTGAGCTCACCTAGGTCACTGATTTTGAACTCCTCTTGCATGTGTCTCTTGATCCTTTGAATGCCATTCAGATCATCACCTGTCACAATAATATCATCTACATATACACATAGATAGATAACCTCATTGTGATCCCTTTTGATGAATAGAGAAGGATCGGAGCTGCTAGCTTTGAACCCTTGGTCTTGAAGATATGTAACCAACCTGTAATTCCAAGCTCTTGGAGCTTGTTTCAATCCATACAATGCTTTCTTAAGTCTGCAAACATAAGATGGATGATTAGGGTTTTCAAAACCTGGTGGTTGTGACATGTATACCTCTTCACTTATCCAACCATTTAGGAATGCATTTTTCACATCAAGTTGGAGGAGTCTCCAACTCCTTGCAGCAGCTACACTTATCAATGTCCTGATTGTAGTCATCTTTGCAACTGGTGAGAATGTTTCCTCATAGTCTATACCATGAGTTTGTGAGCATCCTTTGGCAACTAATCTTGCCTTGTACCTGCAAACTGATCCATCTGAATTTCTTTTAACTTTATATACCCATCGACAACCAATTACCTTTTGATTCGGTGACATTGGAACCAAATCCCAAGTGTCCATTTCCTTCAATGCATCTATCTCTTCGTTCATGGCCTTTTCCCAATTAGGGTTTCCCTTTGCCTCTTCATAGGTTGAGGGTTCCTCTGAAATAGAGTCTTTTGCCAAGTAGATTGAATGCTTTGTAACAAATGTGGAATCATATCCATACCTTTCTGGTTGTTTCTTCTCTCTTGCTGATCTTCTAGGTGCTTGTTTGGAGCATTCTCCAACCTCTTGCATCTTTGCTTTGCCTCTTGACTTCCATAGCTTGTAATCCCTTTCTCTTTCATCTTGGTCATCGTCTGTATCACTTCTTGGATCCTGGACCTGTGTATCATGCTTTCTTCCTAATTGATGAGAGTCATAATCAAGATCATATGGTAGTGTTACCTTTTGTTTGTCTTCATCATACCAAGACCTGTGTTCTTCAAACACAACATCTCTACTTGTAGTGAATTGCTTGGTTGAAGGATTGAAGAACCTGTAACCCATCTGAGTTGAATCATATCCAATAAACACTGCCTTTGTTGCCCTTTCATCTAGCTTACCTCTTATTTGTGATGGTACATGAACATAAGCTAAACAACCAAAAACCTTGCAATGTCCAAGACTAGGTTTTCTTCCATGCCATGCTTCATAAGGAGTCATACCTTGAAGTGATTTGGATGGTAGTCGATTGACAAGGTACACTGCAGTTGAAATAGCTTCTGCCCATAGATAATGTGGCAACTTCTTCTCTTCAAGCATTGTTCGGGCTGATCCAACCAATGTCTTGTTTCTCCTCTCTGCAATTCCATTTAGTTGAGGAGAGTACCTGGTAGTCACTTCCCTTTTGATACCTTTATCCTGCAAGAACTCATCAAAATCTCTGGAGAAGTATTCTCCCCCTCCATCAGATCTGAGCTTCTTTAGTGATCTACCTGTATGATTCTCCACATGCGCAAGATACTTCTTGAAGCAATCAAACACTTCATTCTTACTCTTGATAAAGTATAGAACAGTCCACCTACTATGGTCGTCAATAAATGAGACATAATACCTTGATCCTGCCAATGAAGGTTCTTGACTTGGTCCCCATACATCTGTGTGTACTAAGTCCAATAAGTTGTTGTGGATGTAGCCTTTGTGGTTGAATGGTTGTCTTTGTGCCTTCCCAATCTGACATGCATCACACCTGTTGATCATGTGTTGCTTTGGTATGTTCGGCAGTCCTAGAACACTTTGATCCCTGCATATATCCTTCAAGGTTCTTTCATTCACATGAGCAAGTCTCTTATGCCACACTTCAAGCTCACTTAGGGTTTGAGACCCAAAGTTGAATAGAGCTATGTTCCTGGTATCTCCTACTTCAAAAGTAAAGAGCCTACCATGCTTCTCACCTCGGGCTATCTTCTTGAAGCCTTGACATGGATCTTCCACAAAAGCTCCATGTTGGGTGAACCTAACTTGCAAGCCTTTTTCAACTATTTGACCTACACTGATTAGGTTTTTAGTGATAGTGGGTACATAGAGAACCTTACTCAGAATGTTTGTCCTGCCATTGGAAGCTTTGACATTACCAATCTTCTCCACATTGTGCTTCGTGTCATCCCCTGTTTGCACTTCATGTCTATGCTTTGGACTTTCCAAGTCAGATAGAAGAGCAATGTTGCCTGCAACATGATTCGAGCATCCTGAATCTATGTAGAACAAATGATCATCTTCTTTACCTTCTTTGTGGCTTAGGTTCATAAGAAGTAATGAGTCTTCATGTGGTTGATCTTCTGAATAATTGTTGTAGTCCCTTCTATTATAGCTTCTATTGTTGTTGTTGAAGTTGTGTCCACCTCTGCCTCTATTGCCGCCATATCCACCTCTTCCACTTCCTTTCTGGGTCTTCCCACTGAACCAGCAGTTCTGAGTGGTGTGGTTGGTCTTATCGCATATGGCACAAGGTTGAACATTCTGACCTTTGGCTTTGTCTTGCTTTGGTCCTTTCTTCTTCCCTTTCCACTTGCTCTTGCTTGCGAAGTTGGCTTGGGAAGTCTCTTCTTCATCTTCTTCCTTCTTCTTGCCTTTCTGCTTCTTATCCTTCTTATCTGCATATAGAGCACTCGTTGAATAACCATGATAAGAGTTACCTTCCTTTATGCTATTGTTGGCTTCTTGATTGAAGAGTTGTCCAAGAAAGATGTTGAAGTCTGGAGTCTGCACATCCATGATGAGATCATAGGCCGTCGTGAAGGATTGCCATTGCTTATCACTTCGAATGCCGTTGAGAATTTGCCTCATGATGACCTCTTCTTCAATCAGCTCTCCAATGGATGCTAACTGATCCACAACCTCCTTGACCTTGGTAACAAACTCTGTGATGGTTTGTTTAGGTGTCTTCTTCATTTGGTTGAACTCGTTCCAAAGATGATTCTTTCTTGCTTTGGTACTAGCAGAAAAGAAAGTCTCCAGGGCATCCCAAGTCTCTTGAGATGTCTTGCATCCTCTAATATGTGGTAATAGAAAGTCAGAGATAGAGTTTAGTATGTACGACCTTGCTTGAGCATCCCTTGCGCACCAAAGTGTGAGCTTATCTGTCTCCTCTTGTGTAGGTCCTCCTTTGGATCTTGGAATAGGCATAGCTTCATCACCTGCTACAATTCCATAAAGATTTCTACCTTGCAAGTAGGCCTCCATTCTGATTTGCCAAGCCGCGTAGTTGTGTCGATCAAGCTTCTCGATCATTGAGGGAAAGCCGTCACCCATCTTGAACTAGCTCTGATACCACTGAAAGAACTTGGAGAAGCTTGTCGAAGGTAGAAAAGTGCGTTTCGAAGCGATGAAGTTTGGTCAAGCCAACCGGCACAAGACCAGCCCTTGAGCTTTTGGAGACTCAAATAGACCTTATAGGCATGCTATAAGTGCAAAGAAACACACTATGTACCTTGGAGCATCAAGGAGAATGAGTCGATACAAAACAGATAGGTTCGCGGGTCGACTAGCTCAAAAAACTTACTATCTATGGAAGAGACAATGAACTTCAAATGCCCATAGCGACCAGCGTGATTACAATTAGAAAAAATCCTTTTATGGGAGTGATACTCATAGGGTTGAGTGTATGGAATGCACAAAAGTATAAGGAATAAGCAAAATATGCTATAGGAATGAATGCGACATTCACCGGTGGTACTTCCTATTTTTCAGGAATACGCAGAGATTGACCCCGAGGCAGAAACACTGAGATTTCTCCAAATCTGCTGAACCAAATGATTTGAAAATTTACAGGCATAAACTAGACACTGATACCTTTCCAATGCGTCCTCTTGCACTCAATTTGGAGCTCTGAGGAGAGAGCAGCAGCCTCTGCAAGATTACTGTTGGCGAAGAAGATGATGCAGAAATTGAAGGAGCAAGACAATGATGGTCACAAGTGTATGTATATTGCTTCCATGTAATGTACAAGTGATTTCAACTCCTTATATAGCCTCTAGGAGTGTTCCACGACTTTTACAACTTGAATTTGAATTCAAATGAAGGTGGGAATGGTTGTTGGAGGGAATCAATTCACTTCCCTACAATCTAGGAAAAGTGAAGATCTTGATTGATCTACTTTTAGGTGATTGATTGCTTGATTGAATGCAACTTCAACCACCAAAATTTCGTGGGATTTTGGCCCTATATTTGTACCTTTACATGTGTACAACTCAAGGCTTTTACAACGGTAATGAGCCATCAAAATATTCTCAAAAAATACAATAAATGAGCATATGAAAAAAGAACTCTCCAACGGATATTCTTTCGACGCCATAGCCTTTGATGTAGATCAAATCCACCTCAAGCATAGTGTAAGCTTGATGTTCCAACAAAATTTAGGCGCCTTCATTCTCCACCATTGGATCTGGGGATGATCTGGACTGTCGGATCAGTGCTGACATCAGTTTGGATAAGATAAGCCACTATTTTTGGAGAAAAGCTGCATTATTGATCTTTGATTGTCAAAAAAATCTTCTTTTATGGAAAAACTCGTGGATCCTCCTTGCTTTAAGAATAAGTGCATCTCCACCCTTGAATATGAGCTCATGTTGATCGTACAACATGGCTCAATCAGCTTTCGCCATGTGGTGGCCCTTCAACCCTTCAATTTGCTTAAACTAGAAAATTACGGTGATCCTGAAAACTAGACTTTGTACTCTTTGACCCTCCAAATAGGCTTTGATGAAGATGAAGCTTTGTAGGACTATGTTTCCAAAGATCTCCTTCAGGAATATGCAGAAAAAACTCCCATCTGAATCTCCCTTGTACAAGTTTGATTACATTTGGAAGCTTGCAAGGTGGCATTAAGGTGTCTAGGAAGCTTTGATAGCCTTGAAAATTTGTACAAATATGTAGCCAAATATGGTCTCTATACATGCCAAACCATATGGCTAACATAAATTTCTATACAAGAATTTTTAGGGTCAAACTAGAAAAATTACATTTTTACAAAATGAACATAACATATCAATGTGCTACAAAATCCATTTTCTACTGAAATTTGGGCTATAGACTGCCTTTGACAATCTTTACAAGTATATGAATTTTCATCTAATTTGGTGACAATGAAATTTTTGCCCTAATTTCCCAACTTTGACCAGCTTTGACCAGCTTTGACCGCTACCATGGACTTTCTTGATTTCTTTGAAACTTTGTATGTGAGCTTCCTTTGACATCCTTGATGCATCCTGAACTTCTCGGGGAATTCCGGCTACCTTCATCAAATATGTTTTTTGTAGGCCTTCACAAGTGAGAGAGGAGAGAAAATCTCGACGACATTCGCCCCCACTAAACCTGCGATTCCTCCAGAAGCGCCACTCTAGCATCTGTGAAAAACAAAATGTTCAAGGCATCAAATTCTTTTATAGGCAACATAAGAAACATGGAAGGAAAATTGATTATATGCATGAATAAGTAGGTAATGTGACATGAAGCAAAATTTGCATGAAAGAAAGAATTGAAACAGGCAACATGAATATGCATGAACAAATAGGCAACATATATGCAAATGAACAAGCAACATTGGCAACAAGAAAGAAAAAAATCAAGCATCAATATGAAGTGGAAGTGGATGTATTGAGTCGTTTTAAGCATCAGTTCCTCTCATCTTGAAGAAAATTTTGTACCTTTTTCATAAAGCAATCTACCTTAAATATGATTATAAACAAAGATTTAGGATTTTCAAGAGACATCTTTCATCTTTAGGTTATTTTAGATCAACTCCTTTCCTACATAAATATGAATATGCTCTTTCTCTAATAACATGCAAGGAAATCTAACTAAACTCCACTAATGCATAAATATGCCTATATAGCCCGTGATTTATGCCTCTTTATCCTCCTTTGGCTTGCTCTCTTTTTTTTTTTTTTTTTTTTTAATGATGATGATGATTCGGCAACTTTATGATTACGATCACTTTTTTGGGGTGGAAGAAAGTGTAAACTTCCTAGTAACATGTCGCTTTTTTTTTGTTTTTTTTTGTTGTTTTTTTTTTTATGATGGGGAAAAATTAAACCCCGATACAAGGTACAACCATTTTTGATGATGGAGAACAATCATTTAAACTCCGATACAAGTGCTGTGAGATGGACTAAGGATGTAGAAACATGCAGTAGCAGGAGCTAGGATTTCAACAATTATGCTTTCGATACAGGATACATATGCATGTTTATATATGAAAGTCATGTCACCAAAATAAACCTCCAAATCTACATGCCCTATCTTTCCACAATCCTAGATTATAATCAATTTCTTAGTAGATAAGTTACTACTTAAGATAAAATTTTACACAAGTAGAGAAATCATCATTTGCCTTTTTTGACTCAAGTGATGTGGATATGCAATGCAATGCAAAGACTGAAAAAAACATGCATGAAACAAGCATGGAAAAAAAATAGAATGAACTTGAAAAAAAACAAAGCAACATGAACTTGAAAAATTAATGATATTTTTATACGTTTTTTTTTTAATTCCTTTTTTTTTATTTTTATAACATGGATACTCCTGTTTATGAATCGGCCTCATTGTTGTCATCTTCTTCAATGTCCTCATCCAAAATGTACTCGACATTATCACGTTTCTTAAATAGCTTTATCCTTTTACTTGCAATCAAAGTTTTTAGTGCAACACCATTTAATTCACAAAGAGCATACGTACCATTGTTGTTGACTTTTGATACAATGTATGGCCCAAACCACCGTTGAGTGAGCTTTTTGCATGCATCATATTGAGAGTCAAATGTACTATCATAAATGAGCACCCAATCTCCTACTTCAATTAGCTTAGGACGCAATCGATGAGTTTTATCAAAATAATGATTGTTCTTCATTCTAGATTCTCTTAATTTTTCAACGGCATCATCAAGTCTTAATTTACCTTGTTCTAACTGTTTAATGTGCAAACTCAAAAAATCATCAGTAGACATGTTTTCAGACCAAGGCAAATTTGACCATGCAGAAATATGAGACTGAATTGGAAACAATGGTTTTTGACAGTACATGAGTTCAACGGGCATATATCTAGTAGTACGTGTGCATGTCATTCTATCTGCCCAAAGTGCAAAAGGTAAGAATCTAGGCCATTGTTTGATGTCACCGTTACATGCTTTAGATATGGCTTTCACAATAGGTGGATGCCCTCTCTCTATTTTACCATTGGCCTCTGGATTATATGCAGTAGTAAGAGACAAACGAATACCGTGATGATCAAAGAACTCTTTAGCTTTTCTCGCATTTAACTCTCCACGATCGGCAACTACTTTCTCTATGTACCCAAAGCGACTTATGACATCTTCAAGCAAGAATTTGCAAGCATTGTAAGTGGTCTTAGATCGTAGTGCACATCCCTCTACATGATTAGTTAAATCTTCTCTTGCAAGTACAATGTAACGCATTTTGTCAATACCTTTAGGCATAGTTACAAGATCTACTACCCACTTGTAGTGAATACAAGGTGGATAAGTAGGATGCAACGGATCTCTATGTTTGACTGATGAATGAAGTTGACAAGTAGAACATGTAGAAACATAGCTACTAATGTCAACATACATCCTAGGCCAATAATAGGTACTTCTAATTTTTTCATATGTTCCAAAAAATCCTTTATGACCGGCCCATAATGTCTCATGCATTTCCTTCATTACTTGCAATTGAAGACCTCGTTTTCCTAGGACTGGTTGTGGATTCTTAACCTTACCCTTAGCATGTCTCCAAAGATAACCATTACATAGGAAAAAGTTATAAGCTCGTTTCCTAATGTTACGAAATCTATTCGTAGTCCAGTTAGGTAATGGTTGTAGTGTACTTAGATACTTTCCTATGTCTCTCCATTCATTTTCGTACTCAGACTCATGAAATTGCTCATACTCATATATATGTGGAACATAGTCAATTAAGTTCACATTCTTTATTAGATCACTTTCAAGATCATCATCAAATCTAGCTGTCGATAACATATTAGCAACTGAGTTTGACTTACCTGAAATATGAACTAACTCAGGATTTATGAACTTAATATATGAGATCCATCTAAGCATGGCTATATCAGGAGATGAAAAATTGGCTATCATTCCAATGAGAGGCAAACAATCAGTCTCAACTTTGACATTTGCACCAATGAAATATTCTTTGTCTGTTTTCAAAGCTGTTACCATACCCCATAGTTCTCGTTTGATTTGTGGATATTTTCGTTGTGTTTCATGTAAAATTTTGGCACCAAACCTAATTGCATATCTATTCCCTTCACTATCATCTTGACTTATAACCCAACCTATACCATTAGGACTAGTATCAACAGTCAATATAATAGGTTTGTTAGAAGAATAGTCTACATGCTTAAGGATGGGAGCTTCAAGCAATAATTTCTTCAATTTACGCATAGCTTGAGTGTGTTTATCAGTCCAAATAAATTTTCGTTTCTTCCTCAACAAGTCATAGAGACAATCAGCAATATGAGCAAAGTGTGGGATCCAAATAACATAAAAGATGCAAGCACCAAGAAATCTACGTACCTCACTCACGTTATTACATGTTTCAGAAATGTTGCTAATGGCATCAACTTTTTGTGGGTATGGATTTCGACCATAATGGCCACATAAATGTCCAATGATAAGAACCTCGTTGACACCAAAAACAGATTTCTCTATGGAAAATGTGAGACCTACCTCTTCAAATCGTTGAAATATTCTTTCACAATCAGTTACGACATCCAGATGAGTCTAAAGAAATGTCCTTTACACGTTCCTCACTCCCTTTAATTGGAATGTCATCAATGAATGGCATAGTTATATGAGGGATAAAATCATGCAAGACCATATTCATAGCACTCATCATATGAGCCACAAAATTAGTCGCTCCTTGAGGTAAAGTACACATTCGCACTAAGCCTAAAGGAGTTTTCATTGTGGTTATGTCACGACTGTCAATTGCTAACTGGAATTGATCATATCCAGAATATAAATCACCCATTGAATAGATAGAATGTCCTGAAAATGATTCAACAAACTCATCTACAATGGGTCCTGTTCCTACATTCCTTATGGTGACTTTATTGATGGGTTGGAGATCTTGAATAAAACGTAGTTTCCCATTCTTTTTAGGCACAGTGAACCATCTATTTGAGTAAGGTGCAAAAGATGGCTCTAAAATTCTCATGTTTATCTTCTCCTTAAGTAGTTTCATTAGCTCAGGTAAGTGAGCCTTTGGAACTGGTATAGGGCGAAGATTCCATGGAATATGTGGAATAGTAAAGATTATCATGGGTGAAACTAGCTTAGGATCTACACAACCAATCTCATGAGGATACATAGTAAAGGCTTTTCCATGGCTCCGTATAACTCTCTCAAATTTATCTCTCTCTGCTGGCAAAAGAAAACAAACCTCAGAGGGAATAGAAACAATCATAGAGCAAGGAGAAACATCACAATCTAAAGATAAAAAACAAGAATCAGAACCCAATCAACAAAAACAAGAGGAGAAACAAAAAGGGAAGAAGACAAAGCAAAGAAAAACAGAACCAAAGCCTTTAGATAAACCAGAACAATCAAAACAAACTGAAGACCAAACACGAGAACATGAACAAAAACAAGATCCTGAGCAAAAACAAAAGAAACCAAAGAGAAAACCTAAAGCCATCTTGATTTCAGAAATTGAGAGAAAAATAGATCCTATGGAGATTTTAGATGACATTTTGCTTAAGAGTCAAGTGACTATGTCTTTAGAACAAGTTTTCTCTATTGCAAAGCCTGTTTTTAAAGATACTTTATCGGCCTAATTAAAAGGAAGAGGTTTCCACTTAATCTAGATACTGAGATGCAAGATTCTCTAGATCAAGATCAAGCTATGAATGAAGCCTTAAACTTTGATGATGAATCTGATGAAGAGGACTTTGATGATGATGAAGTAAATGTTAATAAAAATCTCTTAGGACCTATTCAACCTGACCATGAAAATCATGAAAACAATCCTGAAAGCCACTTTAAAAGAACATTTTGGTCTAGAGGTACATCAGAGATGCATGTCAAAATAGGAAATGATAAGAACACTATCACTGTAAATGCATTAGTAGATTCCGACTCTGAAATCAATGTGATTTCAAGAGAAGTCTATGATAAGCTTCGATGGCCCATAGATAAAGATTGTGGATGGCGTATGAGAACTGCAGACAATGGTGTAGGTACCCTGTATGGAGCTTGTGCTAGTGTGCCCATATCCATAGGAGGGAATCACAGAAGAGTTTCACTTTTTTATTCAAGATAATTGCTCCTATGAAGTTCTCTTAGGTGAACCCTTTATTTGTGAGAGTCGTATGGAAACTAAAGCCATGGATGATGGGTCTACCTATGCTAGATTTAAGTCTAAGGATGGAATGCAATCACTTCAAGTCATGATGGTAGGAGTGAATCATCCTAGGAATCGATTGTCAATTAGAAAGAAACCTATTGTTACTCAGGGTCATGAGCATGCTTGTAGTGATTGTGCACCTCGATTCATGTTTGGAGCTACATATGATCAAAATTTCGGATAGAATCCATTGTTGAGCGGTACAACAGTGGATATTGGTTTGACATCTCGCATCCAACCAACATGTACAATAGTTTGTCACTTTGTTTTCCACATTCTAGATTAGATTTTCTTCATAAGAGTCAATTGTCCAAGTCTTTTATAAAAAAGACCCAAAAAAATTATAAAAACAACAAAATCATGGAACATGATGAGAACATTGAGCATGTGATTGAAACATCTCATTGTTTCTCTACTCTTGAGGAGTTAGAGTTATGTCTTCAACAAAATTCTAATTCCCATATTATTCTTCTTTCTTCCCTTGATGAGTATGCTCTAATCCAAGAGTATGCTCTCAATGTTGACAAGTGCTCAAAGTTTAACCAAACACATGATGCCTTAGTTGAAACAAAGTACAAAACTGTAGACAAAAAAATCAAACCCATAGCTCAACCATTACCTCAAGGAAGTAATGAAAAAATTATTGATGTGAAAAATGATCCAATTCTATGGAAAAGTCAACTTCCTTTGTGGGTTTACTTGATTCTACTTGTTGTTCATCAAGAGCTTCTAGTTTCACTCCTCTAGTTCCTACATCTGTTATGGTTATATTTTCATAGTGTTTTTTCATTCCTCCCTTACCATAATTTCCTTGCAAAGGTAGCTTAGATCGATAGTCACAAATTTTCTTGTCTATGTCTATTACTAGTTGTTGCTCTTTAGCAGCCTTCAATAGTTCACAATCTCTTAAAAAGTGCTCTAACGAAT
This sequence comes from Ceratopteris richardii, assembly GCA_020310875.1. Taxonomy (NCBI): domain Eukaryota; kingdom Viridiplantae; phylum Streptophyta; class Polypodiopsida; order Polypodiales; family Pteridaceae; genus Ceratopteris; species Ceratopteris richardii. The sequence goes on along the minus strand of CM035426.1, from coordinate 48,472,445 downwards.
CACACCAAGGACACCTACGAGGGCCACGCACAAAACCATTTTGATTTTGAGGATTTTGATTAACTTGTGGTGGGTGCTTGAATAGGATAATTAGGATTTTGATAAGGCAATTGATGTATTTGAGGACCTTCGGGAGCAACATGTGGTACTTGAGGTGCAAGAGGAGCTTCCATATTATACGGTTGATGATTTTGAAAATTTTGATTTTGAGGATTTTGAAAAGCTATTTGTGAAGCTTGAGGATACATGTTTTGATACATTTGAGGATTTTGCACATGAGGATGAGGATTTTGCATTGAAGGATTATGCATTGGAGGAACTTGATATGCTTGAGTAGGAGCTACTTGTGGATTTTGATTGGTAGCTATAACATGTTGATTAGGCTCTTGAAAAGTCATTGGGTTCATTTGATTTTGGAAAGTTTTGGTGTAATTAGATTGTAAAGCATCTATAGTCTTGGCCAAATTGGATTGTGTAGCAATAAGACTTTCCATTTGCTTAGTGAGAATTTCCACTTGAGATTGCTCAACTACACTTTTATTTGGCTCTACTTTAAAACCTTGAGTAGGCTCCATCATTTGAGGAATAGGAGTAGAGTCAAAAAGCATAGCATGGGATTGTTCTCTAACTTGCTCCTTAGTTTGTGGAAGGCTAGCTTGAGGAAGACTAGTGCTCATAAAGCATGGATTGTCTTTGATTTCTATGGGCTACAGCCTCTACTACTTTGTGCACTTTTTGCCAATTGTCAGTAAGACCATAACGCTTATCTGACTCTTCTAATCGCCATTCAACTTCCCTACGAGTTTCAGGATGAAGAAGCTTAAGAAAATTGATCACAAGATCATGTTCCAAAGTTATCTTATCCTCATCAGGAAGTTGCTCATAGCGTCTAATATACTCATTTTATAAGTGAGTAATAGAGCTACTAGGCTTTGGGGAATTGATCCATCGTAAGAATCCATCTCGATTATGTTGGCTATAATCTTCAAGATAGAATTTTTTGAGCATCTCCTTTCTAAAATCACTCCAAGGAAGACTATCATATTGAGTGACACAGTTTATGATAGAGCTATCAACAATTCGTTCAAAGAATGATATCAAAAGATCTTCAGGAAGACCAAAAGTCATAGCTTGCTCTTCAAACAAATCTAAGTAGCTTGTGATGTTGATGCCATTGAATTTTCCCTTCTCTCTCAACATAGAAGAGAATATTCTTTGGCCTTGTTTCTCAAGAATAAGGGATTTGAATCCTTCCTCCATCTTATGTGAATAAGCAAGTGATGCATGATGCTCTAGATCTCTCACAAATGTGTTTACTTCATGACGAAGATGTGCACGTTCCAGTGCAACACTCAAGACTGATGATGATATGATGAGGATGAAATATGAAACAAAGGATATGGATCACAACCTCCCAACAAGATCAGAAGCAAATGAAGAGCATCGTGGTACGTCAAGCTAGGCAGTCTACTAATCAAAGGTGGTTCCGACCCTCAAATCATGACAGTTCAACCGAATGTCACACGTAAGAAGGTGGGTTCCACTTCAGTGACCCTATGTATGTCTAGGCTCGTAACGTCTAACTAAAGAAGTCTAAGACTCATTAAAACCAGCACTAACTCACTCACACGCTCCACCGAGGGTGAGTTAAGATAGAGATGCTGATTTCAAGAGCCTATCCTAGATTGGAGTTCTAACTTAAATTTGAAACTAGATACTATACTCATACTAGCCCACCTTGGATCCTCACTCGCTCAACCGAGGGTGATCGTCTCAAGGAAACCGTAAGCTAGCATGAGCCCTATGGATGCCTAACAATGATGCTCTAGGAGTTTGGAGGGAGGTTTATATAGTTTTTTGAATGAATTTGGGCCCTTGGATCTAGAGAAATCAACTCTCAACTCTAGGATCAATACTTTCGATTACAACCATTTGATTAATCAAATCAATGGCTTGGAATTGTTCTTTCTGTCAAATCTAGTGTAAAGGAGTGAAATTTAGGCGCCTTCATTCTCCACCATTGGATCTCAGGATGATCTGGACCGTCGGATCAGTGCTGACATCAGTTTGGATAAGATAAGCCACTATTTTTGGAGAAAAGCTGCATTATTTATCTTTGATTGTCAAAAAAATCTTCTTTTATGGAAAAACACGTGGATCCTCCTTGCTTTAAGAATAAGTGCATCTCTACCCTTGAATATGAGCTCATCTTGATCGTACAACATGGCTCAATCAGCTTTCGCCATGTGGTGGCCCTTCAACCCTTCAATTTGCTTAAAGTAGAAAATTGTGATGATCCTGAAAACTGGACTTTGTACTCTTTGACCCTCCAAATAGGCTTTGATGAAGATGAAACTTTGTAGGACTATGTTTCCAAAGATCTCCTTTCGGACTATGCAGAAAAAACTCCCATTTGAATCTCCCTTGTACAAGTTTGACTACATTTGGAAGCTTGCAAGGTGGCATTAAGGTGTCTAGGAAGCTCTGATAGCCTTAAAAATTTGTACAAATATGTAGCCAAATATGGTCTCTAAACATGCCAAACCATATGGCTAACATAAATTTCTATACAAGAATTTGTAGGGTCAAACTAGAAAAATTACATTTTTACAAAATGAACATAGCATATCAATGTGCTATAAAATCCATTTTCTGCTGAAATTTGGGCTATAGACTGCCTTTGACAATCTTTACAAGTATATGAATTTTCATCTAATTTGATGACAATGGAATTTTTGCCCTAATTTCCTAACTTTGACCAGCTTTGACCGCTACCATGGACTTTCTTGATTTCTTTGAAACTTTGTATGTCAGATTCCTTTGACATCCTTGATGCATCCAGGACTTCTCAGGGAATTCCGGCTACCTTCATCAAATATGTTTTTTGTAGACCTTCACAAGTGAGAGAGGAGAGAAAATCTCGACGACACCGGTATACCATGCTAGAACCAAGCATATTGAAGTCCACTACCATTATGTAAGGGAGAAGCTAATGAGCAAGGATATTCAACTATCCTATGTCTCTACAGATATGCAATGTGCAGACATGTTGACTAAAGCTCTTGATGGTACAAAGTTAAGTAGATTCAAGTTGATGATTGGCTTGCAGGAAATCAAGGACAATTGAAGACTTATTTGGAGGCCAAGCATGTTAGGCTTGAGGGGGGGCGGTTGGTGCATTTTACCCAAGCCTACATGCTTGATATTATGATCATTTGTAAGTCACATGTGTAGTCATGTGAACACCTCTTGTAAAAGATTTCATTTTTCTCTCTTGTAATTGAAAAAAGAAAAAGGAAAAGGATGGCTTATCTCATCCATGATGTAAAAGCAAACTCGTGGCTCTAACTACCTAAAACTACGAATTTTTGAGTTGAGGGAATGTCTCCTAACTTTGGGGATCACTTTTAGGTGGAGCCATTCGAATTCGAATTCAAAACTCCCTCCAAGAATAGCTATAAAAAGGGCAAGAAGGAAGAAGCGATTAGCAAGCGTTGTACATGATCACTTCATGTCATTTTGTAGAGATTGAAGAGCTTACTCCATAGCTCTATCATTCTACTCCCATTGTGCAAATATTCATTGCCAATGTGGTTGTAATCGTATGTGAATCTATACATTTATCATCATCTACTACTCTGTTTTGTTCTCTGTTATACTCACTCAGAGCAGTACCTTCAGAAGGTCATATCTCGAATTCTACGCAACCTTTTTCAGTGTTTTAATGTGCTTTGATAGCTCTTACTTTCTTCTTTTCGCATATAAAGTTTTCAAGGTCATTAAATTTACAGTTTTGGAAATATTTGCATTTTACTACTCACTGGTCTATCTCTGCAGAGCCCCGAGAATGGTGGGCATGTTCCTAAAATTGATGAATGTTCTTGTCAGTGCTCAGTCCATCATTTGAAGTGTTTTAACTTGAATTGGGAAGCTTGCTAAGTCTATTTGCTAGGCCCAAAAGGAATTTATCTAATTCCTACCAAGTTCAGAGCATTCTTCATTTTTTCCAGCAAGTGTATGTCAAAAAATAGCAAATTTTGGGAGCTAGTCATTTCACAACTAGTCTGTCTTGACGGATACATGTTCCAAAGTACTTGGCTGATATTTTGGTGGATTTAGGAAGCTCAAAGGGTCTACTAATCAACTCTGAAGTCTCAATTGGCTGGTGCGAAGCTGGTTGTAGCAACACCTACTCACCAAGCACTCAATCTACATTGCAAAGGATTCAACCAATGAAGAACCTGCCACATTCGAAGAAGCACAAAGCAAGAAAGCTTGGAGAGATGCAATGGATGAAGAAATGGAAGCCTTGAAGGAGAATGACTCTTGGGAGCTTGTACCTAAGAAGCCATCTATGAAGGTAATTGGATCTCGATGGATATACAAAATCAAGAGGAATCCAGATGGAAGTATAAATAGACACAAAGCAAGGTTAGTTGCTAAAGGGTTTGCTCAAACCCATGGTATTGATTATGAGGAGACTCTATCTCAGTGTTGCAAAAATGCCTACAATTAGGGTTCTCATTAGTCTTGCTGCATCTAGAAATTGGAATCTCTATCAACTTGATGTAAAGAATGCTTTCTTGAATGGATGGATTTATGAGGAAGTGTATATGGCACAACCTCTTGGATATGAGGATGCACATCATCCTAACTATGTATGCAAACTAAAGAAAGCTTTGTATCGATTGAAGCAAGCTCCAGGAGCTTGGAATTTCAGATTGGTGACTTATTTGCAGGACCAAGGATTCAAAGCTAGCAAAGCGGATACCTCTCTGTTCATAAAGAGGAATGGATCTGAAGTGATCTATTTATGTGTGTATGTTGATGGTATTATTATCACAGGCAATGATCTTGAAGGAATCAAACAGGTAAAGGCTCAAATGAAGGAGGAGTTCAAAATAAGTGTCCTCGGACCACCCACTTATTTTCTTGGATTGGAGTTAATCTACACAGATTCAGGTATATACATCACACAAATGAAGTATGTCCATGACATGCTCGTCAAGTTCAAGATGGAAAATACCAAGTGTGCACGTACACCTATGGAGCAAAATCATAAGCTTAGTGCTTATGAAGGAGAGCCAATTGAAGACATCACAAGCTATCAAAGCTTGGTTGGAAGTTTGAACTATGCAACACTCACAAGGGTTGATATATGCTATAGTGTTAGCATATTGAGTTAGTTTATGCATAAGCCGAGAAGACCACATATGGAAGCGGCCAAGAGAGTCCTCAAGTACCTAAAGGGGACCATGAATGAAGGTTTGTTTTATTCATTTACTTCAGATAATGAGCTAAAGGTCTACTCAGATGCAGATTGGGCCGGATCTAGAGATGATAGAAGAAGCACATCCGGGTATATATCGTTTGCAGGTTCAAAAATCATTTCTTGGTCATCGAAGAAGCAACAAACCGTGGCATTATCTTCTACCGAAGCCGAATATAGAGGTTTGGCTAATGCAACTCAAGAAATCATGTGGTTAAAGTCTTTGTACATAGATCTTGGACTTCATTCTTCAACACCTCACATTTTTGGTGACAACACAAGCTGATTACATCTAGCATCTTATCCGGTGTACCATGCTAGAACCAAGCATATTGAAGTCCACTACCATTACGTAAGGGAGAAGCTAATGAGCAAGGATATTCAACTATCCTATGTCTCTATAGATATGCAATGTGCAGACATGTTGACTAAAGCTCTTGATGGTACAAAGTTAAGTAGATTCAAGTTGATGATTGGCTTGCAGGAAATCAAGGACAATTGAAGACTTATTTGGAGGCCAAGCATGTTAGGCTTGAGGGGGAGCTGTTGGTGCATTTTACCCAAGCCTACATGTTTGATATGCTTGATATTATGATCATTTGTAAGTCACATGTGTAGTCATGTGAACACCTCTTGTAAAAGAGTTCATGTTTATCTCTTGTAATTGAAAAAAGAAAAAGGAAAAGGATGGCTTATCTCATCTATGATGTAAAAGCAAACTCGTGGCTCTAACTACCTAAAACCACGAATTTTTGAGATGAGGGAATATCTCCTAACTTTGGGGATCACTTTTAGGTGGAGCCATTCGAATTCGAATTCAAAGCTCCCTCCAAGAATAGCTATAAAAAGAGCAAGAAGGAAGAGGCGATTAGCAAGCCTTGTACATGACCACTTCATGTCATTTTGTAGAGATTGAAGAGCTTACTCCATAGCTCTATCATTCTACTCCCATTGTGCAAATATTCATTGCCAATGTGGTTGTAATCATATGTGAATGTATACATTTATCATCATCTACTTCTCTGTTTTGTTCTCTGTTATACTCACTCAGAGGAGTACCTTCAGAAGGTCATATCTCGAGTTCTGCGCATTTTTTTTCAGTGTTTGAACATGCGTTGGATAGCTCTTACTTTCTTCATTTCACAAATAAATTTTCAAGGTCATTGGAGTTACAATTTTCAAGGTCATTGGAGTTACATTGGTGGATTTAGGAAGCTCAAAGGGTCTACTAATCAACTTTGAAGTCTCAGTTGGCTGGTGTGAAGCTGGTTGTAGCAGCACCTACTCACCAAGCACTCAATGTACATTGCAAAGGATTCAACCAATGAAGAACCTACCACATTCGAAGAAGCACAAAGCAAGAAAGCTTGGAGAGATGCAATGCATGAAGAAAGGGAAGCCTTGAAGAAGAATGACTCTTGGGAGCTTGTACCTAAGAAGCCATCTATGAAGGTAATTGGATCTCGATGGATATACAAAATCAAGAGGAATCTAGATGGAAGTATAAATAGACACAAAGCAAGGTTACTTGCTAAAGGGTTTGCTCAAACCCATGGTATTGATCATGAGGAGACTTTCTCTCCTGTTGCAAAAATGCCTACAATTAGGGTTCTCATTAGTCTTGTTGCATCTAGAAATTGGAATCTCTATCAACTTGATGTAAAGAATGCTTTCTTGAATGGATGGATTTATGAGGAAGTGTATATGGCACAACCTCCTGGATATGAGGATGCACATCATCCTAACTATGTATGCAAACTAAAGAAAGCTTTGTATGGATGAAGGCAAGCTCCAAGAGCTTGGAATTTTAGATTGGTGACTTATTTGCAGGACCAAGGATTCAAAGCTAGCAAAGCGGATACCTCTTTGTTCATAAAGAGGAATGGATCTGAAGTGATCTATTTATGTGTGTATGTTGATGATATTATTATCACAGGCAATGATCTTGAAGGAATCAAACAGGTAAATGCTCAAATGAAGGAGGAGTTCAAAATAAGTGACCTCGGACCACTCACTTATTTTCTTGGACTGGAGTTAATCTACACAGATTCAGGTATATACATCACACAAAGGAAGTATGTCCAGGACATGCTCGTCAAGTTCAAGATGGAAAATACCAAGTGTGCAGGTACACCTATGGAGCAAAATCATAAGCTTAGTGCTTATGAAGGAGAGCCAATTGAAGACATCACAAGCTATCAAAGCTTGGTTGGAAGTTTGAACTATGCAACACTTACAAGGGTGGATATATGCTATAGTGTTAGCGTATTGAGTTAGTTTATGCATAAGCCGAGAAGACCACATATGGAAGCAGCTAAGAGTGTCCTCAAGTACCTAAAGGGGACCATGAATGAAGGTTTCTTTTATTCATTTACTTCAGATAGTGAGCTAAAGGTCTACTTAGATGCAGATTGGGCCGGATCTAGAGATGATAGAAGAAGCACATCCAGGTATATATCGTTTGCAGGTTCAAAAATCATTTCTTGGTCATCGATGAAGCAACCAACCATGGCATTATCTTCTACCAAAGCCGAATATAGAGGTTTGGCTAATGCAACTCAAGGAATCATGTGGTTAAAGTCTTTGTATACAGATCTTGGACTTCATTCTTCAACACCTCACATTTTTGGTGACAACACAAGCTCACTACATCTAGTAGCTAATCTGATATACCATGCTAGAACCAAGCATATTGAAGTCCACTACCATTATGTAAGGGAGAAGCTAATGAGCAAGGATATTCAACTATCCTATGTCTCTATAGATATTCAATGTGCAGACATGTTGACTAAAGCTCTTCATGGTACAAAGTTAAGTAGTTTCAAGTTGATGATTGGCTTGCAGGAAATCAAGGACAATTGAAGAATTATTTGGAGGCCAAGCATGTTAGGCTTGAGGGGGAGTTGTTGGTGCATTTTACCGAAGCCTACATGCTTGATATGCTTGATATTATGATCATTTGCAAGTCACATGTGTAGTCATGTGAACACCTCTTGTAAAAGAGTTCATTTTTATGTCTTGTAATTGAAAAAAGAAAAAGGAAAAGGATGGCTTATCTCATCCATGATGTAAAAGAAAACTTGTGGCTCTAACTACCTAAAACCACGATATTTTGAGCTGAGGGAATATCTCCTAACTTTGGGGATCACTTTTAGGTGGAGCCATTCGAATTCGAATTCAAAACTCCCTCCAAGAATAGCTATAAAAAGAGCAAGAAGGAAGATGCGATTAGCAAGCCTTGTACATGACCACTTCATGTCATTTTGTAGAGATTGAAGAGCTTACTCCATAGCTCTATCATTCTACTCCCATTGTGCAAATATTCATTGCCTATGTGGTTGTAATCATATGTGAATCTATACATTTATCATCATCTACTTCTCTGTTTTGTTCTCTGTTATACTCACTCAGAGGAGTACCTTCAGAAGGTCATATCTCGAGTTCTACGCAACCTTTTTCAGTGTTTTAACGTGCTTGGATAGCTCTTACTTTCTTCTTTTTGCATGTAAATTTTCAAGGTCTTTGGATTTACAGTTTTGGAAATATTTGCATTTTACTACTCATTGGTCTATCTCTGCAGAGCCCCGAGAATGGTGGGCATGTTCCAGAAATTGATGAATCTTCTTGTCAGTGCTGAGTCGATCATTTGAAGTGTTTTAACTTGGATTGGGAAGCTTGCTGAGTCTATTTTCTAGGCCCAAAAGGAATTTATCTAATTCCTACCAAGTTCAGAGCATTGCTCATTTTTTCTAGCAGGTGTATGTCCAAAAATAGCAAGTTTTGGGAGCTAGTCATTTCACAACTAGTCTATCTTGACGGATATATGTTCCAAAGTACTTGGCTGATATTTTGGTGGATTTAGGAAGCTCAAAGGGTCTACTAATCAACTTTGAAGTCTGAGTTGTCTGGTGTGAAGCTGGTTGTAGCAGCACCTACTCACCAAGCACTCAATCTACATTGCAAAGGAGTCAACCAATGAAGAACCTACCACATTCAGAGAAGCACAAAGCAAGAAAGCTTGGAGAGATTCAATGGATGAAGAAATGGAAGCCTTGAAAGAGAATGACTCTTGGGAGCTTGTACCTAAGAAGCCATCTATGAAGGTAATTGGATCTCGATGGATATACAAAATCAAGAGGAATCCAGATGTAAGTATAAATAGACACAAAGCAAGGTTAGTTGCTAAAGGGTTTGCTCAAACCCATGGTATTGATTATGAGGAGACTTTCTCTCCTGTTGCAAAAATGCCTACAATTAGGGTTCTCATTAGTCTTGCTGCATCTAGAAATTTGAATCTCTATCAACTTGATGTAAAGAATTCTTTCTTGAATGGATGGATTTATGAGGAAGTGTATATGGCACAACCTCTTGGATATGAGGATGCACATCATCCTAACTATGTATGCAAACTAAAGAAAGCTTTGTATGGCTTGAAGCAAGCTCCAAGAGCTTGGAATTTCAGATTGGTGACTTATTTGCAGGACCAAGGATTCAAAGCTAGCAAAGCGGATACCTCTTTGTTCATAAAGAGGAATGGATGTGAAGTGATCTATTTATGTGTGTATGTTGATGATATTATTATCACAGGCAATGATCTTGAAGGAATCAAATAGGTAAAGGCTCAAATGAAGGAGGAGTTGAAAATAAGTGACCTCGGACCACTCACTTATTTTCTTGGATTAGAGTTAATCTACACAGATTCAGGTATATACATCACACAAAGGAAGTATGTCCATGACATGCTCGTTAAGTTCAAAATGGAAAATACCAAGTGTGCAGGTACACCTATGGAGCAAAATCATAAGCTTGGTGCTTATGAAGGAGAACCAATTGAAGACATCACAAGCTATCAAAGCTTGGTTAGAAGTTTGAACTATGCAACACTCACAAGGGTGGATATATGCTATAGTGTTAGCATATTGAGTTAGTTTATGCATAAGCCAACAAGACCACATATGGAAGCGGCCAAGAGAGTCCTCAAGTACCTAAAGGGGACCATGAATGAAGGTTTGTTTTATTCATTTACTTCAGATAGTGAGCTAAAGGTCTACTCAGATGCAGATTAGGCCGGTTCTAGAGATGATAGAAGAAGCACATCCGGGTATATATCGTTTGCAGGTTCAAATATCATTTCTTGGTCATCGAAGAAGCAAACAACCGTGGCATTATCTTCTACCGAAGTCGAATATAGAGGTTTGGCTAATGCAACTCAAGAAATCACGTGGTTAAAGTCTTTGTACACAGATCTTGGAATTCATTCTTCAACACCTCACATTTTTGGTGACAACACAAGCTCACTACATCTAGCAGCTATTTCGGTATACCATGCTAGAACCAAGCATATTGAAGTCCACTACCATTATGTAAGGGAGAAGCTAATAACCAAGGATGTTCAACTATCCTATGTCTCTACAGATATGCAATGTGCAGACATGTTGACTAAAGCTCTTGATGGTACAAAGCTAAGTAGATTCAAGTTGATGATTGGGTTGCAGGAAGTCAAGGACAATTGAAGACTTATTTGGAGGCCAAGCATGTTAGGCTTGAGGGGGGGCTGTTGGTGCATTTTACCCAAGCCTACATGCTTGATATTACGATCATTTGTAATTCACATGTGTAGTCATGTGAACACCTCTTTTAAAAGAGTTCATTTTTATCTCTTGTAATTCAAAAGAGAAAAAGGAAAAGGACGGCTTATCTCATCCATGATGTAAAAGCAAACTCATGGCTCTAACTACCTAAAACTACGAATTTTTGAGCTAAGGGAATATCTCCTAACTTTGGGGATCACTTTTAGGTGGAGCCATTCGAATTCTAATTCAAAACTCCCTCCAAGAATAGCTATAAAAAGGGCAAGAAGGAAGAGGCGATTAGCAAGCCTTGTACACGACCACTTCATGTCATTTTGTAGAGATTGAAGAGCTTACTCCATAGCTCTATCATTCTACTCCCATTGTGCAAATATTCATTGCCAATGTGGTTGTAATCATATGTGAACTCTATACATTTATCATCATCTACTTCTTTGTTTTGTTCTCTGTTATAGTCACTCAGAGCAGTACCTTCAGAGGGTCATATCTCGAGTTCGTTCTTGGATAGCTCTTACTTTCCTCTTTTCGCATATAATTTTTTAAAGGTCATTGGATTTACAGTTTTGGAAATATTTGCATTTTACTACTCAGTGGTCTATCTCTGCAGAGCCCCGAGAATGGTGGGCATGTTCCAGAAATTGATGAATCTTCTTGTCCGAGCTCAGTCCATCATTTGAAGTGTTTTGACTTGGATTGGGAAGCTTGCTAAGTCTACTTGCTAGGCCCAAAAGGAATTTATCTAATTCCTACCAAGTTCAAAGCATTGTTCATTTTTTCCAGCAGGTGTATGTCCAAAAATAGCAAGTTTTGGGAGCTAGTCATTTCACAACTAGTCTGTCTTGATGGATACATGTTCCAAAGTACTTGGCTGATATTTTGGTGGATTTAGGAAGCTCAAAGGGTCTACTAATCAACTTTAAAGTCTCAGTTGGCAAGTGTGAAGCTGGTTGTAGCAGCACCTACTCACCAAGCACTCAATCTACATTGCAAAGGATTCAACCAATGATGAACCTACCACATTTGAAGAAGAACAAAGCAAGAAAGCTTGGAGAGATGCAATGGATGAAGAAATGGAAGCCTTGAAGGAGAATGACTCTTGGGAGCTTGTACCTAAGAAGCCATCTATGAAGGTAATTGGATCTCGATGGATATACAAAATAGCAAGGAATCCAAATGGAAGTATAAATAGACACAAAGCAAGGTTAGTTGCTAAAGGGTTTGCTCAAACCCATGGTATTGATTACGAGGAGACTTTATCTCCTATTGCAAAAATGCCTACAATTAGGGTTCTCATTAGTCTTGCTCCATCTAGAAATTGGAATCTCTATCAACTTGATGTAAAGAATGCTTTCTTGAATGGATGGATTTATGAGGAAGTGTATATGGCACAACCTCCTAGATATGAGGATGCACATCATCGTAACTATGTATGCAAAATAAAGAAAGCTTTGTATGGATTGAAGCAAGCTCCAAGAGCTTGGAATTTCAGATTGGTGACTTATTTGCAGGACCAAGGATTCAAAGCTAGCAAAGCGGATACCTCTTTGTTCATAAAGAGGAATGGATATGAAGTGATCTATTTATGTGTGTATGTTGATGATATTATTATCACATGCAATGATCTTGAAGGAATCAAATAGGTAAAGGCTCAAATGAAGGAGGAGTTCAAAATAAGTGACCTCGGACCACTCACTTATTTTCTTGGATTGGAGTTAATCTACACAGATTCAGGTATATACATCACACAAAGGAAGTATGTCCATGACATGCTCGTCAAGTTCAAGATGGAAAATACCAAGTGTGCAGGTACACCTATGGAGCAAAATCATAAGCTTAGTGCTTATGAAGGAGAGCCAATTGAAGACATCACAAGCTATTAAAGCTTGGTTAGAAGTTTGAACTATGCAACACTCACAAGGGTGGATATATGCTATAGTGATAGCATATTGAGTGAGTTTATGCATAAGCTGAGAAGACCACATATGGAAGCAGCCAAGAGAGTCCTCAAGTACCTAAAGGGGACCATGAATGAAGGTTTATATTATTTATTTACTTTAGATAGTGAGGTAAAGGTCTACTCAGATGCAGATTAGGCCGGATCTAGAGATGATAGAAGAAGCACATCCGTGTATATATCGTTTGCAGGTTCAAATATCATTTCTTGGTCATCGAAGAAGCAACCAACCGTGGCATTATCTTCTACCAAAGTCGAATATAGAGGTTTGGCTAATGCAACTCAAGAAATCATGTGGTTAAAGTCTTTGTACACAGATCTTGGACTTCATTCTTCAACACCTCACATTTTTGGTGACAACACAAGCTCACTACATCTAGCAGCTAATCCCGTATACCATGCTAGAACCAAGCATATTTAAGTCCACTACCATTATGTAAGGGAGAAGCTAATGAGCAAGGATATTCAACTATCCTATGTCTCTACAGATATGCAATGTGCAGACATGTTGACTAAAGCTCTTGATGGTACAAAGTTAAGTAGATTCAAGTTGATGATTGGCTTGCAAGAAATCAAGGACAATTGAAGACTTATTTGGAGGCCAAGCATGTTAGGCTTGAGGGGGGGCTGTTGGTGCATTTTACCCAAGCCTACATGCTTGATATGCTTGATATTATGATCATTTGTAAGTCACATGTGTAGTCATGTGAACACCTCTTGTAAAAGAGTTCATTTTTATCTCTTGTAATTGAAAAAAGAAAAAGGAAACGGATGGCTTATCTCATCCATGATGTAAAAGCAAACTCGTGGCTCTAACTACCTAAGACCATGACTTTTTGAGCTGAGGGAATATATCCTAACTTAGGAGATCACTTTTAGGTGGAGCCATTCGAATTCGAATTCAAAACTCCCTCCAAGAATAGCTATAAAAAGGGCAAGAAGGAAGAGGTGATTAGCAAGCCTTGTACATGACCACTTTATGTCATTTTGTAGAGATTGAAGAGATTACTCCATAGCTCTATCTTTCTACTCCCATTGTGCAAATATTCATTGCCAATGTGGTTGTAATCGTATGTGAATCTATACATTTATCATCATCTACTTCTCTGTTTTGTTCTCTGTTATACTCACTCAGAGCAGTACCTTCAGAAGGTCATATCTCGAGTTCTACGAAACCTTTTTCACTGTTTTAATGTGCTTGGATAGCTCTTACTTTCTTCTTTTTGCATATAAATTTTCAAGGTCATTGGATTTACGGTGTTGGAAATTTTTGCACTTTACTACTCACTGGTCTATCTCTGCAGAGCCCCGAGAATGGTGGGCATGTTCCAGAAATTGATGAATCTTCTTGTCAGTGCTCAGTCCATCATTTGAATTGTTTTAACTTGGATTGGGAAGTTTGCTAAGTCTATTTGCTAGGCCCAAAAGGACTTTATCTAATTCCTACCAAGTTCAGAGCATTGTTCATTTTTTCTAGCAGGTGTATGTCCAAAAATAGCAAGTTTTGGGAATTAGTCATTTCACAACTAGTCTGTCTTTACGGATACATGTTCCAAAGTACTTGGCTGATATTTTGCTGGATTTAGGAAGCTCAAAGGGTCTACTAATCAACTCTGAAGTCTCAGTTGGCTGGTGTAAAGCTGGTTGTAGTAGCACCTACTCACCAAGCACTCAATCTACATTGCAAAGGATTCAACCAATGAAGAACCTACCACATTCGAAGAAGCACAAAGCAAGAAAGCTTGGAGAGATGCAATGGATGAAGAAATGGAAGCCTTGAAGGAGAATGACTCTTGGGAGCTTGTACCTAAGAAGCCATCTATGAAGGTAATTGGATCTCGATGGATATAGAAAATCAAGAGGAATCCAGATGGAAGTATAAATAGACACAAAACAAGGTTAGTTGCTAAAGGGTTTGCTCAAACCCATGGTATTGATTATGAGGAGACTTTATCTCCTATTGCAAAAATGCCTACAATTAGGGTTCTCATTAGTCTTGCTGAATCTAGAAATTGGAATCTCTATCAACTTGATGTAAAGAATGCTTTCTTGAATGGATGGATTTATGAGAAGTGTATATGGCACAACCTCCTGGATATGAGGATGCACATCATCCTAACTATGTATGCAAACTAAAGAAAGCTTTGTATGGATTGAAGCAAGCTCTAGGAGCTTGGAATTTCAGATTGGTGACTTATTTGCAGGACCAAGGATTCAAAGCTAGCAAAGCGGATACCTCTTTGTTCATAAAGAGGAATGGATCTGAAGTGATCTATTTATGTGTATATGTTGATGATATTATTATCACAGGCAATGATCTTGAAGGAATCAAACAGGTAAAGGCTCAAATGAAGGAGGAGTTCAAAATAAGTGACCTCGGACCACTCACTTATTTTCTTGGATTGGAGTTAATCTACAGAGATTCAGGTATATACATCACACAAAGGAAGTATGTCCATGACATGCTCGTCAAGTTCAAGATGGAAAATACCAAGTGTGCAGGTACACCTATGGAGCAAAATCATAAGCTTAGTGCTTATGAAGGAGAGCCAATTGAAGACATCACAAGCTATCAAAGCTTGGTTGGAAGTTTGAACTATGCAACACTCACAAGGGTGGATATATGCTATAGTGTTAGCATATTGAGTTAGTTTATGCATAAGCTGAGAAGACCACATATGGAAGGGGCCAAGAGAGCCCTCAAGTACCTAAAGGGGACCATGAATGAAGGTTTGTTTTATTCATTTACTTCAGATAGTGAGCTAAAGGTCTACTCAGATGCAGATTGGGCCATATCTAGAGATGATAGAAGAAGCACATCAGGGTATATAGTTTCCAGGTTCAAATATCATTTCTTGGTCATCGAAGAAGCAACGAACCGTGGCATTATCTTCTACCGAAGCCGAATATAGAGGTTTGGCTAATGCAACTCAAGAAATCATGTGGTTAAAGTCTTTGTACACAGATCTTGGACTTCATTCTTCAACACCTCACATTTTTGGTGACAACACAAGCTCACTACATCTAGCAGCTAATCCGGTATACCATGCTAGAACCAAGCATATTGAAGTCCACTACCATTATGTAAGGGAGAAGCTAATGAGCAAGGATATTCAACTATCCTATGTCTCTACAGATATGCAATGTGCAGACATGTTGACTAAAGCTCTTGATGGTACAAAGTTAAGTGGATTCAAGTTGATGATTGGCTTGCAGAAAATCAAGGACAATTGAAGACTTATTTGGAGGCCAAGCATGTTAGGCTTGAGGGGGAGCTGTTGGTGCATTTTACCCAAGCCTACATGCTTGATATGCTTGATATTATGATCATTTGTAAGTCACATGTGTAGTCATGTGAACACCTCTTGTAAAAGAGTTCATTTTTATCTCTTGTAATTGAAAAAAGAAAAAGGAAAAGGATGGCTTATCTCATCCATGATGTAAAAGCAAAATCGTGGCTCTAACTACCTAAAACCACGAATTTTTGAGCTGAGGGAATTTGTCCTAACTTTGGGGATCACTTTTAGGTGGAGCCATTCGAATTCGAATTCAAAACTCCCTCCAAGAATAGCTATAAAAAGAGCAAGAAGGAAGAGGCGATTAGCAAGCCTTGTACATGACCACTTTATGTCATTTTGTAGAGATTGAAGAGCTTACTCCATATCTCTATCATTCTACTCCCATTGTGCAAATATTCATTGCCAATGTGGTTGTAATCATATGTGAATCTATACATTTATCATCATCTACTTCTCTGTTTTGTTCTCTGTTATACTCACTCAGAGGACTACCTTCAGAAGGTCATATCTCAAGTTCTACGCAACTTTTGTTAGTGTTTTAACATGCGTTAGATAGCTCTTACTTTCTTTATTCGCATATAAATTTTCAAGGTCATTGGAGTTACAATGTCGGAAATAGTTGCATTTTACTACTCACTGGTCTATCTCTGCAGAGCCCCGAGAATGGTGGGCATGTTCCAGAAATTGATGAATCTTCTTGTCAGTGCTCAGTCCATCATTTGGAGTGTTTTAACGTGGATTGGGAAGCTTGCTAAGTCTGTTTGCTAGGCCCAAAAGGAATTTATCTAATTCCTACCAAGTTCAGAGCATTGTTCATTTTTTCCAGCAGGTGTATGTCCAAAAATAGCAAGTTTTGGGAGCTAGTCATTTCACAACTAGTCTGTCTTGACTTAAACTTTTGGGATACATGTTCCAAAGTACTTGGCTGATATTTTGGTGGATTTAGGAAGCTCAAAGGTTCTACTAATCAACTCTGAAGTCTCAGTTGGCTGGTGTGAAGCTGGTTGTAGCAGCACCTACTCATCTTTGGTTTGCATCCACCATCTCTCTTCACATCATGAAGCAAAGTCCATGATACTCAGCACTTGACACAGAAGTAAGTCCATGAAACTCGATATCCGACAGATATCGCGAGATGAATCTTACGATACTCGATATCGGACAGATGTCGCAAAGCTAAGTCCACGATATCTGACACTCGTCAGGTGTCGCAGAATAAATCACAACACTGGACACTCGTCAGGTGTCACGAAGAAAATCCCATGATATCTGATATCTGCCAGATGTCACAAAAACTCTCATGATATCCGATGTGGCTAGATATTGCGGCACTCAACCACATGAGATCACGACATCTAGATGTCGCGACAGTCAACCGTGGGAGAACACGACACCTGGAGTTTTTGGAGTCCAAGTTCAAAACTTTTTGCAAATATGAGTAGCTTGTGTCCTCCTTGTCACTCCTATGTGTCTGTAGATGCAAAATCTCTCTTCAAATCCGCGATATCTCACTCACGACATTTGGCGTAGGTCACTTCACGTCCGGTACAGTTCACTCAATTTTTGGGTATATTGAGGTGTATTTCTTCAATGTTTTAGTTTTGCACCCTCTCTAAGGTTCTTTCTCACAACCACAAGTGAAAACAAAGTGAATCTACGGGTGAAAACTGAAGAAATCAAAGAAGATGAAGTTGGGAGAAGATGTTGATGATGATGAAGATGAAGATAAAAGAAAAACTCAAAAACTGAACTGAAAATGGTGATTGATTTGTTTTAAAACCTTCCAATGTCGCTACTCTATGTCTTACCGTCACATGCTCGTCCTCCAAGCTCTCTCCCTGACAACGACGCCAAATTTGGGGTCACTCTAGCACAATAGCAAGTACCAATGTGAGGAGCTTCACCTCATAAATGTCAATCCGCGGAGACGTGAGGACCGGTATGAAGACCATGAGCAAGTGATGGCACAAGTGCGTGAGTGAAAGCACACAAGCATGCACACACATACACACACATGCGCACAAGGTAAGAGCAAAGAGTGGAACAATGGAAGGACTTTGATTACAAAAGAACTCTCTTACAAAGCTGAAATCTACAACAAGCTACCTCAAAAATGAGCTCTCCAACCCTTTTTATAGTTTTTTGAGTGGTTTTGGCCCTATCCAGACCTAGTCTCTGGCCTAGTTAAAAATTAGGTTCCAGGGCTTATTTGGGGGCTCAAATGGAGTCTAAAAATTATGAAAATTGGTAGGATGATAGTTCTAATACTCCTCAAGCTTGATGACTCCTCGGCTTGAACAAAATGGAGTTACAAAAATGAAAAGTGGTATTTATAATGGTTTTTAGTGATAAAAATCACTATTTTTATACGGATTTCTTCTGAAAATTTGACATGTGCTTCTTGGAGCTCCCTACATGGTCCTTCTTCTTGTGTGTCCACTTCATTGATATGCTTCCATGCTTGTGGGTGACCTTGACTATCAACAGCTACAGATTATACAACCCAACAACCAAAGGATTCTTGGTGAGTAGAGATGTAGTATTTGATGAGAATAGTTCTTGGTATGAATATTCATGTAGAAAGGTCAACCTACCTTATGATCTTGAAGAAGATTTTCCAAAACTTGTTAAGGATGATTCTTCTAAAGTTAAAGAGCAGGATACCTCAGAAGATGATGAAGCAACTTCGTATGAAAGACTCAAAATGTTGAAGTCTAAAGGTAAAGAAAAAATGCAGGAACTTGGACAAGAGACAAAATCATCACATCATGGCCTAATAAGGTCCATGAGGGAGAAAAGAAAATGAGAAAGGTATGGGTTAGATACTTCTCTAGTCACTAAACATTCAATCTATCTAGCACAGGACACAAATCAAGAGGAACCCTCAATATTTGAGGAAGCAAAGAAGAAATCAGAATGGAGGCATGCAATGGAAGAAGAAATTGAGGCTCTTGAGGAGAATAACACTTGGGAGTTGGTTCCCAAGTCTCCATCAATGAAAGTGATAGGCTCAAGATGGATCTACAAATTGAAGAAGAACTTAGATGGCTCCATTAATAGGTATAAGGCAAGGCTTGTGGCAAAAGGCTTTGCACAAACTCAAGGAATTGATTATGAGGAGAACTCTCTTGTGGCAAAGATGCCTACTATTAGGGTTTTTATTAGTATTGCCTCTTCCAAGAATTGGAAGATACTTCAATTGGATGTAAGAAATGCATTTCTTAATGGATGAATAACAAAAGAGGTATATATGGCACAACCACCTGGTTTTGAGAATCACATATATCCTGATTATGTGTGTAAACTTAATAAAACTTTATATGGACTCAAACAAGCCCCAAGGGCTTGGAATCACAAGCTTGTCTCATTCTTGCAGGATAAAGGATTTCAACCTAGCAAGTCAGATCCATCACTATTCATAAAAAGGAGTAGTTCTGAAGTCATCTATTTGTGTGTATGTAGATGATATTATACTTAAAGGAAATGATACACATGGCATGAAGAGAATCAAAGAATAGATGAGAGAAGAATTCAAGATAAGTGATTTGGGTTCACTTACCTACTTCCTAGGATTGGAATTTATCTACAAAGATCATGGTTTGTTTCTCACTCAAAGAAAGTACATTAAAGACATGTTGACAAAATTCAAGATGCAAGATTGCAGGTACTCCAATGGATGTTAAATTGAGCTCACATGAAGTTGAACTCATAGAAGATGTGACATGTTATCAAATCCTTGTGAATATTTTGAACTATGCCACATTGACAAGGGTTGATATATGTTATAGTGTGAATGTGCTAAGTCAATTTATGCACACACCTAGGAAACCTCACATGGATGCTACCAAGAGGATACTCAGATATCTCAAAGGGACCATGGATGAAGGGTTATGCTACCCTTATGTATCTAATTTAAGTTTGAAATTGTTGTCTGATGTAGATTAGGCAGGCTCCTAGGAAGAGAGAAGGAGCACCTCAGGATATCTTACCTTTGCAGGTTGAAAACTTATTTCATGGTCATCCAAGAAGCAACCCACAGTTGCACTCTCTTCCACTGAAGCTGAATACAGAGGTCTTTCAATAGTTACTCAAGAAGCAATGTGGATGAAGACACTATTCACATCTTGGATTGGAAATTGGAACTCCAACTATCTTTGGTGACAATATGAGCTCTATTCACTTGGCTGCCAATCCATTTTTTCATGCAGGGACTCAACATATTGAAGTAAATTATCACTACGTAAGAGAGAAGATTGTGATCAAGGAAATTCAGTTAACTTATGTGTCCACTCATCAACAATGTCCAGATATTCTAACCAAAGCATTGGATAGTACAAAGCTTTGTAAACTCAAGGCTATGATTGGTTTGCAGGTAATCTTGGAGGATTGAGATCACTTGACTTGACGGGGAGCTGCTGGAAGAAGTTCATGGCAAGTCCAAGTGATGGCTTGAGTCATCAAAAGGCTTCGAAATTTAAAGGAAATGTCAACTCCTTGTTCACTTGTGAACTCCCTCTTGTAATCTTTGAGTATTTACTTGATGTAAAAATTGAAAGCATCTAAAGTGGTTGAGTCCACTTGATGAAAAAAGAAAGGAGAAGCCATGAATTTGTGATTGAAGTTAGTTGGAGAATCAATTCAATCACTAAAACGTTTGGAGAGTGATTATAGGAAGATTAAAATTCAAAATTGGGCTCCAACCATCACTATAAATACATGGCAGTTTAGTTGCATTTTGTAGACCTCCATGAGCTGAGATTTATGCCTTATCAGTGTGGCTTCAAGGCACACATATGTATCGGTAATTCCATTGTATTTTACAATCAATACACTTTCATTTTCATGATCATTTGAGTTCAAATTTTCATGCTTTTGTGAAGTGTATTGTTCATTACCATATCTCTTAGTTTTCTCAGTCAAATTGCAAAGATGATTTATATGAGTTTGGTGCATCATTTTCACTGATTTAAGTTGTTAAAGTTTTCTACTTAATTTTACTAAATGCTCATAAAATTTCATTGCAATTGGATTTTTCAATCTTAAGATATGTTTAGTTGAAGTTGACTATATCGCTTCATTCTCTACTTCTCCGTCAGCACTCCATCAGATCAGTGCTTTTCTTAGAGCTGGTTCTCAGTGTGTACCATCATTTTCCATGATTCAAAGCTTGATAGAATCAATATACTGTCTACTATATGCGTAAAAAATCTCATAAGCATTGCATTTCTGAATCTTGAGATATTAACATTTTTTTGCTCACAGGTTTGAGTAGTGCTACAACCCGTGAAAATCGGGATGGTCCTATAACTTGCTAGACTTCTTTCTCTTTATGTGGTCCATCATTTTTGATGGAATAACTCTTTATTGTTAGCGCACTAAGTTAATAAGAGCTCCTCATAAGGAATTAATTTCATTGCTACTGTGGCCAGAGAATTGTTCAAAACATTGAGCATGTGTATGAACATAAATAGAAAGCTTTTTACTCTTGAATCTACTCCAACTTATTTGTCTTGATTCAAATTTTTGAGAGTGATCTTCCAAGGTACATAGGTTGTCTAATACATTCTTTGACAAGCTAAAATGGTCCACTACATATCCCGAGAGTTCATTTGGCTAGTGGAGTGCAAAGTTTTTGCAGCACCACTTCATCTTCTCCAAGTACAAATCCATCTCTTCACAATAATGAGAGCATATATTTATTCTTAAACATAGAAACAGATGAGGCATTCTAGAGGGATAAACCTGACCAACCTAATGAAATTGGGACAGTCACCATATATGAACTTAAATATCATAATACACCAAGAAACATGGTCTACTTAGACAACACGTCATAGAGAGTGTTTGTGGTGTTGGAGCATGGTAGGCATGCCTACACTTGGAAGGGTGAATTTTTCTTTCCCCAACCATGAGTAAATGTCTCTTTTGATCACCAAGGAGCTGGAACATCCCAAGCTCATGGAATTCAGAGAAAAGAATGGAGACAAACCTGAAGTTAGTTTTGCATATAGAAGAGAAAGAAATGGAGCAAAAACAGGTAGAATGGATAATGAGAGGCATAGATGCCCAAGACTTCAAAGGGGTGTGGATGAGTTCCCCTTGCCAAGGTGCAGAGAACATCCTAGGATCTTGAGGCCTGAACAATTGATTAAGTCCATGAAGAATTGCTTTGATGGCACATAAGACCCACATGATCATGTAGCAGAGTTTAAGTAAGTTTTGAGAGCTGAACAAGTTGAAGACCTGTTCACTCAACCCAATGCTTTTGATGTAACTCTCAAGAATACTGTTGGAGTTAGACGTCTGCGGAAGCACACGAACAGCACAAGGAAGAAGAAGAAGCTTGGAGCACAACACACAAGACTGAATGTATTACTAGAGAATGTACAAAGATAAGTAGCCCATTAGGGCAATAGGCGTATATACAAGCCGGGGGAAAAAAACCTCCTAAAGAGGGAAAAAAGTGCCCCGGCGGTCCTAGAGTGTTCACACACATCACTACGTAAATATATCAACAAATCCCCCCTGGGAGTGATGCGGTGAACAAGGAGCTGGCACTCATGTATAAGGAAGTGCCGAGCTATGTGGAAATCACTCCACAAAAGGAAGTAAGCCCAAAGCTTTGCGGAAAGCTTCAAACTTCTCCCTAGGCAGAGCCTTGGTGAAAAGGTCTGCAATGTTCTCCTGCGTGGGCACATATGCCAAGCTGATCTCCCCAGCAGAGAACCTCTCCCTAACATAGTGATAATGCACCTCAATGTGCTTAGTGCGAGCATGGAACACAGGGTTCCTCGCAACTGCCAATGCTCTCTAACTGTCAGTGAAGATGGTGGTGGCAGAAGACTGGCCAACACCCAAATCAGCCATAAGGCGTCTGAGCCACACACACTCAACAGTCGCTGTGAAAGCTGCCCTATACTCAGCCTCACAATTGGAAGTGGCCACAGTAGGCTGCTTCTTGCTCAACCAAGATATACATGAGCTACCAAGCATGAAGCAAAAACCCCTGGTGGACACACGAGTGTCATACCAACCAGCCCAATCTGAGTCAGAAAAAGCATGCAAATCTGGCGGTAGTGATCCCCCCTTGGGATAAAACAACCCAAGTAGCCGAGTACCACTCAAGTAGCGAAAGATGCGCTTAACCGCTTTCCAATTCGTGACTCCTGGGCAATGCATAAACCTGCTCATCTGTGACACAACAAACTGAATATCTGGCCGAGTAATGCATAAGTAAATCAAGCATCCAACAGCCTGCTGATAGAGAACAGCATCAAATGCATCTCCAGCATCATGAAGACTCAATCGTAAACCTGTCTCCATAGGAGTGACAATAGGCTTACAGTCTTCAAGGCCAAAACGATGCAATAATGTGTCAATATATTTCGTTTGACACAAAGCCATTCCACCATCAACTTGCATAAACTGAATGCCCAAATAGTGATGCAAATGCCCCAAATCAGACATCTCAAATGAGGCATGCAAATCAGCCTTGAAATCAGCAATATGCTTCTCAAGAGGACCAGTGAGCAGCATGTCGTCTACATAGACAACAATGATCAAAAGCACATCATTAGCACGCTTAACATATAAGGTGCTTTCAGTTGGACTGTTCTCAAAACCATGTGCAATCAGATAGGCACGTATTTTCTCATACCAAGCACGTGGTGCTTGCTTTAAACCATATAACACCTTCTTTAACCTGCACACCTCCATGAGTGACCTGTTCTTTCGTTCAGCAACTCCATTCTGTTGAGGTGTATACGGCACTGTACACTGGTGTTTTATCCCACGTTCAGCCAAAAATGCATTAAAATCTGAAGACATATATTCCCCCCCTCGATCAGAACGGAGGGTGCCCATTTTACATGTTGACAGATTTTCAGCCAAAACCAAAAACTGTTTGAAGCACATGAACACTTCGGACTTTGCTTTGAGTGGATATACCCATGCATGCCTGGAAAAGTCATCAATGAAAGTCACGAAGTAAAGGTAATTTCCAAAAGAGGGTCTCTGCATAGGACCACAGACATCACTATGTACAAGCTGCAATTTTTGCATAGCCCGAACTTAACCATCTTTTGGAAAGGAAGAACGCTGCATTTTGCCCAAAATACAGCCTTCACAAACATGTTTTCCAGGTGCCTCAAGTTTGGGCAAAGAGGACACCATTTCAGATTTTTGCAGGCGTAACAAACTAGCAAAATTCAGATGACCAAAGCGTGCATGCCAAAGCTTTGCATCTGACATAGCCTGAGAATCATGAACTGCACATGCCGAGTCATTCACAGATTTTTCATAGTCAATGAGCTTATACAGCCCACGACATAAAATGCCAGAAGCAATAATCACATCGCCATTTGAGAGATCATGGACTGTACACCTGTCATCAACGAATTTCACAACCAAGCCAATCTTGGCTAATGCAGAAACTGATAACAGGTTCTTTTTGATCCCTGGCACAAATAAAGCATCTGACAAAGTGAAAGAACTACCATCAGCAGTAGTCAGAATGATCTTACCAACTCCCATAACAGGATAAGAGGAGTTATTGGCGCATGTGACAGTATTCCCTGTAGGGGCGGGCTCGAGTGAAGAGAAGAAACTGCGCTGCGAGGTAATATGTTTGGTTGCCCCACTGTCAAAGTACCAAACATCTGAGTCTACTGCAGACATGCACTGATCATGAGAAGATGGGTCAAAACTGCAGACAGTAGTAAACGCCCATTCTTCTTCCTGCACAAGATTTGCAGACTCTGTTTTTGGTGTAGAGGCCTCTGCAACAACCATTCCAGCCTCTTTCTTCTTTGCCTCTTTAGCAGCCAGTTTTGGACAGTTCTTTATAATATGATCATTTCCTTTACAGTACTTGTAGAACACTTTCTGCTTTTCTGATTTCTTCTCATCTTTATCCTGATTCTTCGATTGTGCAGCATTTGCAGATTTCTGCTTACTAGTAGAAGAGCTCCATTTTCCTTTGCCCTTCTGACTAGCCAGGAAAGCTTGATCTGCAACACGCATAATGGACCTGTTCTGCCTGGACTGATCTTCCTGCAACAGAATAGAGACTAATTCCTCAAATGACAAGGCATTCGGATTGCCTTTCATCATCAATCGAAGAGTAGAGGCAAAACTCTGATATGAATCAGGAAGGCCATTCAGAACGGTCTGCACAAGTGAGCTATCTGGTATAACCTCATCAACAGAAATCAATTGTTCCTTCAGGTCTTTGATCTTTGTAAGAAAACTGTCCATCGAATCACCTTCATTCATGTGCTCACTCTCCAACTGTTTTCGGAGGTAAGCAACACGAGCCTCATTCCTAGCCTGGTACAAAGTGCTAAGTGTATCCCAAGCATCCTTTGCTGTTCTACAAGAGCGAATGTGAGGAATAATGGCACGTTTGACAGACAAAGCTATCAATGCATGTGCCTGGGCATCTCTGCCATCCCAACGAATCTGCTCTGCAGTAGGTGCAACAGAAACAGCAGCACGAACAGGAATCTGCGGAATATCATCTTCGACACCATCTTCATCAGCTCCAACACCTGTATTTGCAGTACCTGTCGTTACAGGTGTAACAGGACGTCTTTCAACACCCTGCACAATGTTCCACAATCCTTTTGCAACCAGTACATGTCGCATCATATAAGCCCATAATGGGTAGTTGGTACCATCCAACTTATCCTCAACAGCCAACATACGGAATACATCACTGCTTTCAACCATGGCCGGTGACTAAAATACCTTGATGCAAAAAATTGACTGTATCTCAAAAAGTTGAACAGAACTGCCTAAACGAGTTCTGCTAGACCTGTAGCAGACTTCGAGACGCTTAAACTGGCGAACAGAAACTGGTATATACCTTTGGCACAAAAGGACGAAATAGCCTGCACAAGCACTGCGATAGTGCGTTCGGAGGCCGAAACGAGCTCAGATCGCGATTTCGGCACGACAGAGCGAAGCAGTTTTGATCTCGGAAACACCCTGAGTATGCTCACCAAATTTTGTGCGAATCTGAGACTGCAAACGGAGGAGTGTCGACGACGCCCTAGAAGAAGCAACGACCTGCTCTGATACCAATTGTTGGAGTTAGACGTCTGCGGAAGCATGCGAACAACACAAGGAAGAAGAAGATGCTTGGAGCACAACACACAAGACTGAATGTATTACTAGAGAATGTACAAAGATAAGTAGCCCATTAGGGCAATAGGCGTATATACAAGCCGGGGGAAAAAAACCTCCTAAAGAGGGAAAAAAGTGCCCCGGCGGTCCTAGAGTGTTCACACACATCACTACCTAAATATATCAACAAATACTACCTTGATGTGGTTTCAACCACTTCACAAGAGGTAATTTATAAACATTGACCACTATTGGAAGCCTTCATCAATGATTTTTCTAAGAGTGGCATCATGCACAACACCTCCTCATTGATACATAGCTTCAAGCAAACACCTTAGGAAACAATTCGACTTGCAGGAAGATGGTTTAGACAATGCCTAGGGATGCCCTATTCCAAAGTCACCCACATGAGGCAAACAAGCAACTTTATTCCTAGATGGTTTGTTAAGTACTAAATTTAGATCTTATGTGTAGTTGAAGGACTCTAGATCCATAGAAGAGTGTGTACACATGTGCATAGACATTGAGGATAATGTGGGTGACAAATTAGAGTTTTCAATAATCTATAAAGATTCAGATAGCTTGACTAGCCTCACATCCCTCGCCCCTACTTCTATTGAAGAATTGACAGAAAATTTAGCTCATAAGTTAGGTGTTTCTAGCAAGCAAACACCTAGATTTGTATCACTGCAATAATCCTATACTTGTGGAAGAGAACATATGGCTAATGTGTGCCCAATCATGGCTCAACTCCAAGTGAACCCTAACAACCAATTCTGCACCATAGAAAGAAGGTATACTAACCACACCACATAAGATTTCCCAAATAATAAGCAAGTGGTTAGGCAAAACTATTCACAACCATATCCATAAGAGGGGAGATGCCCGAACCAATACCCACCGCAATAGTAACTTAGGCCCCAACAACCCTACCAACCACCCTATCAAGCTCAACAAAGACCTCAACTAGTGTTAGTTCAACAACCTCCACCTGCAACCAATGTGATCCCAGTAAAGTATGCAACTTTTGAAGGAAATTTGAATAGAGCCTTAGTGCTAGCATCCGCATTGATTTCGGAACAATAATCATAGTTATAGCTCAGCTCACATGGATAGTCCACTGGCTTACTATATGGAGTCACCAGAGCATAATGAGATTTACCCTTACAAAAATCCTAGTGAACCTAGTTGGGAGCCAGAATATGCTAATGTCATGTACACAAATCCTAAATCTAGGCCCCAACCTAGACAGATAAGACCCCTAACACCTAGAGGTACATATGCCAGAGAGATCACTTCATTTGTGATTGCCCTATACTTGCACCTATGCAACCCCAATCAATAATAATTCAAGGTTTTTGTTAGGATTGTGGAAAGGAGAACCTTTTATGAGGTTATCCTAAGAACTCCAACAATGTACCAAAGATCACTCTTGTTAATGTTATTGGGTTAGTTATATATTCTAATGGAAGTGTGACTTCCATTGCCCCAGTGCAAGTGGCCACTAGAGCTCAAACATTACAACAAAGATAAGGGTTAGGTCAGGAAAAGAATTATGAGGGTAGTGAGACTATGAGTCTAACTAAGAAAGGATAAGAGCTTGGAAGGATATTCGTGAACGAATGAAGAGAGAATGGTTGAAGAAGATGAGAGAACTTGAGGAAATCCTAAGAGAAGGAAATCCTCTCAAACACAATCTCACACATCACCATTACTTCCATCACCACCACCAACTAATCAACCTCATGCAACCCCATCACTACCTAGAGTAGGATAAATCCTAGTGGATCCCACTATCGAGGACTTCGACATGATGCTTAAAGCATATCAGGCTAGGATCCAAGAAGGGCCAAACGTGATAGAACATGAAAACTTTTATCCCAAGGTTGACCTTGAGATTGAAAGAACAAAGCTCTGTGCAAAAATGGTAGAATGGTCTCAAACCATGTTTGAGGCCAACTGTCTATTCAATTGTACCAACTTAGTCAAAAGACACTTACATTTTGGTGAATTATTAGAAAGATTGGAAAACATGATAGCTGAGTCAGGAAAGCAAACTACATCATAGGTGAGTAACATCAGAAGTAAAAGGCTAAGCCTTCCTCCCAAGGATGCTTACGTTCCTAACTCCAATGAGTCAGGGACCTCTACTTCTGTAAATCAATACTCATAAGAATTTCTCAGAGAGATTCAAGAAGAGAAATTGGCTAAAGAAAGTGAAAATCCTCCTCCTATCGAAATTGAGGATGACCTACATGATCGATTCCCATAAGATATTCCTTTTATCTATGGAGAACAAGAGGATACCTAGTCTAGAAAATAGTTAGATTTTGAGTCTGATTCCCTACAAGAACTGCCTCATTTCACAGGCCCAGGGGAAGCAAAGTCTACCTATATGAGAGCACCCATTTTCATGGTAAGAAATGAAGACTCGGTCATACCTAGGAACACAAAGGTAGTAAAGAACACTAAAGTGCAACACAACCTCACTTTAGAGGAGCTACTCAAGGTTCAGCTAGAATCATGGAAACACATAGTAAATAAGTGGCTGAAGTAGCAAAAACTCCTTCCCAGGTAGGATCATGTTGAATAGTGCCAGAAATACCCTTGGATAAGATAGGAGATATGAGCGAAGGAGAAGAAGGAAGCACCTATCTTCCTATGACTCATCAGGGTTACACAAACACAGTTATTTTGGACTTAGGCACATGAGTTGCAATTGCTACCACTTCACGATGGAAGGTTGGGGCAAGCGAGCACTCATGCCAACTATAATGAAATTGCAGATGGTTGATGGTCACATAGAGAGACCCTAAGGACTGCTAGAAGGGATAAATCTCACTACTTGTGATGTAGAGTTTGAGCATACTTTTTCCATATGTGACTTTAGCAAAAACTAGGCCTATGAGATGATTTTGGAAGACTATTCATGAGAGAGTTGCAAGTAGTGCAAGATTGGGCAACCAATTCCTTGTATTTGCAACCTAAGGTGTTACAACTAAATTCAATCTCAAAGACTACTCTAATAGAGACGTGCCCCTTATACACTGGAATCCCATCCATAGAGCCACATATGACACAGAGTTGATGCATTCCATAGGGTCAGGATCCTCATGGATGCATGAAGGCACCCACTTATGGATGTGCAAAGTTTCAGCAAAAGAAGAGAAAATATCAGAGAGGTAGGTGAAGGAAACTCATAGATAAAATCAAGACCTAGCCTGTGCACATGAAGTATTTCTAGACAAAGAGTTTGAACCTCATGGTTGGGCAAAAATCCTACCCACAATGGATATAGCTATCAATGAAGAACAATAGACACCACACAATGATGAAGATGGATATGACATTTTAGTTTTCACCATAGAACCAATCATGTGTGATTCGGTTATTGAAGAATGCGAGCCTAGTATGAACAAAATTGAGCAACCAAGTGACTCAGATTTAGAATCAATAATTATGGACCCTTTTTGTGCATCAAAGGAGGAATACCTATACGAAGTAGCAGCTCACCCTCAAGAACAAGATTAGCTTGAGAAAGATGCGAGATTAATCACACAAGTAACCAGCAAGTGTAAAGGTGAGAAAGGAAAGAAGAGAGAACTACTAGAAGAGGAAGAATCTTTGATTGAGGTCCTTGAAAACTTTAAGTACAAGATTGAGGATAGGAAAGTCATGATCAGAATGCCTAAACAAGAAGCATTCATGGGAGTGGCCTATGACAACAAGGAGATAACAAAGAAAATTATTGTGACCATAGAAGAAGGTGAAGAACAATACACATACATAGGACACGACCTGATGAAGAAAAGGAAAAGGAGTCGATTGAACTCTTAAGAGAATACAAATATGTGTTCGCATGGAGTTATAAGGAACTAAAAGGACTAGACCTTGACATATGCTCGCATACAATTCCCATGACCTCAAAAGCCAAACCCTCTAAGCAGAAGCCATACACATATAATGACAATTATGCTACCAAGATCAAGGAAGAGATAGATCGGTTGGTAGAAGCTAGATTTATCTATGAAATTGAGCACATTAAATGGGCTTCCCCCATCGTATTCGTTCCCAAAAAGAATGGCAAGTTATGTGCATGCATTAACTTGAAGAAGGTTAACATAGCCACTGTTAGAGATAGTTATCTACTTCCTATCACTGAGCATTTATTAAAAAGAGTAGCAGACAAGGAAGTATACAACTTCCTTGATGGTTCTCTAGCTACAATCAAGTGGTTATTGCCCCAGAAGGTCAGCATAAGATGGCTTTTGCCACAGAATGGGGCATATTCGCATTTTGGGTAATGCCATTTGGGCTCACCAATGTGCCATTTACCTTCCAAAGATTGATGTGTCATGTGTTTAAAGAATTCTTTCATAAAAACTTGGAAGTCTATGTTGATGATCTATGTGCTCATTCCAACATTAGATAAACACATATACCTGAGCTAAGAAAAATCTTTGACAAATGTAGAGAATATCAAGGCTGCTTGAACCCAAAAAAGTATGTTTTTATGGCCAGGCAAGACAAAATTCTAGAACACATAGTGTCAAAGAATGGAATCCCCATGGACGAGGATAAAGTTAGAGCTACTGTAGAGCTTAGATAATTCATCAAAAGATACAGGCTCATTCTCATCACAGAGACTAGACGCAGCCATAGCATAGCAATCTGATGCAAAGGAGGCACTATGAGAGCCTGAACGAGTATGATATGACAAAGGTGCATCTAATTTGCTGTCATGCAAAGTCTGCACCAACCATTTTGGCATAGTTTTTGCTTGCTCAATATCAGCTCTCTCATCAATAAGTGCATCATGTAAATCTGCATCAGAAATGGAATGATCTGCATCATCATATGAAACCTGCAAAGGTTGAGAAGTTGCCCCATTAGGACCAACACTAGACTGTCCACCTGTAAAAAGAGGCATCAAAGTATCATACATGTCTTTGGAGCTAACAGATGTCTCCTTAGTACATGAAAGCAATGGCTGAATAGCATCTTTCACAAAGACAACATCACGGGTAACCAGAATGTGTTTAGTCTGTGGATGATACAGACGATAGCCTTTACTTTCAGAACTGTACCCAACAAAAATACATTTTACTGCCTTATCATCCAATTTTCTACGATGTTGTTCAGGCACTAGTGCATATGCCAAACAACCAAAAACACGTAGATGAGCAACAGATGGCTTGCGGTCATGCCAAGCCTCATATGGAGTGATAGACTGTAGTGCTTTAGTGGGATACCTGTTAAGTATATATGCTGCACACATGACAGCCTCAAGCCAAAAACTATGTGATCAAGCCTGACTCTTGACCATACACCTCACCATCTCCATGAGTGACCTGTTCTTTCGTTCAAAAACTCCATTTTGTTGAGGTGTATACGACACTGTACACCCTCCATTTTGATCGAGGGGGGTAATATATGTCTTTTGATTTTAATGCATTTCTAGCTGACATATTTTCAGCCAAAACCATGGGCACCCTCCATTTTGATCGAGGGGGGTAATATATGTCTTCTGATTTTAATGCATTTCTAGCTGACATATTTTCAGCCAAAACCAGAAATTGTTTGAAGCACATGAACACTTCGGACTTTGCCTTCAATGGATATACCCATGCATGCTTGGAAAAATCATCGATGAAAGTCACGAAGTAAAGATAATTCCCAAAAGAAGGTGTCTGCATAGGACCACAAACATCACTATGTACAAGCTGCAATTTCTGAGTAGCCCAAACTGAACCATCTTTTGGAAAGGATGAATGCTGCATTTTGCCCAAAATACAGCCTTCACAAACATGTTTTCTATGTGCCTCAAGTTTGGGCAACAAGGACACCATTTCAGATTTTTGCAGGCGTAGCAAACTAGCAAAATTTAGATGAGCAAAGCGTGCATGCCAAAGCTTTGCATCTGACATAGCCTAAGAATCATTTACTGCACATGCCAAATCATTTACAGATCTTTCATAGTCTATGAGCTTATACAACCCACGACATAAAATGCCAGAAGCAAAAATCACATTGCCATTTGACACCTGTCATCAACAATTTTCACAACCAAGCCAATCTTGGCTAATGCAGAAAATGATACCATGTTCTTTTTGATCCCTGGCACAAATAAAGCATCTGACAAAGTGAAAGAACTACCATCAGCAGTAGTCAAAATGATCTTACCAACTCCCATAACAGGATAAGAGGAGTTGTTGGTGCATGTAACAGTATTCCCTATAGGGGCATGCTCGAGTGAAGAGAAGAAACTGCACAACGAGGGAATATGTTTGGTTGCCCCACTGTCAAAATACCAAACATCTGAGTCTACTGCAAACATGCATTGATCATGATCATGAGAAGATGGGTCAAAACTGCAGACAGTAGTAAACGCCCATTCTTCTTCCTGCACAAGATTTGCAGACTCTATTTTTGGTGTAGAGGCCTCTGCAACAACCATTCCAGCCTCTTTCTTCTTTGCCTCTTTAGCAGCCAGTTTTGGATAGTTCTTTATGATATGATCATTCCCTTTACAGTACTTACAAAACAATTTCTGCTTTTCTAATTTCTTCTCATCTTTATCTTCCTTCTTTGAATATGCAGAATTAGCAGATTTCTGCTTACTAGTTGAAGAGCTCCATTTTCCTTTGCCCTTCTGACTAGCCATGAAAGCTTGAGTTGTAACTCGCATAATGGACCTGTTTTGCCTGGACTGATCTTTTTGCAATCAAAGAGACAACGCTTACAAGAGAGGGGTCAATCAAGAATCCAAAGCAAGAACCAAAAGAAGCTTTGGTGGAAGAATCAGAACCCTTCACTCCAATCAGGTTTGTGGCAGAACCCTCCCCCATGGATGTTACATTTCAAGGGAGTGCCACTAAAGTTATCGACCTAGACAAAGCAAGAAAAGAACCAGAGGTACGGCTTCAAATCAGACGACCACATAACGAAACTATCCATGTGGAGCATGGAAAGGATGTCCAAACAGGTGAAGCTCCAAGTATTCCAAAGACGTGGTTGAATGTCGATGTCGCTCAGCTCAAGCCCATGGTGCAAGATATGATCAGAACAGCTATGGATACACAACAGTTGATGCTTGAAGCTGATGAGGACTATGACAAAGTGATGCAGGAAAAGCATGAGCTTCATGAGATGGGTAAGCACCTGTCCACACAATTAGAGCTAGCAAGAGAACAAATAACACTTAAAGAAAATCAAGTTCAAGAGACCAAACAATAGTGCAAAGCTTTAGTGACAGAAAATGAGAAATTAAAAGAACAACTACAAGATTTACAGAAGAAATATGAAGTTAGTGAGGCTGAGAAGACGCGGATGAATGCAAGAAGTAAAATATTAGAATCACAAATAAGGGTTTATATGGAGGATGCAGAAAACCTAAGGAACAGAAACAAGGAGCTAATGACAGCTCTTCTGAGTGATCAACCGATTGAGGCTCAAGAAGTTCCAGAAATAAATGCAAAGGAAATGGAGGAACAGATAGCCAGGTATGAAGATCAGCTCAAGCAGGAGCAGGCAGTCATTGCCGAATGGGAGAAAAGTTATATGGATGATATTGTGGCTCTAAGGACAAAGTGGAAAAAGGCCGAGAATAGGTATATGGCACAATGTGAAGACACTGATCACCTTGCTATCGTAGCTGAAGAAATTCTCAAAAACAAGGAAATGATTGCTAAAGCCAATGAAGAAATCAAGCAAAATGATGAAAATGGAGATTAGTTAATAAAGTGCCGGTCACTTGTGTGAAAGGACCATTTTTAGGGCACATGTATATAAGTCACTTTGTGACTCTTTGTAGAGACTTTTTGCCATTGTGAAGAAGGAGAGCTCTTGATTTTCGAATTTTCTTTTTTCTTGTAGATTTTCATCTTCTCTTTGATCTTCTATGTGTGCGTAATGCTTGGAATGTGTGTGCAAGACTATTGTCTACCCCTCTCCACTGTTTTTGAGCTATTGTAGTGTGTGTGTGTGACCTAGTACGAGTTGTGGAGTGAGTGTGTGTGCTTCCTGCCATTCACTATTTTGGCCATAACTTGAAGCACGGTTGTCAGAATCAAGTGATTTCACCTCCAATAGATGCGTCTCATCGACAGCTCCAAAATGAGTCTCCTAGTGACCATATTTGGAGTTCGGAGCTGAGAGAAATCCTCGATTTAGTGAAAATTGATGTAAGTGGTATCGCGGTAGACACTTTCAATATTTAGGTGAGTTAGAGAGGTGGATTAGTCTTTTCTCACACATATAAGCTGAACCACTTCATTTCCCATCATGTGTGCACATGTCCTCATATACTTGGTTAGGTTGTTTCATCGGATTGACAAATAAGCGTGTGTCAATTCCCCACTATACACACTTGTGTGGCAAATGAGATTTAGTCTCTTTGGCACAAGTCCTTAAGTCTTCGACTTAGGTACGCAATGATTATGTTCAACAACAATCTTGATTACACTAGATTGGAACAAGACATTTCATGTTCATGTGGATGTTTCCAATTATGCTATTGGGTGTGTACTAGCACAATCTATTGGTGAAGGTAGTATGGATCTTCCAATAGCTTATGCCAATAGAAAATTGAATGCGACTGAGCAAAATCATACCACTACCAAAAACCATCAAGCATTACTCTATCTTGTGAACAAACCTTGCAATACTGGAAGATTAGTAAGATGGTTCCCCTTACTAATGGAATATGAATTTGAAGTTGTAGTTACAAAAGGTAGAACTCACCTTAGGGCAGATCACCTTTCTAAACTAACTTCGGAAGAGGCTCCTCAAGGAGTATCAAATGAACTTCTTGACGCTTACTTGTTCAATCTAGAAGTAGTGCCTGAATGGGTCAAAAGTATAGTGCCTATTCTCACTTTTGGACTTAAACATCCTGTACTGAAAGCCAAAAGATAAGGAAGTAGTGAGCTATCAAATATACCACATATTGGCACCCAGTGTGTATAAGCGCACTAGTCAAGGCATACTGGCTTGTTGCATAGAAGAAGATGAGCATGAAAAATGGTTGCAAAAAGCAAATGTAGGTGCACTAGAACAACCTCACTCCAAACATCAAACCCTACAAATGTTATGAAGACTAGGAGTGCATTGGATAACTATGGAAGAAGATGTCCATAAGTTATGCAATGAATGCCCAATCTATTGTATTAGACCACTTGTGGAACATGCTACACTATATCAAGTATCTCTAGTATGAGATTGGAGTGAACCATTGGTAAAACATTTGAGGACAAAAACATTCTCTCAAGAAATGACATTGGCTAGACAATGGATTTTAGAGCAAGAAGCCCTAGATTACGCACTCATAGGTGATAATCTACACAAATGATGAAGAGATGACTATCTAAGATAGGGTGATCAAGGAAATACTTTTTCTAGGTCTTTGGTAGCCAACTCTTCACATGGATGCACATACCTATGTGAAGAGGTGCGATATTTGTCAATGAACTTAGTACCCGATACATTAAGATGAGATATCACTCAAACCCATGACAAGTGGACGTGCATTCTCTAAGTGGGGAATAGACTTTGTGAGACCTATTAATCCCCTAGCTAAGAGTTCACATTCTAAATACATTACTATGGCCACTGATTATCTAACTAAATGGGTGGAGTGAAGGCAACAAGAAAGTATGATGCGTAGACCACAACCAAGTTCCTATTTGAGAATGTATTTACAAGATATGGTTTGCCAATATAATTGGTGAGTGATCGTGGCACCCACTTCTTGAATGAGGTCATTTAATACTTGTTACAAGAATTCATGGTGGTTCACAAGAGGTTGGCTCCATATCACCCACAAGCCAATGGCCAAGCCAAAAGCACAAACAAACTACTTTGTGCTGTTCTGACTAAATTGGTGAATAATAAGCATTGTGGTTGGGACAAAGAACTACATCATGCTAGTTGGATCTACACAATGGCCTTTAAAATGGTGTTCCAAACCACCCCTTTTTAGATGGTCTTTGGACAAAAGTCCGTGTTGCCATTAGAATTCTTGATATCAACATTGAAAGTAGCACAAGAACATCAATGGACTGATCATGAGCTTTCATTGAGAATTTTTGACTTTGAGCGACTAGGAGAGGCATGATTGAGAGTAGTAGCAAGGATTTATGTGGCTAAGAAGAGACAAAAAGCCTACTTTGATGCACATGTGAAGGATAAGGGTCTGAAGGAAAGATACTTAGTCTTGGTATACATCCTGAAGCAACATGCGAGAAAATTAGAGAAGCATGGCTATGGACTAATGATAGTTAATATAATCTCAACAAGTGGAGCAGTCTAGTTAGCTACATTAGAATTGATATTCTTACCTAGTTATATTAGTGGTTGTAGGGTAAAATTATATCAAGAACCTCGCATAGAAGAAATGCTTAATTGACCCCACTACAAAGAAACATATGGAAGAGGAGAGGTGAATTTGAGAAGAAGCTCAAGCAGAAGCCATATAACACATTTGAAAAATGAAGATAAGGAGACAAGGTAGAGGTCACCCTAGAAAGAAAGCTCAAGAGGCACCAAGATATCACATGGCTATGTGCAAAGCTACGAGTATGAGCCCTCTGCGAATTGTTGATAGGCATTCTTTCATGATGCAAGAGCCTTGATTGATTTAGGTGCTACCACTAGTGCAGTTAAACTTTCTTACTGTCAAGCTTTGCAACTGAATATTAATCCTATAGAGAAACATCTCATAGGATTGGGAGGTGTGGAAACCCCTTGCATGGGTGAGGTGGAACTTCCCATCTACCCTCAAGAGGTACCAATGATAGTGAAAGTGCTAGTATGTCAAGATGAGGTTCTCACTAAACCTCTTATTTTAGGCCAAAATTGGATATATGACCATGCTGTGAACTTGAACTTAAGAAGTGGACTTCTTGAGGTCTGGATGAACCAACAACATGTCACAGTTGAACTAGGAAATGGAGCACTCAAGGAATTAGGAAAGGCACCAACACCTGGTTCTTCCAAGAGTACACATGAAGATAAAGATGCTATTCTTGTAGAAAACTCTGTGATGCAAAAGGATGATGTTCTCAACAAAGGAGTCAAGGACCTCATAGAACTCCCTTCGTTTCCAAAATGATTGAGACGAAGCAAATAAAGGAGTACAAGAAGTATAGAAAGCAGACGTTTTCAATGCTCATAGTCAATGGATAGAAGAACTCAAGATGACTCAATCTCTGAAGGAGATTTGGGTAGGTTAGAGTGAGCAACCTCCTACTCTGATGCAAAGACCCCAGGGACACACCAACCCAACAACTCGGTTGAAGGTCACAATAAACGAGTATTCCAAGAGTCAACCATGGAGGATTATTTCTATTTGGATACCAAAGAAATCGATGAAGATTGACCTGAAGGTGTGAGAAATTTGGGTGCCTAAGACTTGCTTTCATGCCCAAGTAGCCACAAATAAGCCCCTAGGCTTGAATCATTACTCATAGACATGTATTTCACACAATTCATGATGAACATCTATTATCACCACACAAAATTATCAACTCACACCTAGGATTGCTTGGAGATGGAGACCGAAAAAGTCCCAGATCCAAGTAGCATATCTTGAGACATCTTCAAATACCATCAACGTCAAATTATGCAACCCCACAAAGGAAGTTTGGAGAGCCAAACCCTATAATAAAACCCTTGACCCCACCATGTAAACTATTGTGCACATGAATAGATGCACTTGAGTACAACACACAACGAGAGTATGCATATAGGAAAATTACTGACTTCCTAACTCTCACTCACACACACACAAAGCACACCTATTTGACTAACCTCTAAACTCAAAGAAAACCATGTTGGTATTATAAAGGGAACAAGTAATTATCTTATGTCCTACAAAATGCGAATCTGATCTTATTATTATAGTAGATAAGTGATCATCAATCACTACCAATAGTTTCATGGCTGAAGTAGCAGGCACTAGTTTGTAGGCAGACATAAGTCAGTACATTGTTGATATGGAAAGCTTACCCATCATGCTTGAGCCAAACGGATGAATAGAGGACTTATGGACCATAAAAATCATATCCATACAAGATCCCTTGAGTGTTGGAGCAAGTCTATGACAAGCCTAAGTATTGGCTTGAGTCCCACAAAGTCATAGAAGAAGCCTTAAAATGAAGACAATGTAAAGATCACTTGTGAACTACCACTTTTAACTTTTGAAGAGTTTACTTAATGTAAAAGTGAAAGAATCTTAAGTGGTTGAGTCCACTTGATCAAAAAGGGAAAGAGGAGCCACGAATTCGTGATTTGTGGTAGGTAGAGAATCAAATCAATCTTTAATTGATTGGAGAGTGATTGAGGGAAGTTAGCATCCCAAACTCAACTATAAATAGATGGTAGTTTTGGTCATGGTCAGAGAGATCTATGTGAAGACCTCCAAGAGCTGATCTTTATGCCATATCAAGGTGTGATTACAAGGCACACATATGTATCTATAAGTCCATTGTATTGTACAATCAATATACTTTCATTTTCATGATCATTTGAGTTCATATTTCCATGTTCTTGTGAAGTCTACTACTCACTGCCATATCTCTCAGTTTTCTCAGTCAGATTGCAGAGATGGTTTCTCTGAGCTTGGTGCATAATTTTCAGTGATTTAACTTGGTAACATTAGCTCTATAAGTCTACTATATGCTCATCAATTTTCATTTCATTTGGGTATTGAAATCTTCAGTTATGTGCAGTTGAAGTCAACCCTGTCTGTTCATTTTCACTTCTCTGTTAGGTACCCGACTTTTTTACTCATCTTGTCAGAGCTGTTTCTCAGTGTGTACTTACCCGAATTCAATGATTTAAATCTTGCTGCATTCAGCTTACTGTCTAACATAATCATACAAATTTTCAGAATCATTGAATTCCTAAATCTTGTGTTATGTTTATTTTTTTGCTCACTGGTCTCATTACTGTAGCAGCCCGTGAAAATCGGGATGATGTCATCAGTTGTTAAACATCATTCTGAGTGTGTGGTTCATTATTTTTTATGTGATTACTCTTGAAAGTTAGCTCTTTACGTTAAATAGAATTTTCCAAAAGGAATTAAGCTAATTGCTGCTGTGCTCAGAGAATTATGCAAAACACTGGACAGGTGTATGAACCAAAATAGCAAGTTTTTCACCTCTAAGCTAACTCCAACTTATCTGTTTTGATCTATCTTTTTGAGAGTGATCTTCCAAGGTACATAGGGTGTCTAATACATCCATTAGCAAGCTAAAAGGGCCCACCACATACTCTTGGAGTTCATTTGGCTGGTGTAGATCAAGGATTTTGCAACACCTCTTCATCTTCAAGCACATACCTATCGATCTCTCACAGTGGTATGACAGCAAGGTTGGACAACATGGCAGATGGATTTCCTTCATCAATTGACAAATTTGATAGAGGTAATTACTCAGCTTGGTCATTAAGGATGGAAGCTTATCTCCAAGGTAGAAGTTTATATGGTTATGTGGCTGGAGATGAAGTTATGCCAAGTTTCAAGAACAGAATTCAACCAACACAAGAACAGCAAGAAAGATTGAGCACATGGTGCTCCAAGGATGCACTTGCAAGGTCTTATCTCCTCAACTCTATCTCAGATTTTTTGTTGCCTCACATTAGAAGTTGTAAGACATCTCAAGAAGTGTTGGATGCACTTAAAGCCTTCTTCTCTTCAAGTACTAAAGCTAGGAAGCATCAACCATGGCCGGATTTCACAACTCTCAAGAAGGCTCCCAAACAAAATGTGACTGATTTTGTCACAAATCTCAAGGACATAGCAGATCAGTTGGGAAGCATTGGAGAGGTAATAGATGAAGATCAAATTGTAAGGCAGGTCATCAATGGCTTGAAGGCAGATGACAAGGGGGAAGCATTCACCACAGCTATGGATTTGTACATGGACATGCATGTACCTGATTTCAATACACTCATTGGACAACTACTTACTCAAGAGGCAAAGCTTATAAAAAATGGAGAATGCTCTAAAGGTAATCAATCTTCAGCTTTATACACTAATAAAAGCAAGTCCAAAGATAACAAAGGAAAGGCAAAGAAAGTGGATGATGGAGTAGGTACATATCAAGCTAACTATGCAGGTAGAGGAAGACATGGCAGAGGTAGAGGAAGAGGAGGTAGACAAGGCAGGGGAAGATCCCAAGTCTCCAACTCATGTTCTATTTGTGGATTAACTAATCATACAACTAAAAATTGCTTTAGGAATTCCAGGAATCAAAGAGGAAGAGGATACAATAGAGGAAGTTATGGCTACTCAAGAGGAA
Organism: Ceratopteris richardii; assembly: GCA_020310875.1. Lineage (NCBI taxonomy): Eukaryota > Viridiplantae > Streptophyta > Polypodiopsida > Polypodiales > Pteridaceae > Ceratopteris > Ceratopteris richardii. The sequence continues at coordinate 48,431,907 of CM035426.1, read as the reverse complement.
GGTTCAACAATTATCATGGCAACTACAACAACTACAATCATTCAAACTATCAAGGAGGCTACAAAGGAAGGAGAGACTACAATAACTACACAGAAGACTCAAACAAAGAGGATTCATTATTGATCATGAACATGGCTATCCCATAAGGTAAATCTGATGAGCATGTTTTCTACATAGATTCAGGTTGTTCAAATCATGTGGCAGGAAATGTGGCACTCCTATCAGATTTAGAAGATCCAAGGAATAAGCATGAGGTACAAACATGAGATGATACAAGGCATCTTGTGGAGAAAATAGGCAATGTCAAAGCACCTGATGGAAACATCAACCTACTCAGTAAGGTACTCTATGTCCCTACCATTACAAAGAATTTGATAAGTGTTGGGCAGATAGTAGAGAAAGGGTTGCAAGTCAGGTTCACAAAAGCAGGAGCATTTGTTGAAGATCCAAGTCATAAATGAAGGACTTTATTATCCTTATGTATTTGATTTAGGTTTGAAGCTATTCTCTGATGCAGATTGGGCTGGCTCCAAGGAAGATAGAAGGAGCACTTTAGGTTATCTTGCCTTTGATACTATACAAGAAGCTATGTGGATGAAGACATTATTCAAAGATCTTGGATTGGAGTTTGGAACTCCAACTATTTTTGGTGACAATATGAGTTCTATTCACTTGGCTGCTAATCCTATTTTTCATGCAAGGACTAAACATATTGAAGTTCATTAACACTATGTAAGAGAGAAGGTTCTAAGCAAAGAGATTCAAATATCATATGTATCCACTCATCAACAATGTGCATATATTCTAACCAAAGCATTGGATGGTACAAAGCTTTGCAAATTCAAGGCTATGATTGGTTTGCAGGTAATCTTGGAAGATTGAAGACCTCAAGCATACTTGGCTTGAGGGGGAGCTATTGGAGCAAGTCTATGACAGGCCTAAGTATTGGCTTGAGTCCCACAAAGTCATAGAAGAAGCCTCAAAATGAAGACAATGTAAAGATCACTTGTGAACTACCTCTTTTAACTTTTGAAGAGTTTACTTAATGTAAAAGTGAAAAAATCTTAAGTGGTTGAATCCACTTGATCAAAAAGGGAAAGAGAAGCAATGAATTCGTGATTTGTGGTAGGTACAGAATCAAATCAATCACTAATTGATTGGAAAGTGATTGAGGGAAGTTAGCCTCCCAAACTCAACTATAAATAGATGGTAGTTTTGGTCGTGATCAAAGCGACCTATGTGAAGACCTCAAAGAGCTGAGCTTTATGCCATATCAAGGTGTGATTACAAGGCACACATATGTATCAATAAGTCCATTGTATTGTACAATCAATATACTTTCATTTTTCATGATCATTTAAGTTCATCCATGTTCTTGTGAAGTCTACTACTCACTGCCATATCTCTCAGTTTTCTCAGTCAGATTGTAGCGATGGTTTCTCCAAGCTTCGTGCATTATTTTCAGTGATTTAACTTGGTAAAGTTAGCTCTATAAGTCTACTATATGCTAACGAATTTTCATTTCATTTGGGTATTGCAATCTTCTGTTATGTTCAGTTGAAGTCAACCCTGTCTGTTCATTTTCACTTCTCTATCAGGTACCTGACTTTTTTACTCATCTTGTCAGAGCTGTTTCTCAGTGTGTACTTACCCAAATTCAATGGTTTAAAGCTTTTTGGATTCAGCTTACTGTCTTATATAAGAATACAAATTTTCATAATCATTAGATTCCTAAATCTTGAGTAATGTTCATTTTTTTGCTCACTAGTCTCATTACTGTAGCAGCCCGTGAAAATCGGGATGATGTCATCAGTTGTTAAACATCATTCTCAGTGTGGGGTTAATTATTTTTATGAGATTACTCTTGAAAGTTAGCTCTTTAAGTTAACTAGACTTCCCCAAAAGGAATTAGGCTAATTGCTGCTGTGCTCAGAGAATTATGCAAAACACTAGACATGTATATGAACCAAAATAGCAAGTTTTTCACCTTTGAGCTAACTCCAACTTATCTGTTTTGATCTATCTTTTTGAGAGTGATCTTCCAAGGTACATAGGGTGTCTAATACATCCATTGGCAAGCTAAAAGGTCCCACCACATACTCTTGGAGTTCGTTTGGCTGGTGTAGATCAAGGATTTTGCAACACCTCTTCATCTTCAAGCACATAGCTATCCATCTCTTCACATTGAGTGGACATACCATGACAATTGGAAAAACCTCCCATTGGTTTAGTGAGGTAGCAGGACCATTACGAGAAGGCCCTTACCTTTGGGAGGCAAAAATAGAGTTCAACGGAAAATGGGGGAGGTACCATTTTTTTCACTCGTGAGTTTGAGAAATTACAATATGTGGAAGAGGTACGACCAATGTGGTAGAAAGCAAGATTGGAAATGTTTTTCAATGCTAAGCTTCCCAAACCTCATTTCTTGTGATGTTACTATCTCGTCAACATCCTAACACCCAACAAGAATCCCAAAGCTTCAAGCACATTTGTGCTTCCATCTTTTATCCGGGGAAAGGAATTGAAGTAGTTCAGGTTAACCAACAACTTAGTGCGTGATGCTTTGGACATGAAAGGGATGCCCATCCCCACTAAGAAGGAAATCCTAGTTCCAAAAAGTATGAATAATATGAACCTCATGAAGCTGAAAGATATGGTGGCCACGATGCCAAACATCACAGTCCACCTAAGAATGTGCATGCAATATTTTGGTTTTCTAGCACAAGATAGGTTCACGACGCCCCATAAGAAATTACAATTCAGTTTGTATCTTGTCGATACTTAGAACCAGAATATAAACCTACCACATTGGATCATCGATCAAATTCACCTAGCACAGAAATGACGGCCATGCAAGGCACTAGTATATGATGTTGTGCCTCATAAGGATTATCTATGGATATCTTGCATATGACATTCCAATCTAGAGAGCTTTGATGTGGAATAGGGTACAACAATTCAAAGGCAAAACTTTCATAGGATCCCCATCAAAGTAGATGCGAGGAGCAATATTGTGTGCTCAACCTCGAGGGGACACTTTAAACCCTGAAATTACTCCACCAGAATGACGTGTATATTTGTTCACACTCTGCCTCCCAAGACGTAGCTTTGAAGGTCCAAGTCTAATATTTCCTCCAATCCCTACGGATCTCGAATTCCCTAGAGGATTCCACCTAGAAGAACTCACAAATGAAGATTTTGAGCACATCCTATGAGAGGTGAACATTGAGTCAGGTGATGAGCAAGTTGTGGAGCAATCACATCCACAAGCAACTACATCACAAGTGCATGATGCCATAGTTGACAAAGAGGAGGATGGAGAAGAAGGAGAAAAGGAAGCTAAAGATGAAGAATCGAAAGAGGGCAATGATGAACATGAGGAAGGAAACCATCGAGAGAAACAAGAAATGCATGAACTCATAGGTGCTCCCACATATACACCCCAATTACAATGATTGTATGATATAATTATGGATGTGCAACAATGACATAGAGTCTCATTCTTGTTAGGATAAGCCTTGATGGATCAGATCCTCATAGATGAAGGGGTGGACCCTCAGTTCATTAGTTCACTCAAATTATTGATAGAATCATTGGGAGTTCAAGAAGTAGTGCACACTGCACTACACCAATCAATTTGGTATGAAAAATGAAGAGAGGAGATTTAGCCATGGCTAGCCAAGAATATACATATCCCCATATCTGAATAGGAAGCAACCACATAACCAATGACTACTTCAATAGCCGCAATCGATCTTACCACTAAAACCTTTGTACAAACTTCACCTATCTCACCTAAGAACCCCCCATCTCTCCCCCCCCCCCACCCCTTTGCCACCCACCACCATAGAAACCACTGTAATCTTAACAAACACTACCTACAAACCTACCTCAACCACCTCCTTGTCATTCCATGAACCGACCTCTCAAGCGACCCTTTTTTCTTCCGTCACCAATCCAATTTTTTCTTCTACATTTCTATGCACAAAATTCACCATTGGCCATCCCATCATACTTAGTGTAGAGGGACACCGGAGACCCACTAAGGGTAGCTTAGGTATCCCTACTTATCCCCGTTCATACATCGCCCTCCCTTCTGATCCATACTTTCCATTCACTTCATCCATCTTTCCCTATACCTCCATCACCACCATCGTCCCATCCCATTATGTATCATAACATGGAAAGATTCACTTGTGTTCCCACCACATAGACATTAGGTTCATGAAGACTTACATTCACTTCACTATACACAAATACCACGATCATCGCACCTACCATCCACACCTTCATGATAGCTCCCACATACACTGCACTATCCAATCCCATGGATATTTCTCCACCCATCGCACCTCCCCCTCCCCCCATGCTTCCTCCATCCTTGATCCCCCCTCCACCAACATCACCAACACCATCATGCATTACATCCACCATTCCCATTCCCATTCCCATTCCCGTTCCCATTCCCATTCCCATTCCCATTCCCATTCCCATTCCCATTCCCATTCCCATTCCCATTCCCATTCCCATTCCCATCCCCATCCCCATCCCCATTCCCATTCCCATTCCCATTCCCATTCCCATTCCCATTCCCATTCCCATTCCCATTCCCCCTGCATTAAACCCTACCTCCTTTGCATCTACAACTGTAAATAATACATTCAATATGATGATTCATTATGTCTCACAACTTCAGCAATATTAGATATCAACAATTAGAAGACCTAAACACTGTCTTACAGGAAGAATCTCAAAGATTACAAGCACAACTTACAACATTGGAAGCTGACAATGAAACACTCCAGGCTAAATACCTCACATTATAGCAAGCTCACAAAGAAGTGGAGGCCAAGGTAGCGGATGTGGATGCCCAAACTATCAAAGACTTAGAGGACATGCCACGTGAGCAATAGCTAACCAACACAAAATTATGAATAAATCTAGGGCTTCTCAGGATGCACATGTTTGCGGCACTAGAAGAGAAAAAGAGACGACAACAACAGAACCAAGATAATGTCAAGGCCACCATACAAGGAACAACGGGTACGACAATCGGTCCAACAAGGTTTCAAGCTATTCCCTTGGATCACATCAAGATATTACTCGTGAAACATGCTAGTTTTCTAGAGTCATACGAGAAGCTAGAAGTGGAGTGTGCCGATCCCAAGAAACAACTAACTACAATAAGCACATCTAGGCCGGAGGTTACCACCATCCCATAGACTATAGAGGAACTAGATATCCTCCAAAAATGGGTCGAGGAACTCCAAGCATGGTTATTACAATATGAAAGACCACCCTCTCTACTTGTAGACCCAAAGTCAAAATCATTAATGGAAATTCCTATAGAAGAATCATTCAAATAATCGTATGAACCCATGCTAGTACTCGGAGGGCACACTACTGAAGAAGGCCAAGAAACCTTTGAAATTGAGGCACCTGATTGGCTCAAGGGGGTAGAACAAATAGGTCGTACTCATGATGATAGGGTGGCTATACAAATACAATGTATGTCCAATCTTGAAGAAATCATTCTAAAGTCGGCTTATTTTCAGAACCTTTCACATCAACGACTCACTAACACCTCAAAACTGCAATGCATGCCATATTTTTTTATTATTGGTAGATTACAATATAGAAATCAAGAGAGTTACTAGAACAGAATCCATGTTTGTTACGTAGTTTGAGTCGAATAACCTATCGGACGCAACACAAAAAGGAACTATCTGCTAACAGAATTAGCATGCATGGCTACTGTCAGATTATCTCGAGATGATGCACACTTGGTTGAATGTGCCATTGTAAATTAAATATCTCGAGATGATACCCAATTGTCCATTGTTGACCATGGCTACCATTTGTAGTCAAAGTCCCCAATACCAAAGGGTGTTTAGAGTAATTAAACTATCCTTATTTTGCTCCTCCTAGAGCACCAAACACAATAACTTACATGATATCCACTATAAACCACTAGTCATCAAGTTTGAAGAATGTGCCAAACATTGCTGCAAAGATGTGCATGAAGATTTTTGAGCTAATGACTGTCATTTTCAAAACTTTTAGGAATGTCCAAGCACCATATATTTTTGCCCCAAGGCTCTCTAAAGGTAATCATGACTTGGTATATGATATGAGCCAAACACCCTCCATCAAAACTATCTATGCCTAGCATGCATGCATTAAATATTTACGTGCTTGACATAAGAAGACCTTTAAGGAGATGTTTTCCATAGGGTTCTGGGAGTACCACTTTGAGATATTCATTCTCAAACCCACCCACTTGTTGCGCCTTTTTGCAGTAGAACAAACACTCCATGTAGACCAACTATGACAACCACATCTTGATGTCCCAAGTCGAGTAGATTGGGATCAACTTATGATAGATCTAGCATGAGGATTGTGTTTGAGTGAACATCATCTTGCCACGGATGTCATAGAATACTACACAAACACTCTTCACAACAAGAGTCTGCCAAGGACTACAGACGCGAGAGAGGGGGGTGTTGGTAGTAGCCAGGGTAGTCAAGGTGGCTTTACAAGATAAGTTAGCCATCAGAGAGAATTAGAACAGAGAGAGTCAAGCAGGACCAAGCCAGCAGAGCAATCAATGAAGGTGTGATAACTAGGACTATGTAATTTTTCAAATGATAACTCTTTCACAACAATGATTTTAATCATTACACACCATTGTAAATACCATTGTTGATGATTCTTACTCCATTTTGTGCAAGTCCATGATTCCTTGAGCTTAAGGAGTATTAGGTCTAAGTACATACCAATTTTTACATTTTTTAGAGCTCGTTTGAGCCTCCAAATTAGACTAGGAACCTATTTTTTAATTAGGGTAGACACTAGGTCTAGATAGAGCCAAATCTAGTCAAAAACTATAAAAGGAGTTAGAGAGCTCACTTTTGAGGTTGGGAATTGGGAATTGAAGTAAACAAAAGATGATAATCTTGTTTTTGGAAAGGAAGGATTCCATTGCTCCACCTCTTTGCCTTGCCTTGTGTGCACATGTGTGTGTATGTGTGTGCATGCTCATGTGCTTATCACCCACTCACTTGTGCACTTCACTTGCTCACGGTCATCATACCCACTCACATCTTCCCGAATTGAAAATTATGAGGTGGATCTCCTCACATTGGTACTTTCCATTGTGATAGAGTGACACCCTAGATATAAGAACTGAAATCATTACCTTAATTGGAGTACATGCCTATGAGGATATGGTCCTTGATGCTTCAAAATCCCTTGTCATCCTTTGGTGCTAAAGCCAAAGGATCTCTTGATGATCATTATGGTGCCCTTGAGATGGCTCACCCTATAATGCTCAAGTCACCCATGAAGAGGTACATAAAAATAGAATCAGTTGAGGAGGGGAAGTCGCCCCATGGTCACCTAGTCACCTTAGGAGGAGGCATAGTTTCCCATAAGATCATATGGAGGTGGAGTCACCCTTGGTGGTGTAATCATCTTCCTTTGGGGAGATATGGCAAGGTATCTCTTTGAACATGAAGTCGCCCTAGGAGGAGTCAAGATGTGGAGTTACCCATGGGAAATCCACAGTCACCCAAGGGGGTGTCATAAATGGGCACACTAGTACTAAAGCTAGGAGTCACCTTTAATGCATTGCTAGATTTCTTGATTCCTTTTGTGACCATGATGTGACTCTACCCAAGCTCACCTCGTGAGCGTATGCCCACTATTTGAAAGATTATGCTTTAGATCTTGATACCTTGCTTGATGAATCCTTGCTTAGGTTTTGATGCCACTTGCATCTACCTTAGATCTACAGGTGAAGGGTCGACCTAGGGAAACCCTCCACCCATAGGGCAAGGGGTTGTTCCTAGGCTACCGTCCACCCATAGGGAGAGGGTTCGCCCCTAGGATACCCTCTACCCATAGGGTGAGGGATCGCCCATGGTGTCCTCCCAAGCCCTAGAGGGTGAGGTGCTGCCCCAAGCCCATAAGGTGACCACAATAAAGCACAAGACTTGTAAGGCTAGTAGTTGCCCAAAAATTCCTCAAATCAGAGGTTACCTTCGTCTCCCCATGGGCATGGGTAGAGTTGTGGCTAAATCATCCTATAAGGTATGTGCTTGAGTTGAGCTCCAAGCATGAAGGGAGTGAGTGAAGTCCATGCCCTCATTCGGGAGAGATCTAGCCCAATGATCCCCATAAGTTGGCTTTGGTTATCCCTACAAGTGAACATTTGGTCCTTAGAGCTGATTCATTATTCTCCATGAGTTTCTTCACTTGCTCATTACTTAACTTCAACCTGTAGAAATCAAGTTGTTACTCTATGTATGCCCATTTGAAGTGCTTCTTCTTCTTATATGAACCTCTTACATGGCTCATTAGCCCCAGGGGTAAGAGTCACCCTCAAGGGTGGTTCCCATTGCCCCCAAGGACAAAGGTCAACCCTAAGGCTAGCCCCATGTCCCAAGGGTGAGGTAGCCCTAAGGGGTGTCCCCTCTTGCCCCAAGGGTGAGAGTTGGCCAAGGTCCATTGCCACAAGGGCTCATGCCATAGCCAAATCCCAAGAAAAGGACAATCTCTAATGTCAATAGATATACATAAGGATTTAGCCCTTGGTTCAAAGGAGAAGAAGGAAAAATTCTAGTTAGGACATAGCTTCATTATTCAAAAGAACAAATATTATCATAGGTTCATCCTTCAAAAGAGCAAGTATTATCCAACAATACAAGAATAATATTACCTTTCGGCAAACTATAGACCCCCATATCAAGTCTTTGCATTGTTTTGATGTGCATCTTATCTTTTATTTACTTATTCAAACAAAGTGAACTCTAGAAACGAAATGAATTGATATGATGGTATTTACAATGAGTGAATTCCTTCTTGCTTGATTAAATTTAGATAATTTTTCATCGTGAAGATGTTAACTAGGGCCATCCTTTCACCTTGCAAGCGTTCCAATTGTATAACCCCAAGTTGTGGTGATATCTTTGTCACTTGTAGGGTCTTGTCCAGTTTGGTTCCATTTTGGTGGGTACTAGCAGGATCTGATGCACCAAGACCAAGGATCCCTCTTGTACCTTTCAACCCTTAGATACGTGTCATGAATTCATTTGTGTTCCTCTTGCTTTGCATGCAATCTCCTCATAACTGCTTCCCAACATTCTTCCAATGCTACAAGATGCCTAATATGAGGGTCAATTCCAATAGTTTTGGCTTTGATTTCCTTCTTGATGACCAAGAGAAATGAACTCTCACTAGTGGTTCCTCTTCTTATCATACAAAAGGCCCATATTGCATCGATAAGAGCTTGTGTCCAAGAGTTGTGGTGATCAAAAGCCGATTTGGACATTAGCCCAATCAAAATCTTATTGGAGCTTTTTTCCCATTTGTTATAAGGTAATAAGCACATGAATTCTTGTGGAAAGCCTTGTACCTTTAAAAAATGAATCATGAAAAATTTGTTTGTACATAAACTTGGCCACTGTCATAGCAGTGCAATCTAAAGTATCCTTAGATTCTACTCATTTAGTAGAATAACATGTGGCCATCAAAATATACTTTTTACCACAAGGTTGACCAGTTGGACTAGTGGGTCCAATGAAATCAAGACCCCACTGTTCAAAAGGTTGCCACCCAGTTGAAATGACTAATGGTTGAAAATTTAGCCTAGTTGACCTAAGAGCACATCTCTGGCAAATGTCACATTCCTTGGAAAATTTGATAGCATCCCTATAAATACGAGGCCACCATAACACCTTGTGGATGATTTTGTGTGCAAGGTCCTCTCCCTTGAGATTCCCTTCATTATGTGATGATTCAAACAAAAAATTTACTTCCTATGGATAAATACACTTTGGCAAAATACTATCCTATCAATATGTATAAAATTGACCATTTATGAGTGAAAATGCTTTGTCTTTACACAATAATTTCCTCTTCTCTAATGGATTCATGTTCATCAAGAATTTTCCAAAAGTGAGAAATCACAAAGTTTCATCATACCAATCAATTTGAGTGTCTACAAGAAAGAGATCACTATCCATGAGCTCATGATTAATACCTATTGGCCTTTTTCTCATGAGCATCCTTGACACCTGGCTTGCCATGTAGTGCTCATTCCGTAGCTTAATGTGAATCTCAAAGTCATATTCTTGAAATAGTAGTAGCCATCACCAAACCCTTCCGGCTACTCTCGACTTATTAATTAAATACTCTAGAGGTTGATGATAAAAAATGATAATGAGATGTATGCCTAGAAGATAATGCCAAGACCTTCTCCTTTTTTAGTACTATAATTTCTCTCCACTTTTGTAAGTAATTTGCTTGCATAAGCTATAGGTTGGTCCACCTTGTGTGCAGATGGCTATGCCAAGAATTCTCCAATTGCATGAAGAATGGCATCTATATGCACATGGAATTCAAGTGACAAATTAGGAACAATTAAGAGTTGCACAATACATGACCTTAGTTTTAGGTCACTAAATGCTTTTTCTGCTTTAGGAATCTAAGATAAAAGGATCTTCTTACTGGTAAGCTTTGACAAAGGCTTAGCTATTTTTCACTACATTGGTATAAATCTCCTATGGTAACTTGCATGGCCTAGAAAACTTTGCATTTCCTTAAGAGTCCATAGAATGGGCATGGAAAGAATGGTACCTACTTTAGTCAGATCAAGAATTATCCAATCGATCAAGAATCGAAAGGATCTTCTTACTGGTAAGCCTTGACAAAGTCTTAACTATTTTTTAGTACATTCATATAAATCTTCTATGGTACCTTACATTGTGAAGAGATGGATAGGTATGTGCTTGAAGATGAAGAGGTGTTGCAAAATCCTTGATCTACACCAGCCAAATGAACTCCAGGAGTATATGGTGGGCCCTTTTAGCTTGCCAATGGATGTATTAAACACCTTATGTACCTTGGAAGATCACTCTCAAAAAGATAGATCAAAATAGATAAGTTGGAGTTAGCTCAAAGGTGAAGAACTTGCTATTTTGGTTCATACACCTGTCCAGTGTTTTGCATAATTCTCTGAGCACAGAAGCAATTAGCTTAATTCCTCTTGGGGAAGTCTAGTTAACTTAAAGAGCTAACTTTCAAGAGTAATCTCATCAAAAATAATGAACCACACACTGAGAATGATGTTTAGCAAGTGATGGCATCATCCCGATTTTCACAGGCTGCTACAGTTTGATACGAGTAAACAGAAAAATGAACATAACTCTAGATTTAAGAATCCAATTATTATGAAAATTTGTATTCTTTATATGTGAATCCAATAAGCTTTAAATCATTGAATTTGGGTAAGTACACACTGAGAAACAACTCTGACAAGATGAGTAAAAAAGTCGGATACCTGACAGAAGTGAAAATGAAGAGAGAGTGTTGACTTCAACTGAACATAACTGAAGATTGCAATACTGAAATGAAATGAAAATTGGTGAGCATATAATAGACTTGTAGAGCTAACATTACCAAGTTAAATAATTGAAAATGATGCACCAAGCTCAGAGAACTCATCTTTGCAATCTGACTGTGAAAATTGAGAGATATGGCAATGAGTAGTACACTTCACAAGAACATGGAAATATGAACTCAAATGATCATGAAAATGAAAGTATATTGATTGTACAATACAATAGACTTACTGATACATATGTGTGCCTTGTAATCACACCTTGATATGGCATAAAGCTCAGCTCTTGGAGGTCTTCACATAGGTCTCTCTAACCACGACTAAAACAACCATCTATTTATAGTTGAGTTTGGGAGGCTAACTTCCCTCAATCACTCTCCAATCAATTAGTGATTGTTTTGATTCTCTATCTACCACAAATCACAAATTCGTGGCTCCTCTTTCCCTTTTTGATCATGTGGACTCAACCACTTAAGATTCTTTCACTTTTACATTAAGTAAAGTCTTCAAAAGTTACAAGAGGTAGTTCACAAGTGAACTTTACATAGTCTTTATTTTAGGGCTTCTTCTATGACTTTGTGGGACTCAAGCCAATACTTAGGCTTGTCATAGACTTGCTCCAACAGCTCCCCCTCAAGCCAAGTATGCTTGAGGTCTTCAATCTTCCAAGATTACCTGTAAACCTATCATAGCGTTCAATTTGCAAAGCTTTGTACCATCCAATGCTTTGGTTAGAATATCTGCACATTGTTGATGAGTGGACACATATGATACTTGAATCTCTTTGCTTAGAACCTTCTCTCTTACATAGTGATAATTAACTTCAATATGTTTAGTCCTTGCATGAAAAATAGGATTAGCAGCCAAATGAATAGAACTCATATTGTCACCATAAATAGTTGGAGTTCCAAACTCCAATCCAAGATCTTTGAATAATGTCTTCATCCAAAATAGCTTCTTGTGTAGCTATGGCAAGACCTCTATATTAAGCTTCAGTAGAAGAGAGAGCAACTATGGGTTGCGTCTTGGATGACCATGAAATAAGCTTTGAACCTGCAAAGGTAAGATAACCTCAAGTGCTCCTTCTATCTTCTTTGGAGCCAACACAATCTGCATCAGAAAATAGCTTCAAACCTAAATCAGATTCATAAGGATAATAAAGGCCTTCATTTATGGTTCCTTTGAGATACTTGAGAATCCTTTTGGTGGCATCCATATGTGGTTTCCTTGGTGTGTGCATAAATTGACTTAGCACACTTGCACTGTAACATATATCTACTCTTGTCAATGTGGCATAGTTGAGACTACCCACTAGACTTTGATATGATATGATGTCCTCTATGAGTTCACCTTCATGTGAGCTCAATTTGTGATTGACCTCCATTGGAGTACCTGCAATCTTACAATCTTGCATCTTGAATTTTGCCAACATGTCCTTAATGTACTTTCTTTGAGTGAGAAACAAACCATGATCTTTGTAGACAACTTCCAAACCTAGGAAGTAGGTAAGTGAACCCAAATCACTTATCTTGAATTCTTCTCTCATCTGATCTTTGATCTTCTTCATACCATCTGTATCATTTCCTATCAATATAATATCATCTACATATACACATAGGTAGATGATCTCAGAATTACTCTTTTTAATAAAGAGTGAAGGGTCTGCCTTGCTTGGTTGAAAGCCTTTGTCCTGCAAGAATGAAACAAGCCTGAAATTCCAAGCTCTTAGAGCTTGCTTGAGACCATACAATGCTTTGTTAAGTTTACACACATAATTAGGATAAACTTGATTCTCAAAACCAGGTGGTTGTGCCATATATACCTCTTCTGTTATCCAACCATTCAAGAATGCATTCTTTACATCTAGTTGAAGTATCTTCCATTTCTTGGAAGAGGCAATACTAAGCAAAACCCTAATAGTAGGCATCTTTGCCACATGAGAGAAGGTCTCCTCATAATCAATTCCCTGACTTTGTGCAAAGCCTTTTGCTACAAGCCTTGCCTCATACCTGTTAATGGAACCATCAGAATTCTTCTTGAGTTTATAGACCCATCTTGAGCCTATTACCTTCATGGATGAAGTCTTGGGCACCAAAACCCAAGTGTTGTTTTCCTCAAGTGCTTCAATCTCTTCCTTCATTGCATGCTTCCATTCTGATTTTGCTTTTGCCTCTTGAAAGGATGATGGCTCCTCTTGGTTTATGTCATGTGCTATGTAGATAGAATGTTTAGTTATTAATGAGGTGTCAAACCCATACCTTTCTGGTTTTTTCTTTTCCCTCATAGATCTTCTTAGGCCATGATGCGATGATTCTGCCTCATGTCCAAGTTCTTGCAATTTTGCTTTACCTTTAGACTTCCATGCTTTGATCTTTTCCATATGAGATTCTTCATCATCCTCCGAGGTGTCTTGTTCTTCAATCTTCGATTGTTCTCTACCAAGCTTTGGAAAATCTTCTTCAAGATCATATGGTAAATTGACCTTCCTACATGAATCTTCATACCATGAATTGTTTTCATCAAAAACTACATCTCTGCTTACCAAGAATCCTTTTTTGGTAGGGTTGTATAACCTGTAGCCCTTTTGATTGTTGTCATATCCAATAAATACACACCTTTCTGCCTTTGGATCCATCTTGCCTCTAACCTGTTAAGGAACATGAGCAAAAGCAATACGTCCAAAAATTTTACAATGATCTAAGCTTGGCCTTCTTCCATTCCAAGCCTCATATGGATTCATCCCATCAAGGGATTTTGAAGGCAACCTGTTAATCAAGTAAGTGCCTGTAGATACAGCCTTAGCCCATAGATAATTAGGTAAATGCTTTTCATTTAACATGGAGCTTGCAGCTTCAACAATCGTCCTATTCCTACTTCCTGCCACTCCATTTTGCTCAGGAGTGTACCTTGTAGTTACCTCTCTTTTGATTCCTCTTTCTTGAAGTAAAGAATCAAACTCATGGGAGAAGTATTCTCCCCCTCCATTTGACCTTAGCCTTTTTAGTGATTTACCTGTTTGATTCTCCACAAGAGCCAAATATCTTTTGAAACATGAAAAAACTTCATCTTTGTGTTTCATAAAGAATAGGATAGTCCATCTACTGCAATCATCAATAAAGGAGACATAATACCTTGATCCAGATATTGAAGCTTCCTTGCTAGGTCCCCATACATCTGTATGAACCAACTCCAAGAAATCTCCATGCATATAACCTTTCTTCATGAATGGTAACCTGCGAGACTTTCCAAATTGACATGCACTACACTTATAAATCATATGTTGTTTTGACAAGTTAGGAAGTCTAAGTACACTTTGGTCCCTGCAAATTTGCTTTAATGACCTTTCACCAATATGTGCTAACCTTTTGTGCCATACTTCCAATTCTGTGAGTGTCTGACTACCATAATTAAAGAGAGCAATGTTTCTAGTGTCTTGTAATTCAAATGTGAACAATCTACCTGTCTTTCCACCTTCTGCAATTCTTCTGAATCCTTGACTTGGATCTTCAACAAATGCTCCTGCTTTTGTGAACCTGACTTGCAACCCTTTCTCTACTCTCTGCCCAGCACTTATCAAATTCTTTGTAATGGTAGGGACATAGAGTACCTTACTGAGTAGGTTGATGTTTCCATCAGGTGCTTTGACATTGCCTATTTTCTCCACAGGATGTTTTGTGTCATCTCCTCTTTGTACCTCATGCTTATTCCTTGGATCTTCTAAATTTGATAGGAGTGCCACATTTCCGGCCACATGATTTGAACAACCTGAATCTATGTAGAAAACATGCTCATCAGATTTACCTTGTGGCATAGCCATGTTCATGATCAATAATGAATCCTCTTTGTTTGAGTCTTCTGTGTAGTTATTGAAGTCTCTCCTTCCTTTGAAGCCTCTTTGATAGTTTGAATGATTGTAGTTGTTGTAGTCGCCATGATAATTGTTGAACCTTCCTCTTCAGTAGCCATAACTTCCTCTATTGTATCCTCTGCCTCTTTGATTCCTGGAATTCCTAAAGCAATTTTCAGTTGTATGATTAGTTAGTCCACAAATAGAACATGAGTTGGAGTCTTGGGATCTCCCCCTGCCTTGTCTACCTCCTCTTCCTCTACCTCTTCCATGTCTTCCTCTAGCTGCATAGTTAGCTTGATATGTACCTGCTTCATCATCCACTTTCTTTGCCTTTCCTTTGTTATCTTTGGACTTGCTTTTATCAGTGTATAAAGCTGAAGATTGATTACCTTTAAAGCTTTCTCCATTTTTGATAAGCTTTGCCTCTTGAGTAAGTAGTTGTCCAATGAGTGTATTGAAATCAGGTACATGCATGTCCATGTACAAATCCATAGCTGTGGTGAATGCTTCCCACTTGTCATCTGCCTTTAAGACATTGATGACCTGCCTTACAATTTGCTCTTCATCTATTACCTCTCCAATGCTTCCCAACTGATATGCTATGTCCTCGAGCTTTGTGACAAAATCAATCACATTTTGTTTGGGAGCTTTCTTGAGAGTTGTGAAATCCAGCCATAGTTGATGCTTCCTAGCTTTGGTACTTGAAGAGAAGAAGGCTTCAACTGCATCCCACACTTCCTGAGATGTCTCACAACTTCTAATGTGAGGCAACAAAAAATATGAGATAGAGTTGAGGAGATAAGAACTTGCAAGTGCATCCTTGGAGCACGATGTGCTCAATCTTTCTTGCCCTTCTTGTGTTGGTTGACTTTTGTTCTTGAAACATGGCATAACTTCATCTCCAGCGACATAACCATATAAACTTCTACCTTGGAGATAAGCTTCCATTCTTAATGACCAAGCTGAGTAGTTACCTCTGTCCAATTTGTCAATTGATGAAGGAAATCCATCTGCCATGTTGTCCAACCTTGCTCTGATACCACTGTGAAGAGATGGATAGGTATGTGCTTGAAGAGGAAGAGGTGTTGCAAAATCCTTGATCTACACCAGCCAAATGAACTCCAGGAGTATATGGTGGGCCCTTTTAGCTTGCCAATGGATGTATTAGACACCCTATGTACCTTGGAAGATCACTCTCAAAAAGATAGATCAAAACAGATAAGTTGGAGTTAGCTCAAAGTTGAAGAACTTGCTATTTTGGTTCATACACCTGTCCAGTGTTTTGCATAATTCTCTGATCACAGAAGCAATTAGCTTAATTCCTCTTGGGGAAGTCTAGTTAACTTAAAGAGCTAACTTTCAAGAGTAATCTCATAAAAAATAATGAACCACACACTGAGAATGAGGTTTAGCAAGTGATGACATCATCCCGATTTTCATGGGCTGCTACAATTTGAGACTAGTAAGCAGAAAAATGAACATAACTCCAGATTTAAGAATCCAATGATTATGAAAATGTGTATACTTACTCTGCATAGTATGCTGAGTCCAACAAGCTTTAAATCATTAAATTTTGGTAAGTACACACTGAGAAACAGCTCTGACAAGATGAGTAAAAAAGTCGGATACCTGATAGAGAAGTGAAAATGAAGAGAGAGTGTTGACTTCAACTGAAAATAACTGAAGATTGCAATACCGAAATGAAATGAAAATTGGTGAGCATATAATAGACTTATAGAGCTAACGTTACCAAGTTAAATCACTGAAAATGATGCACCAAGGTCAAAGAAACCATCTCTGCAATCTGACTGAGAAAACTGAGAGATATGGTAGTGAGTAGTACACTTCACAAGAACATGGAAATATGAACTCAAATGATCATGAAAATGAAAGTATATTGATTGTACAATAAAATGGACTTACTGAAACATATGTGTGCCTTGTAATCACACCTTGATATGGCATAAAGCTCAGCTCTTGGAGGTCTTCACATAGGTCTCTCTAACCACGACTAAAACAGCCATCTATTTATAGTTGAGTTTGCGAGGCTAACTTCCTTCAATCAATTAGTGATTGATTTGATTCTCTGTCTACCACAAATCACGAATTCGTGGGTCCTCTTTCCCTTTTTGATCAAGTGGATGCAACCACTTAAGATTCTTTCACTTTTACATTAAGTAAAGTCTTCAAAAGTTACAAGAGGTAGTTCACAAGTGAACTTTACATAGTCTTTATTTTAAGGCTTCTTCTATGACTTTGTGGGACTCAAGCCAATACTTAGGCTTGTCATAGACTTGCTCCAACATACATGGCCTAGAAAATTTTGCGCTTCCTTAGGAGTTTGTAGAATGGGCATGGAAAGAATGGTAGCTACTTTAGTCAGATCAAGAATTATCCATTTGACCAAAACTATGTGACCAAGAAGAGTACCTTTGGTGACCAAAAATTGACATTTAGCAAGGTTCAAATTTAAACCTCTTTTGAGACACTGATCGAAGATTTCCTTCAACTTTTTCAAATGTTGATGAAAATCTTGGCCACTGCTCTTCTATGTATACATGAGGATACTAAAAAGCCTGTTGGAGATAGACGTCTGTGGAAGCACGCGAACAGCACAAGGAAGAAGAAGAAGCTTGGAGCACAAACACACAATACTGAATGTATTACTAGAGAATGTACAAAGATAAGTAGCCCATTAGGGCAATAGGCGTATATACAAGCCGGGGGAAAAAAACCTCCTAAAGAGGGAAAAAAGTGCCCCGGCGGTCCTAGAGTGTTCACACACATCACTACCTAAATATATCAACAAATCCCCCTTGGGAGTGATGCGGTGAACAAGGAGCTGGCACTCATGTATAAGGAAGTGCCAAGCTATGTTGAAATCACTCCACAAAAGGAAGTAAGCCCAAACCTTTGCGGAAAGCTTCAAACTTCTCCCTAGGCAGAGCCTTCGTGAAAAGGTCTGCAATGTTCTCCTGCGTGGGCACATATGCCAAACTGATCTCCCCAGCAGAGAACCTCTCCCTGACATAGTGATAATGCACCTCAATGTGCTTAGTGCGAGCATGGAACACAGGGTTCCTCGCAACTGCCAATGCGCTCTGACTGTCAGTGAAGATGGTGGTGGCAGAAGACTGGCCAACACCCAAATCAGCCATAAGGCGTCTGAGCCACACACACTCAACAGTCGCTGTGAAAGCTGCCCTATACTCAGCCTCACAACTGGAAGTGGCAACAGTAGGCTGCTTCTTGCTCAATTCAACCATGATGGGCTGCAAGAAGACAAATGCTCCGAACAGTAGTCATATGGCATGTAGGTGCAAAGATCAAAATCAATGCCTCTTTCCTATGCATAACCCTTTGCAACAAGCCTAGCCTTGTACCTGTCAACTGTACCATCAGGTTTACGCTTCAGCTTGTATACCCACTTAGTGCCAATGGCCTTCTTGCCAGGAGGCAAGTCACATAAAGACCATGTACCATTCTTCATTATAGCATCATATTCAGATTGCATAGCAGCCATCCAATTTTCTGAATTTTGTGCTTCATCAAAATAAATAGGCTCATTCTCATCACAGAGACTAGATGCAGCCATAGCATAGCAATCTGATGCAAAGGAGGCACTATGAGAGCCTGAACGAGTACGATATGACAAAGGTGCATCTAATTTGCTGTCACGCAAAGTCTGCACCAGCCATTTTGGCATAGTTTTTGCCTGCTCAATATCAGCTCTCTCATCAACAAGTGGATCATGTAAATCTGCATCAGAAATGGAATGATCTGCATCATCATATGGAACCTGCAAAGGCTAAGAAGTTGCCTCATTAGGACCAGCACTAGCCTGTCCACCTGTAAAAAGAGGCATCAAAGTATCATACATGTCTTTGGAGCTAACAGATGTCTCCTTAGTATACGAAAGCAATGGCTGAATAGCATCTTCCACAAAGACAACATCACGGCTAACCAGAATGCGTTTAGTCTGTTGATGATAGATGATAGCCTTTACTTTCAGAACTGTACCTAACTAAAATACATTTTACTGCCTTATCATCCAATTTTCTGCGATGTTGTTCAGGCACTAATGCATATGCCAAACAACCAAAAACACGCAGATGAGCAATAGATGGCTTGCGGTCATGCCAAGCCTCATATGGAGTGATAGACTGCAACGCTTTAGTGGGACACCTGTTCACTACATATGCTGCACACATGACAGCCTCAAGCCAGAAACTATGTGGTAAAGCCTGACTTTTACCCATGCACCTCGCCATCTCCATGAGTGACCTGTTCTTTCGTTCAGCAACTCCATTCTGTTGAGGTGTATACGGCATTGTACACTGGTGTTTTATCCCACGTTCAACCAGAAATGCATTAAAATCTGAAGACATATATTCCCCCCCTCGATCAGAACAGAGGGTGCCCATTTTACATGCTGACAGATTTTCAGCCAAAACCAAAAACTGTTTGAAGCACATGAACACTTCGGACTTTGCTTTGAGTGGATATACCCATGCATGCTTGGAAAAATCATCAATGAAAGTCACGAAGTAAAGGTAATTTACAAAAGAGGGTGTCTGCATAGGACCACAGACATCACTATGTACAAGCTGCAATTTCTGCGTAGCCCGAATTGAACCATCTTTTGGAAAGGAAGAACGCTGCATTTTGCCCAAAATACAGCCTTCACAAACATGTTTTCCAGGTGCCTCAAGTTTGGGCAAAGAGGACACCATTTCAGATTTCTGCAGGCGTAACAAACTAGCAAAATTCAGTTGACCAAAGCGTGCATGCCAAAGCTTTGCATCTGACATAGCCTCAGAATCATGAACTGCACATGCCGAATCATTCACAGATCTTTCATAGTCTATGAGCTTATACAACCCACGACATAAAATGCTAGAAGCAATAATCACATCGTCATTTGAGAGATCATGGACTGTACACCTGTCATCAACGAATTTCACAACCAAGCCAATCTTGGCTAATGCAAAAACTGATAACAGGTTCTTTTTGATCCCTGGCACAAATAAAGCATCTGACAAAGTGAAAGAACTACCATCAGCAGTAGTCAGAATGATCTTACCAACTCCCATAACAAGATAAGAGGAGTTATTGGCGCACAGTATTCCTTGTAGGGGCAGGCTCGAGTGAAGAGAAGTAATTGCGCTGCGAGGTAATATGTTTGGTCGCCCCACTATCAAAGTACCAAACATCTGAGTCTACTGCAGACATGCACTGATCATGAGAAGATGGGTCAAAACTGCAGACAGTAGTAAACGCCCATTCTTCTTCCTGCACAAGATTTGCAGACTCTGTTTTTGGTGTAGAGGCCTCTGCAACAACCATTCCAGCCTCTTTCTTCTTTGCCTCTTTAGCAGCCAGTTTTGGACAGTTCTTTATAATATGATCATTTCCTTTACAGTACTTGCAGAACAATTTCTGCTTTTCTGATTTCTTCTCATCTTTATCCTGGTTTGTCGACTGTGCAGCATTTGCAAATTTTTGCTTACTAGTAGAAGAGCTCCATTTTCCTTTGCCCTTCTGACTAGCCAGGAAAGCTTGATCTGCAACACACATAATGGACCTGTTCTGCCTGGACTGATCTTCCTGCAACAGAACAGAGACTAATTCCTCAAATGACAAGGCATTCGGATTGCCTTTCATCATCAACCGAAGAGTAGAGGCAAAACTCTGATATGAATCAGGAAGACCATTCAGAATGGTCTGCACAAGTGAGCTATCTGGTATAACCTCATCAACAAAAATCAATTGTTCCTTCAGGTCTTTGATCTTTGTAAGAAAACTGTCCATAGAATCACCTTCATTCATGTGCTCACTCTCCAACTGTTTTTGGAGGTAAGCAACACGAGCCTCATTCCTAGCCTCTACAAAGTGGTAAGTGTATCCCAAGCATCCTTTGCTGTTCTGCAAGAGCGAATGTGAGGAATAATGGCACGTTTGACAGACAAAGCTATCAATGCATGTGCCTGGGCATCTCTGCCATCCCAACGAATCTGCTCTGTAGTAGGTGCAACAGAAACAGCAGCACGAACAGGAATCTGCGGAATATCATCTTCGACACCATCTTCATCAGCTCCAACACCTGTATTTGTAGTACCTGTCGTTACAGGTGTAACAGGACGTCTTTCAACACCCTGCACAATGTTCCACAATCCTTTTGCAACCAGTACATGTCGCATCATATAAGCCCATAATGGGTAGTTGGTACCATCGAACTTATCCTCAACAGCCAACATACGGAATACATCACTGCTTTCAGCCATGGCCGGTGACTAAAATACCTTGATGCAGAAAATTAACTGTATCTCAAAAAGTTGAACGGAACTGCCCAGACGAGTTCTGCTAGACCTGTAGCAGACTTCGAGACGCTTAAACTGGCGAACAGAAACTGGTATATACCTTTGGCACAAAAGGACAA
This sequence comes from Ceratopteris richardii, assembly GCA_020310875.1. NCBI lineage: Eukaryota > Viridiplantae > Streptophyta > Polypodiopsida > Polypodiales > Pteridaceae > Ceratopteris > Ceratopteris richardii. The sequence goes on along the minus strand of CM035426.1, from coordinate 48,410,217 downwards.
AATAGCCTTCACAAGCGCTGCGATAGTGCGTTCGGAGGCCGAAACGAGCTCAGATCGCGATTTCGGCACCACAAAGAAAAGTTGTTTTGATCTCAAAAACACCCTGAGTATGCTCACCAAATTTCTGCAAATCTGAGACTGCAAACGGAGGAGTGTCGACGACGCCCTAGAAGAAGCGACAACCTTCTCTGATACCAATTGTTGGAGATAGACGTCTGCGGAAGCACGCGAACAACACAAGGAAGAAGAAGAAGCTTGGAGTACAAACACACAATACTGAATGTATTACTAGAGAATGTACAAAGATAAGTAGCCCATTAGGGCAATAGGCGTATATACAAGCCGGGGGAAAAAAACCTCCTAAAGAGGGAAAAAAGTGCCCCGGCCGTCCTAGAGTGTTCACACACATCACTACCTAAATATATCAACAAAGCCATCCATGAAGATGTGGAGGAATGTCGTTAACCATTTACCCAGTATTAGATACATTGTTTTATTAAAAGAACGAGGTGTATTTTTGAGACCAAAAGCCATGCACATGTAGATATAAGTTTCCCAAGGCATAACAAAGGCTATTTTGTCTCAATCTTCAAGATGAATAAGAATTTGATTGTAGCCATTGAATTTGTCAAGAAATTTGTACAAAGTGTGTCTAAGTACTTCTTCTAATACCTGCTTTGTGAAGGGTTGAGGGAAATCATCTTGAACATTCAGCTTATAGAAAGTGCAAAAATCAACACACACTCTTATTTTTCCACTATTTTTCTTAGGTAAAATAACCAAGATGAAAGCCACATTGAGTGATCTATAAGAATAATTATATGTGCCTCCTTTAATTTTGTTATTTCCACCTTGACTACCGTTGCATATTTGGGTTTGAGTCGATATGACCTACTTCTTATAGGTGTAGCTCCCTCTTCTAAGATTATTTTATGTAATCCAAGCTCCACAAGAATACATGATAGATCCTTGTAGGCTCATGCAAAGACATTTTTATAAGTACAAAGAAGAAAGGTTAACTTTTGTAGTAAGAATGGCTAGTGGCATAATGATGTGGCTAGGTGGTCTCCTTGTGGGCTTTCTTCATCTCCAAGGTTCACTTCTTGAACAAGCACTTCAGGGGTAGCTTCACTTGAAAAATCATCAACATTGTGCATCGAGTAGAATTGAGCTTGTGCTCCATGATGTGTTTGAGCCCAATTGGAGGTGTCTGCCTCCTGAGAGGTGCTTGCAAAAATTGAGCTTGTCCACTTGCTCTATAGGAGGAGTTAGTTCTACAGAAAAAATTGGTCCATTTTGTCCAAGGGAGGGCCTTTTGCCTACTTGCCTAGTACTTGCTAGGTGCCTTCTTTGTGGTAGCCCTTCAAGATATAGTTGCCCAACTCCATGAGAATCACCAAAAACTAGGTGCTTGAGGTGTTCCAAAATTTAGTCACCTTGGTTTATCCTGAATAAAAATTGGTCACCCAAAATTATCATTTTGACCACCAAAATTTATGCGCCTAAATTGATCACCTTGGCTGCTTGAGAAATCTCACCCACTTGGGCCACCCTGGGAGGGTTGCCCAACTTGGGTCACATGTGGTCCTGTTTTGAATTCTACATCTAGTTCCCTGCAATCACTTGATTTAACTACTTGACTTGGTAGTGTCACATCCTTCCTCCAAGTGTATCTGCATCTAATTATTAGCCTTTGTAGACATCCATATGCTATTCCTCCCCCAGTCTTGTAATGCTTTGGATATCCTCAGCCAAGGCCTTCTCAGGAGTAGAGGATAAGAGGTCTCCTAGGGTAGGGCAATAACAACAAAATCCAAGGGAAATTGAAAACCTTGAACTATCATGAGTACCTTTTCAATGATGCCCAGTTGTGTGACTCAATGCTGATCTTAGTATCACAGTGAAAGGTGCTTCCTTTGTGAGATTCAAATATAATTTCTTCATGGTAAAGGAGGCATCATATTGATGCCAAATCCACCATCTACAATGATGCCTATCAAAATTTCACTTTTTATGGAAATAGACAACCTTGAACTCTAGTAGTTTGCCAGTGATGCAGGGGGGAAATCCACCATGAACCCATCTATACTTGGTGGTGGGCTTAGGTAGGTAGATTTTATGACTTTTAGTAAATCATTTCTCACATTTACATCCATTTTTATGAGTTGGTATAAACTGATCTTGTGATGAATATGCTTCATAATTTCTTCAATATTCAACTCTTGTGTATTCCCCTAAGGGCAAGTAGGTTGATCTTTTAGTGAAGTGCTCACCCTAGCATAGGCTTCTTCAACGGACACCTGGTCTTCTAAGCCAGCATTCTTACCTTCTTTTGGTTGCCATCGCTTCCCTATTTCTAGTCATCATGTGTATTATAGATGATGAAACAACAAAGGATTTTGGATTCATATCTTCGTCATATGCATATATATATATATATATATATATATATATATATATATATATATATATATATATATATATATATATATATATATATATATATATATATATATATATATATATATATATTAGAGACCATGATCATATAAGTCAGAGTGGGTCAGTTGCAAGGAAAATCCCTTGTATAATGATCCTTGGCATTGGGGCAATGTTGACAAGGAGGTGTGCTCTCAGACAGAGAGAATTTACTTTGCACATGGCCATATTCCCACAATGATAACAAATTAGAGGTCTAGTATACCTAGGTCATATTGGATGATTCTCCTATCTGCTATGAGCATTTGAAATACTATCATAAAACATTTCACAAACTTGGTTATTATCTCTCTACTGAGCTCCCTTGCATGTGACAAATAAGAAATGAGTGGTCTTTCACGTGTCTAAAGCTCATGGAAAGATTCACCTACCTTAATACCTCCAAGATAGTAAAGCGTCCATCATTGTGCTGGCTGTACCATTTGCTTGCAAGTCCATCTAAGATAGAGGGGAACAATACTAGCATGACATTGTTAGACTGCGGACGATTCATATCACGAGGAAGGGGATAAGGAAGAAAGCTCACTCACACACTTTCACACACAAAGATAGGTACACACACATATTGAGGCAAGGAAGAATGATCTTCTTCTTCTTTTATTACATAAAAGGAATATACAAGAATGACATAAAACAACAATACAACTAGTACAATATAAAAAGAAGAATACATAATGAAAATCCTAATGTCTACAAATGAGTGAGCTAGTAAGAAATTAATGTGCCATCACTCTTGATAGATAAATCTAGTAAAGCTCAATAAAGTATCCCTGAAATATACCGCCATGACCACTATACATTTCATAAAAATGCAAAAGTGATATGTGTCATCCTAGATCATCACATTTGAGCTTGATATCTCAACAATGCCCCTTAAGCTCAATGTCATGTCTTGTAATCTAAACATCTTCTGGAACTTCTTGAACTTCTTAGCTCCAAGTGCTTTAGTAAATACCAACAACTTTCTCATCTCTCCTCACATGAACAAGGTCAATATCACTTGCTTATACCTTTTCCCTAATGAAATGATAATGCACCTCAATATGCTTTGCTCTAGCATGAAAAATAGGGTTCCATAATAGTTGTATGCTGCTAAGATTATCACAATAGATGGTGATAGGCTTTTGCACTTCCACAATAGCAACCTGCTCATCTCTCCTCTCATAAACAAGGTTAATATCACGTGCTAATACCTTTACCCTGATGAAATGATAATGCACCTTGATATGATTTGTTCTAGCATGAAAAATAGGGTTCCATGCTAAATGTATATTGCTAAGATTATCACAATAGATGGTCATAGGCTTTTGCACTTCCGCACCTAAATCTACAAGTAGCATCTCTAGCCATGATGCTTCACATGTTGCCATTGTAGCACCTATATACTCAGCCTTTGTACTCGACAAATAGATATTTTAGCTACAAGGCTGAATGCTTCCTCATAGTCAATGCCACATGTTTGTGTATATCCTTTTGTTACCAATCATGCTTTATGCCTACTTATGCTACCATCACCATTGTACTTTACCTTGTAAACCCACATGCAACCTATGGGTTTCTTTCCTTGCGACAATGGAACCTGCTTCAATATTTAATTTCCAAAAACATGTAGCCATGTCCTCATCCATAGCTTTCTCCCAATTTGCATTTCCAATTACATCTTCAAAACAAGAAGGTTCAACATCTTGTATTACCTTGGCCATGTAGGCATATTGATGAGCCATGTAACTATCATATGTCAATTTTTGCACTAAATTCTATATCCTCCCATATTTTATTAGTCTTGGGTCACTTCTTCTGGCATCATCTGCATGTGCCTTTCTTACCTTGGATTCTTCACATAGTGCAATCCAAGTTCCTCATCAAGGTTCTTTTATGAGCCGCTTGAATCTCCACCAATGTCTTCAAAACATGTAGATGGTTTACTACCAATAGAAAGATTTTCTTTACCTTTCTTTGATGTAGTTGATGAATTTGGTGGACTAAAGTTTCTATGCAATCTTCCACTCCATGGATTTGAGTTGAAACTATTGCTTGGTGATGCATAAGGTCCACTCAAAACTTGAGATTATGCACATGATTTTTCAGCATTTCCTTTTTCATTTGAGTCAAGATTAAGTCCTTCTTTGGCATCTGCATAGAAGCTTGACATTTCATCAAACATCACATCTCTACTTACCTTCTATTGTGTGAGTGGGTTATAACATTCATATCCTTTTCTCAAGGGGTTACCCCACGAAGATATATTTTTTTGCTTTTGGATTAAGATTTGTCCTCAACTCATCTCGAACATGTACATATGCAATACAACTAGATACTTCCATATATGATAAGTTTGGCTTTTTACCTGTAAACTTATCTTCAAGTGTAACTTGATGTATAGCTCTTCAAGTGTAACTTGATGTATAGCAGTAGTCAGAGTTTTGTTCATGATGTATACAATAGTATGCACAACTTTTGTCTGATAACAATGAGGCATATTCTTCTTAGCCATCAAGGCTCTTGCTATTTCTACAATATTTCTATTTTCTCATTTAGCAATACTATTCTATTGTGGTGTGTACTTTCATCAAAATTGTCGTCCAAGTCCATGACTGTTTAGAAATCTACTGAACTCATTTGACATGTATTCACCTCCTCCATCAGATCTTAATGTCTAAATATACTTCCTTGTCTGCTTTTCCATGATAGCCTTAAAATATTGGAAGTGAATGAACACCTCACTTTTCTATATCATGAAATATACCCATAGTTTTCGTGTATGGTCATCAATGAAAGTAACATAAAACCTACAATTGCCCATAGATGTGGCCTTTGCAGGGCCTCAAACATTTGTATATACTATTTCTAGCACATTCTCACTAACATGCTTGTCATGCAAAAATGATTATCTTGACTGTTTACCAAATTGACATGCTTTACATACTTTTTACATCTCTACAACCTTGAAATTTGTAGTCCATTGTCAATCTCCTTTCCGTGCATCAATTTTAGCCTCTACAAATTTGCATATCCAATTCATTTTGCCTGATCTCTATATCAACAATAACCCTTGCACCTTTTGCAAACATGGATGCATTCATTTATGGATTTTTTACATCTAAGGTGAACATCATGCCCACTTTGTTTTCTTTGTTAATCAATCTTCCATCTTGTTTGTACTCTTCTATATATAGCCCATCAACATTGAACCTGACTTGTAATCCTTGGTCAACCATTTGTCCAACAAAAACCAAATTCTTTGTTATATTTGGAACATGTAGCACATTAGCAAGATGTGTTATCATCTAGTCCTCCATAGTTAATACCATCTTTCTTGTATGCACGATAGGATGTGGTGTGTCATTGCATGTTTCAACATTTTAGGAAGTGACAATTTTTGCAAACTATAAACCATCCCGCATGATTTTTCATGTGAGTAGAAGCACCTGAATCAACATACTAGACATTACCATTTGATGTGGAGATGTCAGCAGACATCATATTCATCATGTGATGTTGGACCATGAACAAATTCTCAAAATCATCTACACTTGTGGATGCATAGTTGTTTTGTTGCCTTCTATTATTTTGATTCTTCAACTTGCAATCACATTCAAAGTATCCACATTTACCACAATTCCAACATCATTTACTGACATTATTTGGATCATTTCTTTGGAAATTTTTGTGGCCTCTTTGGTTTCCCCTACCTCCAAATTGTCCTCTACCTCTTGCATGATTCTGATGTTGATCTTGGTCTTGGTTACTATTTCCTCTTCCACTTTCGTAACCTCTACCCTTGCCAGAGTAGAATACCTACTTACAATTAGGTTTTCCTTGGGAGTTTGAGTCCTCACCAAGATTTTTTCCTTCAATAACCAACATGGATAGTAGATAACCAAAATTTAAAATATTTTCCTTGGTCTGAAGAGAAGTTATGAACTGCTTATATGTAGCTCCTAAATGAAGGCACACTTCCACCTTATCATCATTATCTACATTCATGCCAATAGATACAAGTGACTCACATATGCTTTTGATTTTTAGAGTGTAGTCACTTATCGACATACCCTTTTTCTCTAGTGTATGCAGATCATTCTTGAGTAGCAATATTCATGCCTTTGTATTGGTCTCATTTCTCCTTTGATGTACTTCCAGTAGCCTTTTTCCATCAGGAAATTTGTCATTCTGAATCTCCAAGCATGGAAGTTATTCTTATCCAGCTTATCACTCATAAGATGACTCATTCCATCTGCACTTGCAATTTTTGTAGCAATTCGAAACACTACAAAAGCACTAGAAGAAGTAGGTCTTCTTGAATATTATCACACTATGATGTGACAACTTGATATTAGAAAAACATAGTTTTTGTGTATGAACAATACACAAAATCGCTTGAAGTTTTGGATCTAGAATATTTGAGTGTTGTCAAATAGAGCACAAGTTACAATTTTGCAAATTTACCTAATTTTTCTATGGGACCCACCTTGTAGGCTCAAAATGGAGGTTGAGATGGCTTTGAAACAAAAATATGAGCAAAATGAGTGATCCTAAAGGGATAACTCGCAAATAAATTTAACCCTTCTACTTTCACTCCAATTTTCATAGGAATCTAAAGTCATTTGTGAATTCTGCTTTCTCCACATCTTCACGTGTACTCTTCACTATCAACGTTCTCCATCAGCTATCTACAACCATATTAGCTTTGATACCATGTCACAAGGAAGGAGATAAGGAAGAGAGCTCACTCACACACTCTCACACTCAAAGAGGAGCACACACATAGATTGATGCAAGGAAGAATGATCTTCTTCTTCCTCTTCTATTACATAAAAGGAATGTACAAGAATGACCTTAAAAAAAATAGAACGTCGAACATAGAAAGAATAATACATAAAGAAAATCCTAATGTCCATGAATGAGTGAGCTGGTAAGAAACAAATGTGCCATCGCTCTTGGTAGATAAATCCAATAAAGCTCAATAAAGTAACCTTGACATATACCAGCCTGACCACTATACATGTCTGAGAAATGAAAAAGTGATACATGTCATCTTGGATCATCACATGTTGAGCTTGATATCTCAACAATTCAGGTTCCCAAACTGTAATCTATTTATTTCCATAAGCTTTCAAAATTCCTAGGAAACTTAATCGACTACTTGTGACTTACTTTATAACCGTTGTAAGGAAGGTATAAAGATACCCCAACACAAGACAAGAGAGGGAGTATGTATGCACATTGAGCAAAGATAGCCAATAGAGAAGAGTAGAGTTCTTTGTGAATTTGTAATCTGTTCTAACTATAATGAATACATTGCAGTGTAATCAATATCTATTTCTTTCTGTGTCATTATCTATCTTGACACATTTTACTACTTTGATTCTATTGTTCTATGTATTTTTGTGTTTTACTTTTTGTGTTATTTTGAATAGGGAATAGAAACACAGTGAATCTATTTTTAGTAATTGCCATTCCCTGAACCTTTCTTGCTGTATTAATAATGAGCCAACATTTGGTGACGAGATGGGATGGGATATCATTAAACAATGCTAGGTTAGGACGGGATTGATGATTCTTGTTTGAACAATGAATTATTTCATTTAGCAAATAGTAGTAAACTAGAATTAGATGAAATTTTATCTTTACATTTATGGTATATGCTAGGAAAAATTTAGCATTATGAAGTTGATGTTTTACGATCATTTTAGAGCAGCTTTATGATGAAGATATTATATGTATATAGCTCGGATATGTACCTCCTCATGAAGTAATTGTTGTAATTATGGAAGTGAGTAGGCCTTTAAATCTCCAAATGTTTAATCGACCTTAATTTAAGAGCTTCTCTATATCAAGAATAAACCAAACTTTACACAAACTTTGCATTAGTCTTCAAGATCATTGAAAAATACTTCTCTGTATGAAGTTTCTTCAACTTTAGAAAGTCTGCTTCAGAAATACGCTTCAATATCTGCACATAGCTTCTGATTTAATCATTCAAATGGCTACCTTTGTGCAACTATGATGATGATTAGTTATCCAAAAGAACTATAAATCTTTGATTTGATCACTTAGATCAAATATATATAAAAAACTGTCTTCCTAACATAGCGACTTTGACATGATCAACTTCATAAGCTGATTTCTCTCAAAGTGTAACCCATTTTGCTAAATGCTTTTAACCATAGATGCCTTATCTTCTAACTTAAATTTTGAATGCTCAACCATATAAAAATTTACACTGAGCACTGAGACCCAAGTAAATCTTTGAACAACAAAATGCACGATTCTGGGAACTTCACTTGCATACTTCTACATGTGAATGTTCCTACTTTTCATACATAAAACTTGAAGAAAATTAGATCATAAAACTTTGGCCATAGCTTGACTAATTTGTGAATTAGATTTTTACAAACAATTTTCTGATCCACATGATCAGGTTGAGAGAAATCTAAGATAGACTCGACGCCATTCTGAGAAGGAGACTCTCTACACATCTATCACACATAGACTTGAACTCTATTGGTTCTACTTCTTATTTCTATACATCATTGACTTATATATGTTCATTTGTACTTGTCTGACTCTCTATCATTCTTCTAAGAATTTATGGCTATATTACAAGAATCTTTACTCATAATGTACATATGAATACAAACTATGTTTTCCTTGAACTTTTTGACTTTCTTTTGATCTTTGAACTGTTTCAATCACTTCATAATCACCAATTATTGATTGGTATGCACCAAAAACTCCCCCTCAATCATTAATTGTAATTATGCCATTCTTCTTTATGCCTGCCATCTCTTTAGACCTTTGTAACTTGGGTCCATCCAAGCTTTTTGTCAGCATATCTCCCACTTGCTCTTTTGCTGGTCTATAGATGACTTCAATTTCTTTATCAAACACCTTTTCTCTTAAGAAATGATATTGAATCTCTATGTGTCTATTCTTGGCATGAAAAATAGGATTAGATACGAAATACAATGAACTCATGTTATCTCCAAATATGATTGGTGTACTCTGATCAATTCCAAGACTTTTCAATAAGGTCTTCAACTAGATTACTTCTTTTGTAGCTTCCACCATTCCTTTATACTCAGCTTCTATGGATGACAAAGCAACGATATGTTGCTTATTTGAACACCAAGAAATTAGCTTATCTCCAACATAACAGAAGTAACCATGAGTAGACCTTCTATCATCTGAATTATATGCCCAATCTGCATCACTAAACAGTTTGATTCTAGTGTCAGAAGTAAATCCATAATACAAACCTTCACTTAGAGTTCCTTTGATATATCTTAGCACTCTTTGTGCTGATCCAATGGGTTTTCTTTGGACAATGCATAAATTGGGATAAAACACCAACTGCATATGAAAGATCTGGTCTTGTCAAGGCAACATAAATTTTACTATCTACCAAACTCTGATATGCCTTCATGTATTTGAACTCTTCTCCTCCATAGCTGCTCAATTTGTGATTTACCTCCAAAGGTGTGGTTGAAGGCTTACAATTCTCCATATTAAATTTCATCAAAAGATTCTTCAAGTACCTTTCTTGTGTAACATATAATCCATATTGAGTATACACAATCTCCATCCCTAGGAAAAAAGACAAATTTCCCAAATCACTTATCTCAAACTCTTTTTCCATTTGCTTCTTGAGTTCTTTGATTCCTTGAGCATCTGTACCTGTGCTAATAATGTCATCAACATAAATGCAAACATAAATGTACCCATTTTCACTTGCCTTCACCAGCAAATTGCTATACCTGATAGGTTTCTTCCTTTCTCTTGATGACCTTCTAATCTCTGCACTCCTTGAGGTCTCTGCTTCATTTTGTTCTGGATCAAACCTTGGCCTATCTTCATCATTATCTTGCATTTCATTTTTGTAAACATCATCATCATTATCCTCTTCATATACCTTCATCTTTGACTTCCCTTTTCTTTTGATTTCTTCAAGATCTCTGCATTTATTGTTTGGCCATGTACACCATGTGCTTTTCTCATCAAATGTGACATCTTTTGAAACAAGGAATTGTTTTGTGGATGGATTCCACAACTTGATGAAGAGTAGGTTTCTTACCCCACCATGCTTCATAAGGGGTCATTCCATCCACAAGATAAGTTGCAGTGTTGTAGTAGCCTATTCACAAGATAAGTTGCACTGTTGATTGCTTCTACCCACATGTAATTGGGGCAATTCTTTTCCTTCCTCATTGATCTTGCAAAATCTACAAGAGTTCTATTTCTTCTTTTTGCAACTCCATTTTTTTGTGGGGAGTAACTTCAATTCACTTCTCTTTTTATACATGAATTCCACATTTAATCATCAAATTCTTTAGAAAAATATTCTCCTCCTCCATCTGATCTCAATCTCTTTAGCTTTTTTCGTGTAATTCTTTTTGCATAAGCATGATAGTGTTTAAATGTCTCAAACACTTCAGATTTATCATTGATTACATATAGAGGAATACGCCTTGTTGTATCATCAACAAACAACACATAATACCGAGATCCATTTATGCTATAGTCCTTTGAAGGACCCCACACATTTGTATGAACCACTTCAAACATATTTGAATACCTGTATCCTTGCTTATTGTATGACTTCTTGTGGGCTTTACCTAATTGACAAGCCTCAAATTTTTATATCATATGTTGACCTTCAATATTTGGTAACAAGCACTGCACCATTCTTTGTCATCTCCTTTATCCCTCTTTCATTAAAATGTCCTAACCTCTTATGCCATAGGTCCGATTTAGACGTCCTTTGATTTCCATAAGTGAACAATGCATGTCCCACATTACCTTGGACTTTGAGAGTGAATAGCCTTCCTTCCTTTTTCCCTGTAACAATGCTTTTATATCCCTGACTTGGATCTTCAACATAAACACCATGATTTGTGAATCTAACTTCATATCCCTTCTCAACAATTTGCGCTACACTTATGAAATTCTTGGGGATTGTTGGAACATAAAGTACCTTGCTTAGAAGTGTGCTTCCACTCTTTGTCTTCACTGATCCAATGCTTTCAACCTTGTGTTTGGTGTTGTCTCCTATTTGAATTGTATGTCCATTCACTCTAGCTTCCATATTAGTCATTAAGGAGATATTACCACTCAAATGATTGCTACATCTTGAGTCAATATAAGACACCTTTTGATCTTCATTAATTGCTTAATGTGTTGCATCCAAGATGAGAGTCAAGTCTTCCTTCTGATCTGATGCATAACTATAATAAGTATTGTTGTAGGATTGAGTTTGGAAATTCCTTCCACCTCCTATAGCAAATGAAGTCCTATCACCTCTTCCTCTAAAATTGCCTCTTTGATTTCTACCTCCTCTTCCTTTGGAGATAAAATTTTGATTATAATTTCCACCATTTTGACTATTATACCAACAATTATTTTTCAAATGATTTGTCCTACCACAAATCCAACAAGCTTTATCATTTTCTTTATTGTTACCTCCTCTACCTTTACCTCTGAAATTCATCTTCCCTTTTGTGAAATTCACTCGACTTGAAGATCCTTCTTCATCATTTGATTGCTTTCCTTTAGCATCCTTCTTCTTGTCTTTTGAATACATTTCTTGACTTGAGCTTCTATCATTCTCTCCTTTAATGTCCTACTCAAATGTTAGCATATGTCCTAGCAATTGATTAAGATCAGGAGTAAAGTGATCGAATGATAATTCTGTAGACAATATAAAAGGCTTCCACTTTTCATCTCCTCTTAGACCTGTAAGTATTTGCATTACCAACTTTTCTTCTTCAATATCTTCATCTACTGCTCCCAAACTATCAGTAATATCCTTCATCCTTGTAACATAATCAGAAATTGACTGAGAACCTTTCTTCTTGAAAGTTGTGAACTCAGCCCATAGTGAAACCTTCCTTGATTTAGTTGTATTTTTAAAGTGTTCTTCCAAAGCATTCCATACATCTAATGCACTTTCTAATCCTCTAGTGTGTGGTAGAGGATAATCATTTACGGCCATGTAAATGATGCTCCTAGCTTGAACATCTTTCTTCATCCAAGTCTTCAATTCTACAAGTTCTTCTCTCGTTGGAATGATAGGATCCTTAAACTTTGGCTTTTCTTCTTCTCTTCTAATTAAATGTCATCAAATATTTTCTCATAACTTATAAGGTGTGCCTCCATCGTCATGGACCATGCTGGATAGTTCTCTCTATCAAGCTTGTCAATCTGCAAGCTTTCTCCCATGTCTTCGATCTTTGTGTGCAATTATTCAGATTTATGAAGATACAATATACCTTTCATATAAAGCTTTGACCTTCTCTAATCCTTTTGGAACTCGAAATTTGTACTTCTTCAAGTTTTCTTCAAGACTTTAACCTTTGGCACCTCCAATTGATAAAATCTTTTATGTTTGCAATAGTCAAAATTCTCCTTGCTTCTCTTTTACCTTAATTTGATCTTCTGGCTCTGATACCACTGATGGAGAACTTTAGATATCCAAATGTTTGATCTACCTTGATTTGAGAGCTTCTTAATATCAAGAATAAACCAAAATTTACACAAACTTTTCATTATTCTTCAAGATAATTGAAAAATACTTCTCTGTATGAAGTTTCTTCAACTTCAAAAAGTCTGCTTTCTGAATTAGATGTGTACAAAAGGTTTTTTGATCCACATGATCAGGCTCAGAGAAATCTAAGATAGACTTGGCGCTAATATGAGAAGAAGACTCTCTACACATATATCACACATAGACTTGAACTCTATTGGTTCTACTTCTTTTTTTCTTGACATAAGTGACTTATATATGTTCATTTGTACTCGTCCCATATCTATTACATGAATCTCTATCATTCTTATAAGTATTCATGGCTATATTACAAGAAGTTTTACTCATAATGTGCATATGAATACAAACTATGTCTTCCTTGAACTTTTTGACTTTCTTTTGATCTTTGAACTGCTTCAATCACTTCATAATCACCAATTATTGATTGGTTTGCATCAATAGGAAGCACATTCTAGAGTTACTAGTGGAGACTATTGTATGGAGTTAATAGTAAAGAAACTTCTTCAAAGTGGATTATGGTGGCAGATAATCCACAAAGATGTTCAAAAATATGTGCAAACATTGGGATCCTTGTCAATGGACATGCGAACCTTTAGATATTCATCATTTTCCATTACAAAATATACTTCTTTTGGAACCTTCTGTGAAATAGGATTTTGATTTTATTGGACCTATTGGACCTCAGACAACTTCTGGTGAATCTTTCATTCTTACTTGTATAGATTATTGTACTCAATGGGCTGAAGCTTGGAGTTTGTGGCATGCTATGATAGGAAGTGTAGCTACAATACTAATTACTAAATTATTTCCATGCTTTGGAATTCCCTTGGAATTAGTTTCAAACTATGACTCATTTTTTGAGTCAATTAATTAAGGCAATTACATACTATTTTCGTATAGAACATACTATCCTCAGGCAAATGGATTGGAGAAAAGTACACATAAAATACTTATGATGTTACAAAAAGTATTTATCAAATACCTTCCCAAATGGGAACAATATTTACCTTCAATTTTATGGGATTGTCATACCTCTTATAAGGTTTCAATAGGATTCACACCTTTTAAGTTAGCATACGGTATGGAGGCTATTGCACCTATGGAATTGATAGTGCCTAGTTTAAGGACTGTTGTTGAGACTCATTTACTACCTGAAGATTCATTTGCATTTCAGATTGATACATTACGATAGTTGGAAGAAAATAGATGTCATAATTTTCTCCTCATGCAAGAAGTACAACTGTAAAAATGGCACTTTCATGATTATGATTTACAAAAACCTATATTTTGGATTGGTGATTTGGTATTATTCTTCAATTAAAAAATGAAAAGACAAGCAAAAAGATTCAAACTTTGGTGGACTGGTCCATTCTAGGTTCATGCCAAAGTAGGATTGGCTACTTTTCAGTTAGCCACATTGGGTGGAGAAGTTTTACAAACTTCGGTAAATGGGTACAACGTTTGGCCTTATCGCATATAGATCAGTGGGATTGTGTATGGTAGTGTACATATTTTTTTATATTTTTAGCTTTTTAGTTTTTTAATAAGGCAATGCATATAATAAGGTCATGCAATCTGACAAGATTCGCATTGTATGGAGGGTTAGTCAATTCATGATAAATGGTGTCTCGAGATCAATTATGGTAAATTTGTTTTTGTTATGAGAATTTCACGCCATTCAAGGATATGCATAGTCAACTTACAAAGTAAATACACTACTTGCTATTTAAATGGATGGAAGTGGGGGATACTCATTTTACTAGTTTTAGCACGATTGATCCCTTGTTGCTTGAACAACTTTTGTGTTGTGTGATGTCAAATAGTGTTCAGGATGATGGGTATTGTTTTTCCCAATGTTTTAAAGCTCACTGATATGAACCCTCTTCAGATTCCATCGCAATTACCTCAAACACATATTGATTGGTTTCTAAATCAGAGACTCTTTGAGTATGCATAGATTGATTGGCTGCAATTTCCAAATCATCAAATGATGCATTCCTTCATCAGTCAATGCAATGAGAAGTTAGAATTGAATGATGACCAATGTGAAGCATTGGAACTTTGTATTGGTCATGTCATTTAGCTCATTGTTGATCCTACTTACATAACAAATTAGTTATATTTAAGAAATGAAGGTATTACAACACAATCAATCTTCATTCCTACCGAAGAGATGAAGGTATTACAACACAACACAAGTGCAGGTTTTCCAAGAAGCACTTTGACAAGTGGAGGAAGACCAACTTAGGAGAATGTAAGAGTAGGCAACTTCTTCAACATTCCAAGAAGAAGAAGCTCGCGATCACAGGAAGAAGCAGCAATGAAAGAAGAGGTAGAACGATGACAAGTTATAGTAGAGCAAGAAGTAGCACATAGACAGGCAAAAGCTTAAGCTCAATAGACAAATTTTTGGGAGCAACTAGAAGCTTCTCGATAACATCAAGAATAACCTTCAACTTTGAAGTGGACTATATATCATAATGAAATAGATAGATTTTCTCATACTGGAAAATCAAAGAAGGGATTTCGGTTCCCTACTTTCAACAATCAATTCAAGGATCCATGGGGTACAAACTCTGAATGAATTTAGATGCCACTTGTAAATTGTTCTTCATGCATATATCTGTGGTATTTGAACAATTATCCTCGGTGAGGCTCGAAAATTCTTCTTCCAAGTCATATGGCAATTTGACCTTCCTGCATTCACTTTCAAACCAAGAGTCATTCTCATCAAACACATCTCTAGTACCATAAATCCTTTGTTGGATGGATTATAAAACCTGTATCCTTTTTTATTTATATCATATCCTATGAAGATGCATTTCTCTGCCTTTGGGTCTAACTTACCTCTGATTTGAGATGGAACATGTGCATAACCAACACATCCAAATATTTTGAAATGTTCAAGTGATGGTCTCCTACCATGCCATGCCTCATAGGGGGTCATCCCATCAAGGGACTTAGAAGGTAACCTGTTAATAAGATAAGTGGCAATAGAAACACTCTCTGCCCACAAGTAATTAGGCAAATTCTTTTCATTTAGCATAGATCTAGCTGCTTCCATAATCAATCTGTTCCTCCTCTCTGCTACTCCATTTTGCTAAGGAGTATATCTAGTAGTGATCTCCCTTTTGATACCTCTGTCCTGAAAAAATGCATCAAACTCATTGGAGAAGTACTCACCTCCTCCATCTGACCTTATCCTCTTTAAGGTTCTTCCTATTTGATTTTCCACAAGTGCAAGATACTTCTTGAAACAACTGAACACTTCATCCTTATGTTTCATGAAATACAAGATAGTCCATCTACTGAAATCATCAATAAATGACACATAGTACCTTGAGACTGAAATTGAAGAATCCTTGCTTGGTCCCCACACATCTATGTGGACAACTTCCAAATAGTCCTTATGCATATAGCCTTTCTTTGTAAAGGGTAAATTGTGTGATTTACCAAACTGACATGCACCACATTTATAGATCATGTGTTGCTTGGATACCTTAGGTATCCCAATTACACATTGATCTCTCCATATCCACTTCAATGTTCTCTCACGAATGTGTCCTAATCTTTTGTGCCATATCTCTAACTCAGACAAGGTTTGATCTTTATAATTATAAAGTGCAATGTTTCTAGTGTCCTCAAGCTCAAATGTAAACAATCTACCTGTTTTCTCTCCCTTTGCATTTCTCTTGAATCCATGTTGGGGGTCCTCCACAAAGGCTCCAAATTTATTGAAACTAACTTGCAAACCCTTTTCCACTATCTGCCCAACACTCTTTAAATTCTTTGTGATAGTAGGTACATAAAGAACTCTGCTGAATAGATTCCTATTTCCATAAGAAGTTTTGACATTTCCTACCTTGACAACTAAATGCTTGGTATCATCACCTATCTACACTTGGTGCTTTCCCTTGGGCTCTTCAAGATAAGAAAGGAGAGCTACACTTCTTGCTACATGGTTTGAACAACGTGAGTCAATATAGAAGAGGTGCTCATCATTCATACCTTGTTTTGAAGTCATATTCATAATGAGGAGAGAATCTTTTCGATCCTCTGTATAAGTGTTGAAATCTTTTCTTGATTTGTATCCTCCTTGATAATTGTTGTTGTAGCCATGGTTGTAGCCTTGATTATGGTTGAATCTTCCTGTTGATTATGAGTAGCCACCTCTTTGAAATCCCCTTCCTCTCTGGTTCTTGAAGTTCCTGTAGCACTCATCTGTTGTATGATTAGATACTCCACATGTATTGCATGGGGAAGAGTTGAAAGGTCTCTCCCTACCTTGCTTACCTCCTCTGCCCCTTCCTCTTGAATTCCTACCTCTCCCTGCATAGTTAGCTTGAGAAGTAGCACCTTCATCTTCAACCTTTTTGCTCTTTCCTTTTAATATTGCATATCAATGGTGGTATACTATTGGTCTACATAATAACCAAGTTCTCTATATTGGTTCTCTTTTTTTGCAAGCCAAATTTTCTTTGTTTTTACTATATAACTAGTTAGAACTCCAATCCAAGTGGAAATAAAATATATCATGCTTTGAAAATGCCAAATCTTTTCTTCATAATCACCTTTTAGTTTATTTAGAGTGAGTTCATTGGTTTGGAGAGGCCATTTGGTTAACATAGCTATTCTTGAATCAAGGGGTATACATGTTAGGTGGAATGGCGTATTAACTACTCCTCCACATCCTCAAGGATTGGGACCATTTTTTTAGGTCAATGGAGCACTCTAGGAGTGGATATATCTATTCTCGATTTTTTGGAAGGATTGCAGTCCCAAACTCAAAGTTTATGGCTAATTGATATTGCCCATTGGTGTAGCTCAAGCGTAAGCACCACCTCCTTTACTTGTCAATCCACCGAGACCTGAGGACCGGTATGAAGACCACGAGTAAGTGAAGGCACAAGTGCGTGAGTGAAAGCACACAAACATGCACACACATACACACACACGCGCACAAAGTAAGATCAAAGAGAGGAACAATGGAAAGCTTCCATTGCAAATGAGTTCTCTTACAAAAGCTCTATTCTCTAACAAGCTAACCCCAAAAATGAGCTCTCTAGCTCTTTTTATAGTTTTTTGAGTAGTTTTGGCCCTGTCCAGACCTAGTGTCCAGCCTAGTTAAAAATTAGGTTTTAGGGCTTATTTGAGGGCTCAAACAGAGTCTAAAAATTATGAAAATTGGTAGGATGATACTTCTAATACTCCTCAAGCTCGAAGACTCCTCGGCTTGAGCAAAATGGAGTTACAAAAATAGAAAATGGTATTTACAATGGTTTTTAGTGATGAAAATCACTATGTTTATAGGGATTCTTCTGAAAATTTGACATGTACTTCTTGGAGCTCCCTACTTGCTCCTTCTTCTTGTGTATCCACTTCTTTGATGCACTTATTATGCTTGTCCCTGACCTTGAGCTTCAACACTCCCCCCCTCTCAAGTCTGTCGTCCCCGACAGACCCTTGTTGTAATGGTTGTGCTAGGTAGTGCTTGAGAGGTAGTGTTCTTTCCTTCTTCTTTGGATGCCGTTGAGACTGCGTCAGCGGGATTCGTCAAAATTGCTAGTTGCTTTAAACAAGGTTGTCGAGGTTGAGTTGGAGCAACTGCTGGCTTCAATTGCATCCTAGGTATTGATGTTGTCTCCCTGATGTCCTCTAGATCTTCCATAGATGATGTTTAGAGTAGTCATGCCAAGTACTCATAACCCATAATGAATGATGGGTAAGTGTGTTCGTGCATGGGTTGAGGAAAATATGTGCCTTGCGCACGACCTTTTAATGTAGCCCTATGCATGCTTACTTGGAAAATGCATTGGAAGAAGTATGGTGCAAAAATTAGTGGTCTTGAGCTAAGTGCTCAAGGGTATGCCGATGAAGAGGTTTCCTAATCTATCATGGTTATGGGGTTACCAAAGTAAAGATACTTACCATGGGAAATGGTTCGATCAATCTTTATCTCTTCGTGTTGTACACCCAGCATTTGTGATGGAGCATTGTCGATGAATGTCCGTGTTGATGGTCCACTGATGAAATTGTTTGAGTGCCTGGTCTTGTCTGCTCTCTTCAAGGCAACATTTGCGAAATACTGAGAATTGAATTCTTTATATTCCTTGACAAACGACATTGGGTAACTACACCAAGATTAGTTTCACATATTCTCTTTAGTTCACCATAAGCAGGAGTCTTCTCATCCAGTATACCTACAAAGATTTGCAAGGTACCAGAACTACCCCTTGCAGATATCTCCCAGGATGCTCTCGTACATGTAGTAGTTAATCATCACTCAAGTTGCGGACCTTCAAGCTCTTCAATCCTACCATGGTAAGAGGAAACCATAGTTGTGGATGCCATGTTCATGCCAAGTTCTTGACATCTACCAGATAAGGCAACAATTATATCATCTGCTAGCCGAGACACACTTCTATCCAAACTGAGAAATGTCCAGTAATCAACGGTTCCACCTTCAATTAAGCATGACTCCTTCATGTTCCATGAGCCAAACCTTGGAACCAGCTCTCTCTTCTTTTTTTTTTTTTTGGTTGCGAAACAATGTCACACAACAAGAAGATAAAGGTTAGTATCAATAAAAATATTTGACATATGTCAATGTGCTCTTGTGCCTGGTATTCTCAAGTGTGTCTATGCACGGCCGTGTAATGTGGCCCTATATTAATGTATACTTTGGAAATGCATAACCTGAATGGTGCAAAAGACAGGGTTGTGCAAGGAGCACACGGTTGTCGCTCATCGAGGCTTTCGATGTTATTTGCAGATGTTGATGCCATCTATCGTGGAGGTATCCATTGGGTCTCGAGATGACAATTGATCCTTCCTCCTTATGGGGATCCATGTGAGAACAATCTGCGACTGTGTAGTGAGCACCTTTGGCCTATTCATCCTTGACCGGTTTTGTGATTGTTGTGTCCCTTGTGGTTGGCGCTTTGATTTTGTATGGGCCGTTGATGCTTTTGGCTTCCAAACCCATACCTTGGTGGCTGGTCTTCTAACCCTTGTTGAAGAGGCAAGTTGATCTGGTTTTAGTCTTGGTGTTTGGTTCTGACCCTTGCCCCGCCTTGGCTTCTTTGTTGCGACCTTCTTCATGTGGGAGAGCATAGATTGTTGTGTATGTAAGAGCTTCTTGGGTACCCATATTTGCAATTGTCCTTGTTGAGCTACAGCTAATTTCTTAGGCACCCAGACTTGTCGAATATCTTGTGGTTGAGTTTGTCCTAGCTTCTTCATTCGTCTTCCGGCCTGGTGGGAGTCCTTGGAGGGAAATTGTGGGGTTAACACCAGTGGCTGCTCTCCTTTTCGTACCCAGATATGTTTCATACCCGGCACTACTTTCCTTTGGAAATCTCGTTGTCTATTTGATATAGCAGTTGTCCTGTTCTGTTGTGCTTGCTTTGTTGGTTGAGTTGTAGTAGCGGCCTTAGTCCTTGCACCAGAGGAGGAGTCCGCTTGTCTTTGAGCCTGTTCTTCCATGAGTGAGTTCTCCTGCGACATAGAGCTTTTGACGCATACAACATCTCATTTGCTAAGATTAGTCCTAGGAGAACTACAAGATGTGACATCTGGAGTTGTGAGCATGCCATTTTCTAGTTCTAATGTAAAGCATTGTCCCCGGACCCAAACTTGAAGAAGTTGACTTCTTAGGTTCAAGTTGACTGCATTGTCATAAATCCAATCTTGTCCTAAGACAAGTGGTTCTGTAAGGTTCTCATCCTGACACACTAGCGCTTTGACTTTCATTGGAACATCTTGAAGGTAGATGGGAAGTTCCACCTCACCCAAACAAGGGGTTTCCACACCTCTCAATCCTATGAGATAAGCTTCTATGGGATTGATGTTCAACTGCAAGTCTTGGCAGTAGGAAAGTCAAACTGCACTACTCGCTGCACTTGAGTCAATCAATGCTTTCACAATTCTTGCAGCCTTTCCTTGTCCTATCTCTATGGTCACAAAGGGACGTCGGTCTATGAGTTGAGAAGTCGTTATGCTTGATTTTTGGCACATATCCATGTGATATTTTGGGGCTTTTGAGTTGACATCTAGGCCTAGTCGCCTTAACTTATTTCGCCTTATGCGCTCTCTAGCCTCTACCTGTGCTTCTTCCCTCACCCTTAACTCCTCTTCTTTTCGCTTCTTAGCAGTGTTGAGTCTCATAAGCATATCCTCTGTAAGAGGTTCTTGGTATAACTTGAATCTACATCCACTAATATAGTTTGGCAAGATATCTCCTTCGAGAGTGGCCAACTGAACTGCACCGCTAGTGGAAATTCTATTAATGATCATGGGTCCGTATCCTCTTTTTTCCAACTTACGGGCATGTTGCCTTAGCGTATAAACCAGCACTAGGTCGCCCTCTTTCAATACTTTATCTTTGATGTGTGCATCAAAGTATGCCTTTTGTCTCTTCTTTGAGGCATAGATGCCTGCCGCCGCACGTATCCTTGTCTCTCCTAAGCGTTCTAGATCAAAGATCCTTGAGGACAACTCATGTCCATTCCACTCATACTCTTGTGCTACTTTTAAAGCAGGGATTAAGAAATCTAATGGTAGCACCGCATTCTGTCCAAAGACCATCTGAAATGGGGTGGCATTCAGTTCCGTTTTATAGGCAACTCGATAAGCCCAAACAACATGATGTAGCTGTTTGTCCCAATCAGAGCGTTTGTTGTTTACAAGCTTGGTCAAGACATTACATAGGATCTTGTTTGTGCTCTCAGCTTGTCCGTTAGCTTGTGGATGATAGGGGGCAGACTTCTTATGTATCACCAAGAATTCTTGGAGAAGATTTTCAATGACTTCATTCAAGAAGTGCGTGCCTCTATCGCTTACTAGTTCTATTGGTAACCCATATCTTGTGATCACGTTCTCAAATAAGAACTTTTCCGTTGTCTGACCATCATTCTTTGTTGTGGCTTTGACTTCTACCCACTTGATAAGGTAGTCTGTGGCTACAATAATGTATTCTGCATGAGAGTTTCTAGCTGGGGGGTTAATAGGACCTATGAAGTCTATGCCCCACTTCAAAAATGCACGTCCTCCCATCATTGGTCTCAAAGGCATCTCATCTTTTCTAACTGGTTATTGTGCCCGTTGGCATGTGTCGCATTTCTTCACATAGGTATGTGCATCCATATGAAGAGTTGGCCACCAAAGTCCTGAGAAAAGAATGGTCTTGATTACTCAGTCAGGACCAAAATGTCCACCTGCAACATTACTGTGTGCAATCTCTAAGACTTTTAAATAGTCTGATTCCTGAACGCACAGTCTTAAGTAACCATCTTTGCCTCTTCGGTATAGATTGTCTCCTACTAAGGCATATCCTTGAGCCTCTTGCTCCATGCTTCGTCTTCTTGCTAGACTAGCCTCTTTGGGTAATCTTCGCGATCTCATAAACTCTACCAATGGATCACTCCAATCAAGAATTAATGACACTTGATAAAGGGTGGCATGCTCCACTGGGGGTCTCTCTCTGCACACTGGGCAATTCTTAATCCACTCATGTATTTCTTTGTCCATGGTAGGCCAATATACTCCTAAACGTTTTAGATTCTGCAATGTTTGTTGTTTAGAATAGTGATTTCCTAGCAATCCTTCATGGGCTTGTTGCAACCAACTACTATGTTCATCGTCCTCAACACAACAAGCTAATACCCCCTCAGTATCTTGTTTGTACATGCTTCTTGCCAATATGTGATATTTTTGTGATTTGACGGTTTCTTCTTGTAATGTTTTCACATTCCTATTTGCAAGACCAAAGGTGAGGACTGGTACCAACTTATTTGCCCATTTAGGAACAACTTCCAAATTGAATAGATAAGCATCAGGTAGTTCATCCGACACTCCTTGCGGTGACTCTCCTGAAGTAATGTGAGAAAGGTGATCTGCCCGGAGGTGGGTTCTACCTTTTCTAACAACAACTTCAAAGTCATATTCCATTAGTAAGAGAAACCATCTTACTAAACGTCCTGTATTGCAAGGTTTATTGACCAAATATAACAAAGCTTGATGATCAGTGAAAAACTTAAACTTGTTGGCCAATAAATAGTGTCTAAACTTCTTCACAGCATATACCATGCCTAAGCCCTCTCGCTCAGTGGTGGTATAGTTTCGTTCAGCTACGGTTAGCTGTCTGCTAGCGTATGCTATGGGCAAATCTAAGTTTCCTTCTCCTGTGGATTGTGCTAGCACACATCCTATGGTGTGATTGGATGCATCCACATGGACATGGAATGGTTTATTCCAATTCGGAGTGGTTAGTATTGGTGCTATGCACAAACATCTTTTTAGCTCCTGGAAGGAGTTCTCGCATTCGTCGTTCCACTCAAAATTAGACAACAAGGCATAAAGGGGTTTAGCTATGATCGCGTAAATGTGGATAAACCTATGGTAATATCCACAATGGCCCATAAAGGCTTGTACCTCTTTAACGTTCCTTGGCCTTGGTAGCTCCACTATGGCTCATACCTTACCTTCATCTGTTGAGATTCCATTCTTAGAAACAATATGACCTAAGATTTTACCTTGACGCACCATGAACACACACTTTTCTGGGTTTAGACACACTCAATATTCTCTGCACTTGTTGAATATTTGTCTGAGCTCAAGGATATGAAATCTTCTTTCTTGGGAATGACCACATAAATCATCCACATACACTTCTAAGCTCTTTCGCAAGAACTCTTTGAAGACATGACACATGAGCCTTTGGAATGTTGCAGGTGCATTGGTGAGCCCAAATGGCATCACACGAAATGAAAAGATTCCCCACTATGTGGCAAAAGCCGTTTTGTGTTGATCTTCTGGAGCAATGGCTACTTGATTGTAACTAGAAAATCCATCAAGGAAGCTATAAACTTCCTTGCCTGCAACACGCTCCAATAGGTGTTCCGTGATTGGAAGGGGATAACTATCTCTGATCGTAGCGACATTAACTTTTTTAAGGTTAATACACACTCGCAACTTCACGTTCTTCTTGGGCACCACTACAATGGGGGACACCCATTCAATATGCTCAATCTCATAGATGAATCTAGCTTCAATCAGCCTATCAATTTCTTCTTTTATTTTGGCTGCATATGTATCATTATATGTGTAGGGCTTCTGTTTGGTGGGCTTGGCATTAGCAGTCATGGGGATAGTATGAGAACAAATTCTTGGATCTACCCCTTTCAAGTCTCTATAGTGCCATGCAAACACATCCCTATATTCCCTTAATAGAGCTACGAGCTCCATTTCCTCTCTTGCACTTAGGTCATCTCCTATATATGTGCATCTCTCTTCGTCCTCTTCAATGGTCACTACAATTTTCTTGGTCTTTTCTTTATTATCATATGATTCTCCTATGATGGCCTCTCTCTTAAGCATTCGTACCAAAATTTTGCGCTCGTCAACTTCATATTTCTTGAAGTTTTCTGGTACTTCAAACAATGATTCCTCCTCTTCTTGTTTCACAGCTTTTCTTTTCTTTTTCTTTTGACTGCTCTCACTTCCCTCCTTTGAATTTACCGTTTTAATGCTTGTGAGAGGTTCTTCTTCTTTTTGGTTAAACACTCCTACATATTCTAAATAGTGCTTTTCCGAGATAAAGCAACTATCCATCACAATGGACTCTATATCATCGTCATTCTCTTCTTCTTCTATGACATCACTAGGGTCACATTCTTCTAGCAAGGGATGACACATGAACACTGAAATATCATAACCCTCCTCATCACAATGAGGTGTCCATTGTTCTTCATTGACAGCAATGTCCATGGTGGCTAAGATTTCTGGCCAGCCATGAGGCTCAAACTCCTCATCTGGAAAGATCATTGGTGTGTAGGATGGGTCTCTAACTGGTCTATCTCCTGGTGAAGTTCCTTCTTCTCTAGCCTTCAAGCGTTTTTCATCTTCCTCTGCGACCTTGCACATCCACAAATGAGTATCTTCATGCAGCCATGATGGATCAGGTGAACTTTCAAACTGCACAGAGATGGAATCTTCTTTTGCCTTGTGGATAGGATTCCATTGTAGGGGTGGTACATCTTTGAAAGAGTAATCCTTCAAATTGACCTTGTTGGTGACCCCTAAGTGTTGTAAGTACAAGGAGTTGGTTCCCCAATCCTGTACTATTTGCAATTTTCGTAGGAAGGGTCTTCCTAGGATCATCTCATAAACATTATTTTTCTCAAAGTCACATATAGCAAATGTATGTTCAAACTCTACACCATAGGTGGTTAGAGTTATCCCTTCAAGCAATCCTAGGGGTCTTTCAAAATGGCCGTGAGCCATTTGAAGCTTCATTCTAGTTGGTCTTAATGTGGGTTTGCCCCATTGCTTCCACAAGGAGGTGGTCGCAATAGCAACACCGGCACTGGAATCTATGATTGCTTTGGTTGTGTAACCTTGATAGGTGATTGGAAGATAAGTATTACCTTCTTCACCCTCACACATGTCCCCTATTTTGTCTAGAGGTATCTCTGGCACTTTTTGCTTAGAGCCTACTTTTGGCATATTAGAATCAAGTTCTAGGACCTGATCCTTCACATGATTCCAACGCTCTGGTTTTGCTTTTAGCAACTCTTCTACAGTGAGATGACACTGAACCTTAGTGTTCTTCACAACATCGGTGTTCCTTGGAACCACTGAGTCTTCATTCCTTACCAATATTGTGAGAGCTCTGATCTGAAGAGATTCAGATTCCCAAGGGCTTGGAAATTGAGGCAGTTCTTCTAAGGTATTAGATTCAAAATCTAAACTTTCGTCTTCTTGTTGTTCTGCTTCATCTCCGTAAATAGATGGAATGTCTTGGGGAAATTGATCATGAAGGTCATCAATCTCACGAATAGGAGGGGAATTACCCTTCTCCTTGGCCCATTTCTCCTCTTGTATTTCTCGCAAGAACTCTTGAGAGTAATTTTGAATTGAAAGAGGTGTTCCAACATTCGTAGAATTAGGAACATAAGCTGCCATTGGTGGTGAGCTTCCTCTCTCAATAACTAGTTGAGCCTGTGGAGGTAAAGAAACTTGTGGTTTGTTTACCAACTGTTCTAATCTTTCTAGTAAGCCTTGGACATGAAAATCCGATTTGATAGAGTTTGTCTGATTGAACTTTTGACTTGTCTCGAGTATAGCTTGAGCTTGTTCTACCATTTTCATGCACATTTTCATCCGTTCAATCTCTAAGTCCGCTCTAGGGTAACTCTTGTCTAGGTTTGCAGCTGTAGGCCCTTCTTGAAGTCGAGCCTGGTATGCCTTGAACATCATGTCCAAGCCTTCTGGGGTTGGATCTGCAAGAATAGACCCTGGTTGCGGCCTATTTACAATGGTGGGTGGGGTGGGATGAGATGGAGTGGATGGAGTTTCGGCATGCGAGGGGTTTTGAGATGCAATGTCTTCTATTTTTGTTTTTGCGTCTTTCAAGCTTTCTTCTAATTCTGATAACTTTTTATTCCACTTGCGATTGGCCTTCTCTCTGGTATCCTTCCATGTTCTTGTTTTCCTCTTACTAGGTTCTCCTGATTCACTCGACTCCGATTGCTCTGCTGGTTTATCCTGTTTTAAGGCTTGTGCTCTAGTGACAGCTTGTATAGGAGCCACATTACTGCAACTTGAACTTGAATCCGCCACTAAGCCTACCACATTAATGGGTGTAATCTTGGGTGCACTAGAGGGGTTTCTTGGACAATCTCTGGGGAGATGGTCTTTGCCACAATCAGGACAAAAAGCCTGTATTGTGATAGCCTGTCCTTGACTCGGAGATGGTGGGTGGGGACAATCACGAAGGAAATGGTCGCCCTGACATCTGAAACATGGTCCTCTAGGGGCTTGTGGTCTTGCTTGTCTCAATTGGGGTCTAGGGTTAGCATTTGTGTACAGGACATTGGAGTATTCAGGCTCCCAATTTTGTTCCATAGGTTGTGCCTCATATTGATACGGGTAAATCTCACTATGTTCAGGTGACTCTGTGTAATAAGCATGTGGACTACCTTCATGGGAGTAGTCTGAACTATGAGCATGAGAGTCATTCTCTAAGATCAGTGGGGTCACTGGCACCAATGCTCTATTAAGGTTCTCTTCTGCCAGTGCATACTTAATTGGAATTGTATTGGCAGGAGCTGGTGGTTGGTTTCCCAAGACTGTTTGTGGCCTATATGGTGCCTGATATTGCTGTTGTGGTCTATAATATGGCTGTTGGTATTGGTTCTGATACCTACCTTGTGGGTAAGGTTGTTGATAATTTTGTCTAATAGCCTGCCTATTGTAGGGACAATCTTGAGCCGTGTGGTTCGTGTACTTCCTTTCAATAGTGCAGTATGGGGTATTTCTTTCTCTCATGTTCTGGTTGTGCATTGGGCATACATTAGCCATGTGGTCGCCTCCGCAAGTATAACACCGATTCAATGGAGTGACTCTGTGTTTGTCTATTTTGGACTCCCAACTTCTTGGCAACTTGCTCAGCTATCTCTTCTATTTCCGTGGAGATTTTTGAAGTATGACTAGTAGAACTATCTGAATCCTTATAGAGTTTGGACAATCCTAACTCCTCACCCAAGTTATCTTCTATGTCAATGCACGTCCGCACACACTCTTCTATGGATCTAGGCTCTTTCAAGTACACATATGATCTTAACTTTGTGCTTAGTAATCCATCTAAGAACAAAGCCACTTGTTTGGCTGGTGTGGGTAACTCTAGAGCAGGGCACCTTTCTAGGTACTGTTTGAACCTTCTACCTGCTAGTCGCACTGTTTCTTGGGGTGTCTGCTTGAAACTATGGATCAAAGATGATGTGTTATGTCTGATACCACTCTTGGAAAATTCTACAATGAATTCGTCTAGCAACTGACCTATATCGCGATAGTTGCGACTACTCAATGGTTGAAACCAAGCCAAGGCAGTTCCCTTAAGAGTCAAACCAAATGCCTCGTACTCGGTGAATAAATCCTCAACCTGTTCAGCTCTTAACACTTGTTTGAACTCAGCCACATGATCATAAGGATCTCTTGACACGTCAAAATAATTCTTCATTGCCTTGATCACTTGAGTAGGTCTAAGGGTTCTTGGGTGCTCCCGGGGTCTAGGCAATGGAAAATCATGTTCATCTCTTTGTTGCCTATGTGCTTGATGTCTCTCTCTTTCAGGTCTTTCATTTTCAAATCTTAATCTATTCCTGCCCACGGTGTGTGCAAAACTTACCTCAGGTCTCTCTCTAGTTCTTTCTCTCTAGGCTTCATGAGCTTGAGATGAACCTACTCCTTGGAGGCCATGGGACACATTGGATCTTGATGGAGGGAAAATCAATTCACTCTTCCAAGTATATGCATTTCTATCATGTTCTGTTACCAAGAACATTTTCTCTGATGTGTTATCCAGGTAGACAACTTTGCCTGGTATCTTTGGATCCTTGAACTCGTAGATGATGACTATGCCCAATTGGCTAGGTTGATCTGGCTTGAATCATCAAAAGGCTTCCTCTGTTTCTCTATTCAAGAATAATTCTATGCTTTTGTTGTCTTGAGGGATCCAATCTGGAGTGATCACTCTGGTCAAAACTGACTTACCTCTAGGAGTCTGGGATCCTTGTCCTACATTTCCTTGTTCCAGGTTGCCTATCTCATGTTTGTTGGAACATCAAGCTTACACTATGCTTGAGGTGGATTTGATCTACATCAAAGGCTATTGCGTCGAAAGAATATCCGTTGGAGAGTTCTTTTTCATATGCTCATTTATTGTATTTTTTGAGAATATTTTGATGGCTCATTTACCGTTGTAAAAGCCTTGAGTTGTACACATGTAAAGGTACACATATAGGGCCAAAATCCCACGAAATTTTGGTGGTTGAAGTTGCATTCAATCAAGCAATCAATCACCTAAAAGTAGATCAATCAAGATCTTCACTTTTCCTAGATTGTAGGGAAGTGAATTGATTCCCTCCAACAACCATTCCTACCTTCATTTGAATTCAAATTCAAGTTGTAAAAGTCGTGGAACACTCCTAGAGGCTATATAAGGAGTTGAAATCACTTGTACATTACATGGAAGCAATATACATACACTTGTGACCATCATTGTCTTGCTCCTTCAATTTCTGCATCATCTTCTTCGCCAACAGTAATCTTGCAGAGGCTGCTGCTCTCTCCTCAGAGCTCCAAATTGAGTGCAAGAGGACTCATTGGAAAGCATGCCTATAAGGTCTATTTGAGTCTCCAAAAGCTCAAGGGCTGGTCTTGTGCCGGTTGGCTTGACCAAACTTCATCACTTCGAAACACACTTTTCTACCTTCGACAAGCTTCTCCAAGTTCTTTCAGTGGTATCAGAGCTAGTTCAAGATGGGTGACGGCTTTCCCTCAATGATCGAGAAGCTTGATCGACACAACTACGCGGCTTGGCAAATCAGAATGGAGGCCTACTTGCAAGGTAGAAATCTTTATGGAATTGTAGCAGGTGATGAAGCTATGCCTATTCCAAGATCCAAAGGAGGACCTACACAAGAGGAGACAGATAAGCTCACACTTTGGTGCGCAAGGGATGCTCAAGCAAGGTCGTACATACTAAACTCTATCTCTGACTTTTTATTACCACATATTAGAGGATGCAAGACATCTCAAGAGACTTGGGATGCCCTGGAGACTTTCTTTTCTGCTAGTACCAAAGCAAGAAAGAATCATCTTTGGAACGAATTCAACCAAATGAAGAAGACACCTAAACAAACCATCACAGAGTTTGTTACCAAGGTCAAAGAGGTTGCGGATCAGTTAGCATCCATTGGAGAGCTGATTGAAGAAGAGGTCATCATGAGGCAAATTCTCAACGGCATTCGAAGTGATAAGCAATGGCAATCCTTCACGACGGCTTACGATCTCATCATGGATGTGCAGACTCCAGACTTCAACATCTTTCTTGGACAACTCTTCAATCAAGAAGCCAACAATAGCATAAAGGAAGGTAACTCTTATCATGGTAATTCAACGAGTGCTCTATATGCAGATAAGAAGGATAAGAAGCAGAAAGGCAAGAAGAAGGAAGAAGACGAAGAAGAGACTTCCCAAGCCAACTTCGCAAGCAAGATCAAGTGGAAAGGGAAGAAGAAAGGACCAAAGCAAGACAAAGCCAAAGGTCAGAATGTTCAACCTTGTGCCATATGCGATAAGACCAACCACACCACTCAGAATTGCTGGTTCAATGGGAAGACCCAGAAAGGAAGTGGAAGAGGTGGATATGGAGGCAATAGAGGCAGAGGTGGACACAACTTCAACAACAACAATAGAAGCTATAATAGAAGGGACTACAACAATTATTCAGAAGATCAACCACATGAAGACTCATTACTTCTTATGAACCTAAGCCACAAAGAAGGTAAAGAAGATGATCATTTGTTCTACATAGATTCAAGATGCTCGAATCATGTTGCAGGCAACATTGCTCTTCTATCTGACTTGGAAAGTCCAAAGCATAGACATGAAGTGCAAACAGGGGATGACACGAAGCACAATGTGGAGAAGATTGGTAATGTCAAAGCTTCCAATGGCAGGACAAACATTCTGAGTAAGGTTCTCTATGTACCCACTATCACTAAAAACCTAATAAGTGTAGGCCAAATAGTTGAAAAAGGCTTGCAAGTTAGGTTCACCCAACATGGAGCTTTTGTGGAAGATCCATGTCAAGGCTTCAAGAAGATAGCCCGAGGTGAGAAGCATGGTAGGCTCTTTACTTTTGAAGTAGGAGATACCAGGAACATAGCTCTATTCAACTTTGGGTCTCAAACCCTAAGTGAGCTTGAAGTGTGGCATAAGAGACTTGCTCATGTGAATGAAAGAACCTTGAAGGATATATGCAGGGATCAAAGTGTTCTAGGACTACCGAACATATCAAAGCAACACATGATCAACAGGTGTGATGCATGTCAGATTGGGAAGGCACAAAGACAACCATTCAACCACAAAGGCTACATCCACAACAACTTATTGGACTTAGTACACACAGATGTATGGGGACCAAGTCAAGAACCTTCATTGGCAGGATCAAGGTACTATGTCTCATTTATTGACGACCATAGTAGGTGGACTGTTCTATACTTTATCAAGAGTAAGAATGAAGTGTTTGATTGCTTCAAGAAGTATCTTGCGCATGTGGAGAATCATACAGGTAGATCACTAAAGAAGCTCAGATCTGATGGAGGGGGAGAATACTTCTCCAAAGATTTTGATGAGTTCTTGCAGGACAAAGGTATCAAAAGGGAAGTGACTACTAGGTACTCTCCTCAACTAAATGGAATTGCAGAGAGGAGAAACAAGACATTGGTTGGATCAGCCCGAACAATGCTTGAAGAGAAGAAGTTGCCACATTATCTATGGGCAGAAGCTATTTCAACTGCAGTGTACCTTGTCAATCGACTACCATCCAAATCACTTCAAGGTATGACTCCTTATGAAGCATGGCATGGAAGAAAACCTAGTCTTGGACATTGCAAGGTTTTTGGTTGTTTAGCTTATGTTCATGTACCATCACAAATAAGAGGTAAGCTAGATGAAAGGGCAACAAAGGCAGTGTTTATTGGATATGATTCAACTCAGATGGGTTACAGGTTCTTCAATCCTTCAACCAAGCAATTCACTACAAGTAGAGATGTTGTGTTTGAAGAACACAGGTCTTGGTATGATGAAGACAAACAAAAGGTAACACTACCATATGATCTTGATTATGGCTCTCATCAATTAGGAAGCAAGCATGATACACAGGTCCAGGATCCAAGAAGTGATACAGACGATGACCAAGATCAAAGAGAAAGGGATTACAAGCTATGGAAGTCAAGAGGCAAAGCAAAGATGCAAGAGGTTGGAGAATGCTCCAAACAAGCACCTAGAAGATCAGCAAGAGAGAAGAAACAACCAGAAAGGTATGGATATGATTCCACATTTGTTACAAAGCATTCAATCTACTTGGCAAAAGACTCTATTTCAGAGGAACCCTCAACCTATGAAGAGGCAAAGGGAAACCCTAATTGGGAAAAGGCCATGAACGAAGAGATAGATGCATTGAAGGAAATGGACACTTGGGATTTGGTTCCAATGTCACCGAATCAAAAGGTAATTGGTTGCCGATGGGTATATAAAGTTAAAAGAAATTCAGATGGATCAGTTTGCAGGTACAAGGCAAGATTAGTTGCCAAAGGATGCTCACAAACTCATGGTATAGACTATGAGGAAACATTCTCACCAGTTGCAAAGATGACTACAATCAGGACATTGATAAGTGTAGCTGCTGCAAGGAATTGGAGACTCCTCCAACTTGATGTGAAAAATGCATTCCTAAATGGTTGGATAAGTGAAGAGGTATACATGTCACAACCACCAGGTTTTGAAAACCCTAATCATCCATCTTATGTTTGCAGACTTAAGAAAGCATTGTATGGATTGAAACAAGCTCCAAGAGCTTGGAATTACAGGTTGGTTACATATCTTCAAGACCAAGGGTTCAAAGCTAGCAGCTCCGATCCTTCTCTATTCATCAAAAGGGATCACAATGAGGTTATCTATCTATGTGTATATGTAGATGATATTATTGTGACAGGTGATGATCTAAATGGCATTCAAAGGATCAAGAGACACATGCAAGAGGAGTTCAAAATCAGTGACCTAGGTGAGCTCACATATTTCCTAGGTATGCAGGTGATATATACAGATGAAGGAATGTATTTGACTCAAAGAAGATACATTCAGGATCTTCTTCTCAAGTTCAAAATGGAGAACACTAAACCTGCAGGTACACCTTTGGAGATGAATCATAAACTTAGTGTTTATGAAGGTGAGAAAATTGAAGACATTAAAGAGTATCAAAGCTTGGTAGGTAGCTTGATATATGCTACTCACACAAGGGCAGACATCTCATATAGTGTGGGAGTGCTTAGTCAGTTCATGCACTCACCGAGAAGACCACACATGGATGCGGCTAAGAGAGTACTGAAGTATCTCAAAGGTACAATCAACGAAGGTATATTCTATCCTTACTCTTCAGATTTGGATATCAAAATCTACTCAGATGCAGATTGGGCAGGAGCTAAGGATGATAGAAAAAGTACATCTGGTTACTTAGCATTTGCAGGTTCGAAGCTAGTGTCATGGAGTTCCAAGAAGCAACCAACAGTTGCTTTATCTTCAACTGAAGCAGAGTACAGAGGCTTGACCATAGCAACTCAAGAGGCAATATGGTTAAAAGCATTGTATACAGATTTGGGACTTGTGAGTTCCAAACCTCACATATTTGGAGATAATGTAAGTTCCATGCATCTAGCGGCAAATCCTATTTTTCATGTGAGAACCAAGCATATAGAAGTCCATTATCACTTCATCAGGGAGAAGCTCATGGCAAAGGAGATCGACATTTCTTTTGTTCCGACTGAAAAGCAAGTAGCAGATATGATGACGAAGGCACTTGATGGAATAAAGCTTTGTAGATTCAAAGCTATGGCAGGTATTCAACCTATCAGAGAATGAAGACTCAAGCATACTTTAGCTTGAGGGGGAGCTGTTGGAACATCAAGCTTACACTATGCTTGAGGTGGATTTGATCTACATCAAAGGCTATTGTGTCGAAAGAATATCCGTTGGAGAGTTCTTTTTCATATGCTCATTTATTGTATTTTTTGAGAATATTTTGATGGCTCATTTACCGTTGTAAAAGCCTTGAGTTGTACACATGTAAAGGTACACATATAGGGCCAAAATCCCACGAAATTTTGGTGGTTGAAGTTGCATTCAATCAAGCAATCAATCACCTAAAAGTAGATCAATCAAGATCTTCACTTTTCCTAGATTGTAGGGAAGTGAATTGATTCCCTCCAACAACCATTCCCACCTTCATTTGAATTCAAATTCAAGTTGTAAAAGTCGTGGAACACTCCTAGAGGCTATATAAGGAGTTGAAATCACTTGTACATTACATGGAAGCAATATACATACACTTGTGACCATCATTGTCTTGCTCCTTCAATTTCTGCATCATCTTCTTCGCCAACAGTAATCTTGCAGAGGCTGCTGCTCTCTCCTCAGAGCTCCAAATTGAGTGCAAGAGGACTCATTGGAAAGCATGCCTATAAGGTCTATTTGAGTCTCCAAAAGCTCAAGGGCTGGTCTTGTGCCGGTTGGCTTGACCAAACTTCATCACTTCGAAACGCACTTTTCTACCTTCGACAAGCTTCTCCAAGTTCTTTCAATGTTCATGAATGATATTTCCAAACTCATTGGTCCTATCTGGTAGGTTGGTGTCCACATACATGGTTCCTTCCTTATCAATATATGAACCCTCTTCGAACTTGACCACCGGGTGTTCAAGTCCAAAGGGTTGATCTGGATTTTTGAGTTGAACCACTGATCGCCTCAAGCCATCCTCATAGATGCGAGCACCTAATCGGTTGGTCCGAATATATTCCAATTGTGTCTTATAGGGACCTTCTGGTGTTTGTAGATGGGCAGTTCCTGAGCCACCTACTGGTTTCCCCATGCTAAAAGACATTTCAGAGTCACTTGTGTCAGAGCTTAGTACGTAAGGACAACCACTTAGTTGTTGTGCCCAAAACTTAGTTGTATGGTTGACACTAGCCTCAGAAGATCTAATGCTTTGTTTATCCTTGCCTAGGTGTCTACCAGATCTCAGGTTCATAAGCTTTGGTTAAGACTCCAAAATTTCCCCTTAGTATGGTTCAAAATCCTTTGGAGTCCCCTTGGGTTCTTGGTCCCACCAGAGGGTCAACTTCAAAATATCCTGTCTAAAAATCAACGCATTATTCTTATAAAAAACAGTTGAGGCCGTGTAGGATTCAAAATGAGCTTTCCAACGAGCTATAGAGCTCAAAAAATGGACTTTGGATGAAAACATTATGTCAAATCAGGCTCCTGGGGGCCAGGCAAATAGGACCTTTTGGAAAAAATCGCGATTTTGTGAAATCAAGAGAATCACGATTTTGTGAAGATTAAGAGAATCGCGATTTTGTGAAAATCAAGAGAATCGCGATGCTATAAATCTCCAGAGAATCGTGATGCTGTGAATCCCAAGAGAATCGCAATTTTGTACCTTGAGAATCGTGATTTCACAAAATCGTGTTTTTGGCTGAAAATCGTGATTTATGAGAATCGCGATTTTGAGCAGAAAATCGTGTTTTTGAGAATCGCAATTTTGAGTAGAGGATCGTGTTTTTGAAAATTACGATTGCCAACAGAGAATCGTGTTTTCACAGAATCGTGTTTTTGCTGAAAATCGTGATTTGTGAGAATCGCGATTTTGAGCAAAGAATCGTGTCTTTGAGAATCGCGATTTTGTCTCAGAGAATCGTGGTTTTCAAAATTTAGAGAATCGCGATTTTGAGCACAAGCACAGAATTGTGTTTTCTTAGAATCATGTTTTTTTGGCTGAAAATCGTGATTTGTGAGAATCGCGATTTTGAGCACAACCACAAATTCGCGATTATTAGAATGACTTCAAAATCGTGTTTCCTTCAGAGGCGGGAAATAGAAAATCATGATTTTTCAAAAAAATTTGAATTTTTCACAGAATCGTGTTTTTGGCAGGAAATTCAGATTTCTGAGCGTCGAGCGATGGCGAGCTCCGTAGGTGCAAAAAATCATGAAAAAACACAGCGCTTGCTCTCCCTTGCACCTCCTGTTGGAGCAAGTCTATGACAAGCCTAAGTATTGGCTTGAATCTCACAAAGTCTTAGAAGAAGCTTTAAAAAGAAGAC
Source organism: Ceratopteris richardii (assembly GCA_020310875.1). Taxonomy (NCBI): domain Eukaryota; kingdom Viridiplantae; phylum Streptophyta; class Polypodiopsida; order Polypodiales; family Pteridaceae; genus Ceratopteris; species Ceratopteris richardii. Next base: position 48,374,451 of record CM035426.1, on the reverse strand, counting down.
TATGTAAAGTTCACTTGTGAACTACCTCTTGTAACTTTTGAAGAGTTTACTTAATGTAAAAGTAAGAGAATCTTAAGTGGTTGAGTCCACTTGATCAAGAATGGAAAGACGAGCCACGAATTCGTGATTTGTGGTAGGTAGAGAATCAAATCAATCATTGATTGATTGGAGAGTGATTGAGGAAAGTTAGCCTCCCAAACTCAACTATAAATAGATGGCAGTTTTAGTCGTGGTTAGAGAGACCTATGTGAAGACCTCCAAGAGCTGAGCTTTATACCATATCAAGGTGTGATTACAAGGCACACATATGTATCAGTAAGTCATTGTATTGTACAAGCAATATACTTTCATTTTCATGATTATTTGAGTTCATCTTTCCATGTTCTTGTGAAGTGTACTACTCACTGCCATTACTCTCAGTTTTCTCAGTCAGCTTGCAGAGATGTTTTCTCTGAGCTTGGTGCATCATTTTCAGTGATTTAACTTGGTAAAGTTAGCTCTATAAGTCTACTATATGCTCACAAATTTTCATGTCATTTGGATGTTGCAATCTTCAGTTATGTTCATTTGAAGTCAACAAGGTCTGTTCATCTTCACTTCTCTATCAGGTACCCGACTTTTTTACTCATCTTGTCAGAGCCATTTCTCAGTGGTTACTTATGAAAATTCAGTGATTTAAAGCTTGTTGGATTCAGCTTACTGTCTAGTAAAACCATACAAATTTTCATAATCATTGGATTTCTACATTTTGAGTTGTTGATTTTTCTTCTCACTGGTCTATTTCTGTAGCAGCCCGTGAAAATCGGGATGATGTCATCACTTGTTAAAACTCATTCTCAGTGTGTGGTTCATTATTTTTGATGCGATTACTCTTGAAAGTTAGCTCTTTAAGTTGCCTAGACTTCCCCAAGAGGAATTGAGCTAACTGCTGCTGTGCTCAGAGAATTATGTAAAACACTGGACAGGTGTATGAACCAAGAATAGCAAGTTTTCATCTCTGAGCTAACTCCAGCTTATCTGTTTTGATCTATCTTTTTGAGAGTGATCTTCCAAGGTACATAGGGTGTCTAATACATCCATTGGCAAGCTAAAAGGGCCCACCATATACTTCTGGAGTTCATTTGGCTGGTGTAGATCAAGGATTTTGCAACACCTCTTCATCTTCAAGCACATACCTATCCATCTCTTCACAGTGGTATCAGAGCAAGGTTGGACAACATGGCAGATGGATTTCCTTCATCAATTGACAAATTAGACAGAGGTAACTACTCATCTTGGTCATTAAGAATGGAAGCCTATCTCCAAGGTAGAAGTTTATATGGTTATGTGGCTCGAGATGAAGTTATGCCAAGTTTCAGGAACAAAAGTCAACCAACACAAGAAGAGCAAGAAAGATTGAGCACATGGTGCTCCAAGGATGCACTTGCAAGGTCTTATCTCCTCAACTCTATCTCATATTTTTTGTTGCCTCACATTAGAAGTTGTAAGACATCTCAGGAAGTGTGGGATGCACTTGAAGCTTTCTTTTCTTCAAGTACCAAAGCTAGGAAGCATCAACTATGGCTGGAGTTCACAACTCTCAAGAAGGCTCCCAAACAAAATGTGACTGATTTTGTCACAAAGCTCAAAGACATAGCGGATCAGTTGGGAAGCATTGGAGAGGTAATAGATGAAGAGCAAATTGTAAGGCAGGTCATCAATGGCTTGAAGGCAGATAATAAGTGGGAAGCATTCACCACAACTATGGATTTGTACATGGACATGCATGTACCTGATTTCAACACACTCATTGGACAACTACTTACTCAAGAGGCAAAGCTTATCAAAAATGGAGAAAGCTCTAAAGGTAATCAATCTTTAGCTTTATACACGGATAAAAGCAAGTCTAAAGATAACAAAGGAAAGGCAAAGAAAGTGGATGATGAAGCAGGTACAGATCAAGCTAACTATACAGGTAGAGGAAGACATGGCAGAGGTAGAGGAAGAGGAGGTAGTCAAGGCAGGGGGAGATCCCAAGACTCCAACTCATAATCTATTTGTGGATTAACTAATCATACAACTGAAAATTGCTTTAGGAATTCCAGGAATCAAAGAGGCAGAGGATACAATAGAGGAAGTTATGGCTACTCAAGAGGAAGGTTCAACAACTACCATGGTAACTACAACAACTACAATCATTCAAACTATCAAGGAGGCTACAAAGGAAGGAGAGACTACAATAACTACACAGAAGACTCAAACAAAGAGGATTCATTATTGATCATGAACATGGCTATGCCACAAGGTAAATCTGATGAGCATATTTTCTACATAGATTCAGGTTGTTCAAATCATGTGGCAGGAAATGTGGCACTCCTGTCAGATTTAGAAGATTCGAGGAATAAGCATGAGGTACAAAGAGGAGATGATACAAAACATCCTGTGGAGAAAATAGGCAATATCAAAGCACCTGATTGAAACATCAACCTACTCAGTAAGGTACTCTATGTCCCTACCATTACAAAGAATTTGATAAGTGTTGGGCAGATAGTAGAGAAAGGGTTGCAAGTCAGGTTCACAAAAGCAGGAGCATTTGTTGAAGATCCAAGTCAAGGATTCAGAAGAATTGCAAAAGGTGAAAAGACAGGTAGATTGTTCACATTTGAATTACAGGACACTAGAAACATTGCTCTCTTTAATTATGGTAGTCAGACACTCACAGAATTGGAAGTATGGCACAAAAGGTTAGCACATATTGGTGAAAGGTCATTAAAGCAAATCTGCAGGGACCAAAGTGTACCTGGACTTCCTAATTTGTCAAAACAACATATGATTTATAAGTGTAGTGCATGTCAATTTGGAAAGTCTCACAGGTTACCATTCATGAAGAAAGGTTATATGCATGGAGATCTCTTGGAGTTGGTTCATATAGATGTATGGGGACCTAGCAAGGAAGCTTCAATATCTGGATCAAGGTATTATGTTTCCTTTATTGATGATTGCAGCAGATGGACTATCCTATTCTTTATGAAACACAAAGATGAAGTTTTTTCATGTTTCAAAAGATATTTGGCTCTTGTGGATAATCAAACAGGTAAATCACTAAAAAGGCTAAGGTCAGATGGAGGGGGAGAATACTTCTCCCATGATTTTGATTCTTTTCTTCAAGAAAGAGGAATCAAAAGAGAGGTAACTACAAGGTACACTCCTGAGCAAAATGGAGTGGCAGAAAGGAGGAATAGGACAATTGTTGAAGCTGCAAGGTCTATGTTAAATGAAAAGCATTTACCTAATTACTTATGGGCTGAGGCTGTATCTACAGCCACTTACTTGATTAATAGGTTGCCTTCAAAATCCCTTGATGGGATGACTCCATATGAGGCTTGGAATGGAAGAAGACCAAGCTTAGATCATTGTAAAATTTTTGGATGTATTGCTTTTGCTCATGTTCCTTCACAGGTTAGAGGCAAGATGGATCCAAAGGCAGAAAGGTGTGTATTTATTGGATATGACAACAATCAAAAGGGCTACAGGTTATACAACCCTACCAACAAAGGATTCTTGGTAAGCAGAGATGTAGTTTTTGATGAGAACAATTCATGGTATGAAGATTCATGCAGGAAGGTCAATTTACCATATAATCTTGAAGAAGATTTTCCAAAGCTTGGTAGAGAACAACCGAGGATTGAAGAACAAGACACCTCAGAGGATGATGAAGAATCTCAGATGGAAAAGATCAAAGCATGGAAGTCTAAAGGTAAAGCAAATATGCAGGAACTTGGACATGAGGCAGAATCATCACATCATGGCCTAAGAAGATCTATGAGGGAAAAGAAAAAACCAGAAAGGTATGGGTTTGACACCTCATTAGTAACTAAACATTCTATCTACATAGCACAGGACATAAACCAAGAGGAGCCATCATCATTTGAAGTGGCCAAAGCAAAAACAGAATGGAAGCATGCAATGAAGGAAGAGATTGAAGCACTTGAGATGGATAGGTATGTGCTTGAAGATGAAGAGGTGTTGCAAAATCCTTGATCTACACCAGCCAAATGAACTCCAGAAGTATATGGTGGGCCCTTTTAGCTTGCCAATGGATGTATTAGACACCCTATGTACCTTGGAGGATCACTCTCAAAAAGATAGATCAAAACAGATAAGTTGGAGTTAGCTCAGAGGTGAAAACTTGCTATTCTTGGTTCATACACTTGTCCAGTGTTTTACATAATTCTCTAAGCACAGCAGCAATTAGCTTAATTCCTCGTGGGGAAGTCTAGGTAACTTAAAAAGCTAACTTTCAAGAGTAATCTCATAAAAAATAATGAACCACACACTGAGAATGAGTTTTAACAACTGATGACATCATCCCGATTTTCACGGGCTGCTACGGTTTGAGACCAGTGAGCAGAAACATCAACATAACTCAAAATGTAGGAATCCAATGATTATGAAAATTTGTATGGTTATACTAGACAGTAAGTTGAATCTAACAAGCTTTAAATCACTGAAGTTAGATAAGTAACCACTGAGAAACACCTCTGACAAGATGCGTGAAAAAGTCAGGTACCTGACAGAGAAGTGAAAATGCACAGACACTGTTGACTTCAACTGAACATAACTGAAGATTGCAACATCCAAATGACATGAAAATTTGTGAGCATATAGTAGACTTATAGAGCTAACTTTACCAAGTTAAATCACTGAAAAGGATGTACCAAGCTCAGAGAAAACATCTCTGCAAGCTGACTGAGAAAAACTGAGAGTAATGGCAGTGAGTAGTACACTTCACAAGAACATGGAAAGATGAACTCAAATAATCATGAAAATGAAAGTATATTGCTTGTACAATACAATGACTTACTGATACATATGTGTGCCTTGTAATCACACCTTGATATGGCATAAAGCTCAGATCTTGGAGGTCTTCACATAGGTCTCTCTAACCACGACTAACACTGCCATCTATTTATAGTTGAGTTTGGGAGGCTAACTTCCCTCAATCACTCTCCAATCAATCAATGATTGATTTGATTCTCTACCTACCACAAATCACAAATTCGTGGCTCCTCTTTCCATTCTTGATCAAGTGGACTCAACCACTTAAGATTCTTTCACTTTTACATTAAGTAAACTCTTCAAAAGTTACAAGAGGTAGTTCACAAGTGAACTTTACATAGTCTTCATTTTAAGGCTTTTTCTATGACTTTGTGGGACTCAAGCCAATACGTAGGCTTGTCATAGACTTGCTCTAACAGCTCCCGCTCAAACCAAGTATGCTTGAGGTCTTCAATCTTCCAAGATTACCTGCAAACCAATCATAGCCTTGAATTTGCAAAGCTTTGTACCATCCAATGCTTTGGTTAGAATATCTGCACATTGTTGATGAGTGAACACATATGATATTTGAATCTCTTTGCTTAGAACCTTTTCTCGTACATAGTGATAATGAACTTCAAGATGTTTAGTCCCTGCATGAAAAATAGGATTAGCAGCCAAATGAATAGAACTCATATTGTCATAAAAAATAGTTGGAGTTCCAAACTCCAATCCAAGATCTTTGAATAATGTCTTCATCCACATAGCTTCTTGTGTAACTATGGCAAGACCTCTATATTCAGCTTCAGTAGAAGAGAGAGCAACTATGGGTTGCTTCTTGGATGACCATGAAATAAGCTTTGAACCTGCAAAGGTAAGATAACCTGAAGTGCTCCTTCTATCTTCCTTGGAGCCAGCCCAATCTGCATCAGAAAATAGCTTCAAACCTAAATCAGATACATAAGGATAATAAAGTCCTTCATTTATGGTTCCTTTGAGATACTTGAGAATCCTTTTGGCAGCATCCATATGTGGTTTCCTTGGTGTGTGCATAAATTGACTTAGCACACTCACACTGTAACATATATCTACTCTTGTCAATGTGGCATAGTTGAGACTACACTAGACTTTGATATGATGGGATGTCCTCTATGAGTTCACCTTCATGTGAGCTCAATTTGTGATTGACCTCCATTGGAGTACCTGCAATCTTACAATCTTGCATCTTGAATTTTGCCAACATGTCCTTAATGTACTTCCTTTGAGTGAGAAACAAACCATGATCTTTGTAGACAACTTCCAAACCTAGGAAGTAGGTAAGTGAACCCAAATCACTTATCTTGAACTCTTCTCTCATCTGATCTTTGATCTTCTTCATACCATCTGCATCATTTCCTGTCAATATAATATCATCTACATATACACATAGGTAGATGACCTCGGAATTACTCTTTTTAATAAAGAGTGAAGGATCTGCCTTGCTTGGTTGAAAGCCTTTTTCCTGCAAGAATGAAACAAGCCTGAAATTCCAAGATCTTGGAGCTTGCTTGAGACCATACAATGCTTTGTTAAGTTTACACACATAATCAGGATAAACTTGGTTCTCAAAACGAGGTGGTTGTGCCATATATACCTCTTCTGTTATCCAACCATTCAAGAATGCATTCTTTACATCTAGTTGAAGTATCTTCCAATTCTTGGAAGAGGCAATACTAAGCAAAACCCTAATTGTAGGCATCTTTGCCACAGGAGAGAAGGTCTCCTCATAATCAATTCCCTGAGTTTGTGCAAAGCCTTTTGCTACAAGCCTTGCCTTATACCTGTTAATTGAACCATCAGAATTCTTCTTGAGTTTATAGACCCATCTTGAGCCTATTACCTTCATGGATGAAGTCTTGGGCACCAAATCCCAAGTGTTGTTTTCCTCAAGTGCTTCAATCTCTTCCTTCATTGCATGCTTCCATTCTGATTTTGCTTTGGCCTCTTCAAATGATGATGGCTCCTCTTGGTTTATATCCTGTGCTATGTAGATAGAGTGTTTAGTTACTAATGAGGTGTCAAACCCATACCTTTCTGGTTTTTTCTTTTCCCTCATAGATCTTCTTAGGCCATGATGTTATGATTCTGCCTCATGTCCAAGTTCCTGCAATTTTGCTTTACCTTTAGACTTCCATGCTTTGATCTTTTCCATCTGAGATTCTTCATCATCCTCTGAGGTTTCTTGTTCTTCAATCTTCGGTTGTTCTCTACCAAGCTTTGGAAAATCTTCTTCAAGATTATATGGTAAATTGACCTTCCTCCATGAATCTTCATACCATGAATTGTTCTCATCAAAAACTACATCTCTGCTTACCAAGAATCCTTTGTTGGTAGGGTTGTATAACCTGTAGCCCTTTTGACTGTTGTCATATCCAATAAATACACACCTTTCTGCCTTTGGATCCATCTTGCCTCTAACCTGTGAAGGAACATGAGCAAAAGCAATACATCCAAAAATTTTACAATGATCTAAGCTTGGTCTTCTTCCATTCCAAGCCTCATATGGAGTCATCCCATCAAGGGATTTGAAGGCAACCTGTTAATCAAGTAAGTGGCTGTAGATACAGCCTCAGCCCATAAGTAATTAGGTAAATGCTTTTCATTTAACATAGACCTTGCAGCTTCAACAATTGTCCTATTCCTCCTTTCTGCCACTCCATTTTGTTCAGGAGTGTACCTTGTAGTTACCTCTCTTTTGATTCCTCTTTCTTGAAGAAAAGAATCAAACTCATGGGAGAAGTATTCTCCCCCTCCATCTGACCTTAGCCTTTTTAGTGATTTACCTGTTTGATTCTCCACAAGAGCCAAATATCTTTTGAAACATGAAAAAACTTCATCTTTGTGTTTCATAAAGAATAGGATAGTCCATCTGCTGCAATCATCAATAAAGGAAACATAATACCTTGATCCAGATATTGAAGCTTCCTTGCTAGGTCCCAATACATCTGTATAAACCAACTCCAAGAGATCTCCATGCATATAACCTTTCTTCATGAATGGTAACCTGTGAGACTTTCCAAATTGACATGCACTACACTTATCAATCATATGTTGTTTTGACAAATTAGGAAGTCCAAGTACACTTTGGTCCCTGCAGATTTGCTTTAATGATCTTTCACCAATATGTGCTAACCTTTTGTGCCATACTTCCAATTCTATGAGTGTCTGACTACCATAATTAAAGAGAGCAATGTTTCTAGTGTCATGTAATTCAAATGTGAACAATCTACCTGTCTTTTCACCTTTTGCAATTCTTCTGAATCCTTGACTTGGATCTTCAACAAATGCTCCTGCTTTTGTGAACCTGACTTGCAACCCTTTCTCTACTCTCTGCCCAGCACTTATCAAATTCTTTGTAATGGTAGGGACATAGAGTACCTTACTGAGTAGGTTGATGTTTCCATCAGGTGCTTTGACATTGCCTATTTTCTCCACAGGATGTTTTGTGTCATCTCCTCTTTGTACCTCATGCTTATTCCTTGGATCTTCTAAATTTGATAGGAGTGCCACATTTCCGGCCACATGATTTGAACAACCTGAATCTATGTAGAAAATATGCTCATCAGATTTACCTTGTGGCATAGCCATGTTCATGATCAATAATGAATCCTCTTTGTTTGAGTCTTCTGTGTAGTTATTGAAGTCTCTCCTTCCTTTGAAGCCTCTTTGATAGTTTGAATGATTGTAGTTGTTGTAGTCGCCATGATAATTGTTGAACCTTCCTCTTCAGTAGCCATAACTTCCTCTATTGTATCCTCTGCCTCTTTGATTCGTGGAATTCCTAAAGCAATTTTCAGTTCTATGATTAGTTAATCCACCAATAGAACATGAGTTGGAGTCTTGGGATCTCCCTGTGCCTTGTCTACCTCCTCTTCCTCTACCTCTGCCATGTCTTCCTCTACCTGCATAGTTAGCTTGATATGTACCTGCTTCATCATCCACTTTCTTTGCCTTTCCTTTGTTATCTTTAGACTTGCTTTTATCCGTGTATAAGGCTGAAGATTGATTACCTTTAGAGCTTTCTCCATTTTTGATAAGCTTTGCCTCTTGAGTAAGTAGTTGTCCAATGAGTGTGTTGAAATCAGGTACATGCATGTCCATGTACAAATCCATAGCTGTGGTGAATGCTTCCCACTTGTCATCTGCCTTCAAGCCATTGATGACTTGCCTTACAATTTGCTCTTCATCTATTACCTCTCCAATGCTTCCCAACTGATCCGCTATGTACTTGAGCTTTGTGACAAAATCAGTCACATTTTTTTTGGGAGCCTTCTTGAGAGTTGTGAAATCCAGCCATAGTTGATGCTTCCTAGCTTTAGTACTTGAAGAAAAGAAAGCTTCAAGTGCATCCCACACTTCCTGAGATGTCTTACAACTTCTAATGTGAGGCAACAAAAAATCTGAGATAGAGTTGAGGAGATAAGACCTTGCAAGTGCATCCTTGGAGCACCATGTGCTCAATCTTTCTTGCTCTTCTTGTGTTGGTTGACTTTTGTTCCTGAAACTTGGCATAACTTCATCTCCAGCCACATAACCATATAAACTTCTACCTTGGAGATAGGCTTCCATTCTTAATGACCAAGCTGAGTAGTTACCTCTGTCTAATTTGTCAATTGATGAAGGAAATCCATCTGCCATGTTGTCCAACCTGGCTCTCATACCAATGTGAAGAGATGGATAGGTATGTGCTTGAAGATGAAGAGGTATTGCAAAATCCTTGATCTACACTAGCCAAATGAACTCCAGAAGCATATGGTGGGCCCTTTTAGCTTGCCAATGGATGTATTAGACACCCTATGTACCTTGGAGGATCACTCTCAAAAAGATAGATCAAAACAGATAAGTTGGAGTTAGCTCAGTGGTGAAAACTTGCTATTCTTGGTTCATACACCTGTCCAGTGTTTTACATAATTCTCTGAGCACAGCAGCAATTAGCTTAATTTCTCTTGGGGAAGTCTAGGTAACTTAAAGAGCTAACTTTCAATAGTAATCTCATAAAAAATAATGAACCACACAATGAGAATGAGTTTTAACAACTGATGACATCATCCCGATTTTCACGGGCTGCTACAGTTTGAGACCAGTGAGCAGCAAAATCAACATAACTCAAAATGTAGGAATCCAATGATTATGAAAATTTGTATGGTTATACTAACCAGTAAGCTGAATCCAACAAGCTTTAATTCACTAAATTTGGATAAGTAACCACTGAGAAACACTTCTGACAAGATGAGTGAAAAAGTCAAGTACCTGACAGAGAAGTGAAAATGCACAGACACTGTTGACTTCAACTGAACATAACTGAAGATTGCAACATCTAAATGACATGAAAATTTGTGAGCATAACTTATAGAGCTAACTTTACCAAGTTAAATCACTGAAAATGATGCACCAAGCTCAGAGAAAACATCTCTACAAGCTGACTGAGAAAAACTGAGAGTAATGGCAGTGAGTAGTACACTTCACAAGAACATGGAAAGATGAACTCAAATAATCATGAAAATGAAAGTATATTGCTTGTACAATACAATGACTTACTGATACATATGTGTGCCTTGTAATCACACCTTGATATGGCATAAAGCTTAGCTCTTGGAGGTCTTCACATAGGTCTCTTTAACCATGACTAAAACTGCCATCTATTTATAGTTGAGTTTGGGAGGCTAACTTCCCTCAATCACTCTCTAATCAATCAATGATTGATTTGATTCTTTACCTACCACAAATCACGAATTCGTGGCTCCTCTTTCCATTCTTGATCAAGTGGACTCAACCACTTAAGATTCTTTCACTTTTACATTAAGTAAACTCTTCAAAAGTTACAAGAGGTAGTTCACAAGTGAACTTTACATAGTCTTCATTTTAAGGATTTTTCTATGACTTTGTGGGACTCAAGCCAATACTTAGGCTTGTCATAGACTTGCTCCAACAGTAAGAGCAAAGAGGGAACAATGGAAGGACTTCGATTACAAGAGAAATCTCTTACAAAGCTGAAATCTACAACAAGCTAACCCCTCAAATGAGCTTTCCAGCCCTTTTTATAGTTTTTTGAGTGGTTTTGGCCCTCTCCAGACCTAGTGTCCAGCCTAGTTAAAATTAGGTTCCAAGGCTTATTTGGGGACTCAAACGGAATCTAAAAATTATGAAAATTGGTAAGATGATACTTCTAATACTCCTCAAGCTCAAGGAGTCCTCGTCTTGAACAAAATGGAGTTGTAAAAATGGAAAATGGTATTTACAATGGTTTTTAGTGACGAAAGTCACTATATTTATAGGGATTTCTTCTGAAAATTTGACATGTGCTTCTTGGAGCTCCCTACATGCTCCTTCTTCTTGTGTGTCCACTTCATTGATGCGCTTCACTGCTTGTGTTGTGACCTTGACTGTCAACACTTCTCCCCCTCTAGAGTCTCTCGTCTCAGATAGACCCTTGTTGTAGTGGTTGTTCCATGTAGTGTGTGGAGAGATAGTGTCCATCATGTATCCACAAGAGTGATCCATCTTCCAATTGTATCTTGGGCAGTTGTCTAGTTCTTCAATTTTTCACTGCCACCTTTGTATGTATTTCTTCCTTGCATGCCAGCTTGATGGTGTCTTTGTGAGCTTTCAAAAATTGTGAGCTACTCAAAAGAGGTCAATGTTGGTTATGAGTAACTCTCATGGTGGATTACTTCCTTGCGCTTGTTGTTGTCACCATGATGTCCGCTGGTTCTTCCAAAGATGGCTTGCCCTGTTTTCATGCCAAGTACTTGTAACCCATAATGAATGATGGGAAAGTGCATTAGTGCATGGGTTTAACAAGATATGTGCCTTGTGCATGGCCTTGTAATGTGGCCCTATGTATGCGTACTTGGGGAATGCATTGGAAGTAGTATGGTGCAAGAAATGGGGTCTCAAGCTAAGTTCTCAATGGTATTCGGATGAAGAGGTTTCCTAATCTATCATGGCTGTGGTGGTGCCAAAGTAGGCAATTCTTACCATGGTAAAAGGTCCATCAATCTTCACTCTTCGTGTTGTATGCCCATCGTGATGATTGACCGATGGCTTGTCTTCCGTGTTGATGGATGTCCTTGTTGATGGTGCGCATTAGAGATTCTTCAAGCACACACTCTTGTCCTGTCGCCTTCTTTTCCTTTTTTTTTGGCAAAAACAATGGAATAAAACAAGAAGAAAGGTGTTAGAATCAATAAAATAAAAGATTTTACATATGTCAAATGTGTATCATGTGCCTGGGATTCTCAGGTGTGTCTATGCACGGCCTTGTATTGTGGCCCTATATTAATGCATACTTTGAAAATGCATGACCTGAATGGTGCAAAAGACAAGGTTGTGCCAAAGGCGCATGGTTGTTGCTGGTCGAGGCATTTGATGTTACTTGTAGACTTGATGCGATCTTTGTTTGGAGGTGTCGACTCAATCTTGCAATGATGTAATCCTCCTTATAGGGATCCATTTGAGAATGGTATGTGGTCCTGTGGAGATCACTTCTGGCCCTTTCATCTTTGGATGGTTTCTAAAATTTGATATCCACCGTGGTCGGCTCCTTGGTGTTGTGGAAGCTGCTGGTACTTTTGGCTTCCAAACCCATATCCTTTTTTGTTGTCTTTTTATTACCGGTGAGGAGATGAATTTATCTTCTTTTGGTCTCAGTCCATGGGTTTGACTCTTACTTCTCCGTGATTTTTTTGCTGAGATTTTTCTCGTCCAGGAGATCATATTGTTTTGTGCATGTATCAGTGCCTTGGGTACCCACATTTGTAATCGCCCTTGTTGAGATGCAGCTAATTTACCCAAATTTGTACGTAAGTGTGGTCGGCCTTCATCGATTGCTTTGGTACCCAAATTTGTTAGAGACCTTGGGATTGAGCTTTTCCTCGTTTCTTGGTGCTTCTTTTAGCATGATTAGCTTGCTTTGATGGGAATGGTTGTGGCAAAGCTGTTGGTTGTTCTCCTTTTTGTACCCACATCTGCTTCATGCCCTGAGCTTCTTTCTTCTTGAATTTTGTCTGTCTAGTTGATATCGCAGATGTCTTTTTTGCTTGCCTCTTTGGTCGAGTTACACTTGCATTAGTCTGTGAAGAAGAAGAGTGGTTTGCTGGCCTTTGAGCTTGTGCTCCCATGATTGAGTCCTTTTGCTTTGTAGGGTTTTTGACACACACAACATTTTCTTTACGAAGATTAGTTTTGGAAGAACTAAGAGAATGTGTGACCTTTGGATTTGTGAGCATGCAATTGTCTAATTCTAATGTAATACATTGTTCATGTGACCAAACTTGAAGGATTTGACTTCTTAGGTTCAAGTTGACTTCATGGTCATAGATCCAGTCTTGACCCAGGACAAGTGGTTCCGTAAGGTTCTCATCTTCACACACTAGCATTTGGACTCTCATTGGAACATCTTGAAGATAGATGGGAAGCTCTACCCCACCCAAACAAGGAGTTTCTACACCTCCCAATCCTATGAGATAGGCTTCAATGGAATTGATGTTCAATTGTAGATCTTGTCAATATGAAAGTCTAACTGCACTAGTTGCTGCACCTGAGTTAATTAATGCTCGCACAGTCCTTGCATTCTTCCCTTGTCCTATCGCGATGTTCACGAAGGGGCGTCGATCAATTATTCGAGAAGCAATTGCACTTGATGTTTGACACATGGCCATGTGGTATCTTGGGGCCTCAAGATTGACATCGTGGCCTAGGCGTCTTAACTTATTTCTCCTAATCCGTTCTCTAGCCTCTACCTGTGCTTCTTCTCTAACCCGTAACTCTTCTTCTTTTCACTGCTAGCAGTGTTGAGTCTCTTTAGCATATCCTCTGTAAGAGGTTCTTGATATAGCTTGACTCGACAACCACTGATATAGTTTGGCAGGATATCACCTTCTAGTGTGGCCAATTGAACTGCACCGCTAGTGGAAATTCTGTTAATGATCATGGGTCCATATCCTCTTTTTTCCAATTTACGGGCATGTTGTTTTAGTGTATAAACCAACACTATGTCTCCCTCTTTCAATCCTTTATCTTTGATATGTGCATCGAAATATGCCTTTTGCCTTTTCTTTGCAGCGTAGATGCCTGCCGCCGCTCGTAGCCTTGTCTCACCTAAGTGTTCTAGATCAAAGATCCTAGAGGATAACTCGTGCCCATTCCAGTCACGCTCTTGTGCTACTTTTAAAGTTGGGATCAGGAAGTCCAAAGGTAGCACAACATTTTGTCCAAAGACCATCTAAAATGGGGTGGCATTGAGTACCGTTTTGTAGGCAACTCGGTAAGCCCAAATAGCGTGATGAAGTTGTTTGTCCCAATCAGAGCGTTTATTATTTACAAGTTTGGTCAGTACATTACATAGGATCTTATTTGTGCTCTCAGCTTGTCCGTTAGCTTGTGGATGATAGGGGGCAGACTTCTTATGTATCACTAAGAACTCTTGGAGGAGATTTTCAATGACTTCATTCAAGAAGTGTGTGCCTCTATCACTTACTAACTCTATTGGTAGTCCATATCTCGTGAACACATTCTCAAATAAGAACTTAGCTGTTGTTTGAGCATCATTCTTTGTCGTAGATTTTACTTCTACCCACTTTGTGAGATAATCTGTGGCTACAATAATGTACTCTGCATGGGAGTTTCTAGCTAGAGGGTTGATAGGACCTACAAAGTCTATGCCCCACTTTGAGAATGCACGGCCTCCCATCATTGGCCTCAAAGGCATCTCATCTTTTCTAATCGGATATTGTGCACGTTGGCATGTGTCACATTTCTTCACATAGGTATGTGCATCAATATGAAGAGTGGGCCACCAAAGTCCTGAGAATAAAATAGTCTTAATTACTCGGTCAGGACCAAAATGTCCGCCTACAACACTGCTATGGGCAGTTTCTAAGACTTTCAAATAATCTAATTCATGAACGCACAGTCTTAAGTAACCATCTTTGCCTCTCCGATATAGGTTTTCACCTAAGGCATAGTCTTTAGCCTCTTGCTCCATGCTTCGTCTTCTTGCTAGACTAGCCTTGCGAGGTAATGTTCCTGATCTCATAAATTCTACCAATGGAGCACTCCAATATGGAATTAATGATATGTGATAAAGAGTCGCATGCTCCACTCGGGGTCTCATTCGGCACACTGGGCAATTCTTGATCCACTCATGAATTTCTTTGTCTATACTAGGCCAATACACTCCTAAACGTTTTAGATTTTGCAATGTTCATTGTTTAGAATAGTGATTCCCTAGAAATCCTTCATGGGCTTGTTGCAACCAACTACT
Organism: Ceratopteris richardii; assembly: GCA_020310875.1. NCBI lineage: Eukaryota > Viridiplantae > Streptophyta > Polypodiopsida > Polypodiales > Pteridaceae > Ceratopteris > Ceratopteris richardii. The sequence goes on along the minus strand of CM035426.1, from coordinate 48,359,351 downwards.
ATGTTCATCGTCCCCGACACAACAAGCTAGAACACCTTCTGTATCTTGTTTATACATGCTTCCTGCCAATATTTGATAGCTTTGTAACCGCACAATTTCATCCTTGTTCGTCTTCACCTTCTTATTTGCGGGTCCAAAGGTTAGGACTGGTACCAACTTATTTGCCCATTTAGGAACAACTTCTAGATTGAACAGATAAGCATCAGGTAATTCATCAGACACTCCTTATGGTGGCTCTCCTGAAGTGATGCGAGAAAGGTGATCCACTCTGAGGTGGGTCTTACCTTGCCTAACAACCACTTCAAAGTCACATTCCATTAGTAAGAGGAACCATCTTACTAAGCGTCCTGTATTGCAAGGTTTATTGACCAAGTATAATAAAGCTTGATGATCAGTGAAAAATTTGAACTCGTTGGCCAATAGATAGTGTCTAAACTTCTTTGCAGCATATACCATGCCTAAACCTTCTCTTTCAGTTGTGGTGTAGTTTCGTTCAGCAGCGTTCAATTGCCTACTAGCATAGGCTATAGGCAAATCTAAATTTCCTTCTCCTGTGGGTTGTGACAACACACATCCTATTGCATAATTGGATGCATCCACATGTACATGGAATGGCTTATTCCAATCAGGAGTGGTCAATATTGGTGCTGTGCATAAGCATCTCTTCAGCTCATTGAAGGACTTCTCGCATTCATCGTTCCACTCAAATTTTGTCAACAAGGCATAAAGAGGCATAGCTATAATTGCATACATGTGAATAAACCTATGGTAATATCCACAATGGCCCATAAAGGCTTTTACCTCTTTAACATTCCTTGGCCTCGGCAACTCCGCTATGGCTTTTACTTTTTCCTCATCTGTTGATGTTCCGTTCTTAAAAACAATATGACCTAAGATTTTACCTTGACGTACCATGAACACACAGTTTTCTGGGTTCAGACACACTCGGTATTGTCTACACTTGTTGAAGATCTGTCTAAGCTCAGGGATGTGACATCTCCTTTCTTGGGAATGAGCACATAAATCGTCCACATATACTTCTAAGCTCTTTCGCAAGAACTCTTTGAAGACATGACACATGAGCCTTTGGAAGGTTGTAGGTGCATTAGTCAGCCCAAATGGCATCACACGAAATGCAAAGACTCCCCACTCTGTGGCAAAGGCTATTTTGTGTTGATCTTTTGTGGCAATGGCTACTTGGTTGTAACTTGAAAATCCATCAAGGAAGCTATAAACTTCCTTGCCTGCAACACGCTCCAATAAATGATCATTGATTGGAAGTGGATAACTATCTCTAATCGTAGTGGCATTAACTTTTTTAAGGTTAATACACACACGTAACTTTCCATTCTTCTTGGGCACCACTACGACGGGGGACACCCATTCAGTATGCTCAATTTCATAGATGAATCCGGCTTCAATCAATCTGTCGATTTCTTCTTTTATTTTGGCTGCATAGGTGTCATTATATGTGTAGGGCTTTTGTTTGGTGGGCTTGGCATCTGCTATCATGGGGATTGTATGAGAAAAAACCTTCGGATCTACTCCCTTCAAGTCTCTATAGTGTCATGCAAACATGTCCCTATACTCCCTTAACAATGCTACCAACTCTGCTTCCTCTTCTTTACTTAGGTCATCTCCTATGTATGTGCATCTCTCTTTGTTCTCTTCAATGGCGACTACAATTTTTTTGGTCTCTCCAGACTACAATTCGCACGGTGTAACCGTGAGATTTTCAAGCTGGGCTCTTTCCGGTTCGCTCGCCGCTAGTAGGTGATCGGAAGATAAGTATTACCTTCCTCACCTTCGCTCATGTCCCCTATTTTGTCTAGAGGTATCTCTGGAACTTTCTGGTTAGAGTTTGCTTTTGGCATATTGGAAGCAAGTTCTCGAACCTGATCCTTCACATGATTCCATAGCTCAGGTTTTGCTTTGAGCAGCTCTTCCACAGTGAGATGACACTGAACCTTAGTGTTCTTCATGACATCAGTGTTTCTAGGAACCACTTAGTCTTTGTTTCTGATCAATATTGTGGGAGCTCTGATCTTGAGAGATTCAGATTCCCATGGGCCTGTGAACTGTGGCAACTCTTGTAAAGAATTGGATTCAAATCCTGATTTTTTTTCCTCTAGTTGCTCTACTTGGTCTCCATATATAGATGGGATGTCTTGTGGAAATTGATCATGAAGGTCATCAATCTCAAGAATAGGAGGGGGATTATCCTTCTCCTTGGCCCATTTCTCCTCTTGTATTTCTTGCAAGAACTTTTGAGTGTGTTGTTGAATTGAACGAGGTTTTCCGTCATCTATGGATTTAGGAACATAGACTTTCTTTGGTGATGAGCTTTCTCTTTCAACAGTTGGTTGAGCCTATGGAGGTTAAGAAACTTGAGGTTTATTTACCAACTGCTCTAATCTGTCTACTAGGCCTTGGAAGTGCAAACCTGGTGTAATAGCATTCGTCTGATTGAACAATTGATTGGCCTCGAAACATAGCTTGAGCTAATTCCACCATTTTTATGCACATTTTTGTCCGTTCAATCTCTAAATCTGCTCTAGGGTAGCTCTTGTCTAGGTTTGTCGGTGTTGGCCCCTCTTGAAGTCGAGCCTGGTATGCCTTGAACATCATGTCCAAGCCTTCTGGGGTTGGATCTGCAAGAACAGACCCTGGTTGCGGTCTATTTACAATGGTTGGTGGGTGGGGTTGAGGTTGGGGATGAGGTGGTGTGGATGGAGTTTTGACATGCGAGGGGCTTTGAGAGGCAATATCTTCTATAATTTTTGTTTTTGCATCTTTCAAGCTTTCTTCTAGGTCGGACAACTTTTTGGTCCACTTACGATTGGCTTTCTCCCTAGTATCCTTCCATGTTCTTGTTTTTCTCTTATTAGTCTCTCCTGATTCACTTGGATCTGATTGCTCAACTGGTTTATTTTGTTGTAACGCTTGTGCCCTAGTAACTGCATGTATAAGAGCCCCATTATCGCTATTGGAACTTGAATCCCCTACTAGGCCTACCACATTAACGGGTGTAACCTTTGGTGCACTAGAGGGATGTCCGGGACAATCTCTTAGGAGTTGTTCCAATCCATAGGCGTCATAGGTTTTGGACACTGACCTGTTTCAGGCTTTCCATTAAAATGTATCGCTTCTCTTTTAGATCGTAATGGATGATCATCAGGCAAGAGTCGTCGATGTTGAAGACAAATATTTTTGTTGAGATTCTTACTATAGATTGATCTCAACCAATCACCACAATATAGACAAGCTTTATAACCCTTAGTAGATATTCTTGCATCATGGAAAATGATAAAAATATAATTAGATTAAATCATATTCATTTACATGCATATTGAATAAAAAAATTACATAAATACATGAACAAACACCATATCCTCAAAAATCGTGAATAGTCCAAGCTACAATACCACGAACCGTAAGATGTCTTTCATTGATGCTTTTCGACATTAATACCTCTCCATAACTCTTGAAGATCGTCAATGAGAGGAGCAAGATATATATTCATACCTTTAACTTGTCTTTTGCCTGGGATTAAAAGTGAAAGCATTAAATGTTCCTTTTTAATGCTAAGATATGGCGGAAGATTGTAGTTTATGACTACCACTAGCCATCTTGACCATTTACTAGATTTCATGGAGAATGGATTAACCCCATCTAATGCAACTCCTAACTTTAGATTCTATGGATTTTGTGCAAATTCAGGCCATGTAGAATCAATATGTTGAAAAGCAACACTACCATGAGGAATTCTGATTATTCCATCAGTACTTTTGTGATCATGTCCCCAAGTCAAAAGCTTTGATAATTCAGGGCTTTGAAACATATGTCTAATCCGTGGAGCCAATGGAAAATGTCTCAATACCTTTTTTTGGGATTTTACCTTCTTTGCCCTTATATCGAGGAGATTGACATTTGGGACATGTCAAACAGTCTGCATATTCACCTCTGCATATGACACTGAAGTTTTTTGAACAAGCTGTATAAAAGTGATCCTCTCAAGCCACCATGATTTCCACTTTGTTCTAAAGTTCAGATGCTCATCATTGACATGCAAGAGACTGCATACCCCAGAAATCTTGTTGGCACTATTCCCTTAAAATCAGGTTGCTCTATCTTGAGTAACCTCTGTGCATGCGATGCATCCAGGTCACCATCGTATAGCCTATAAACAGTGCCAAATTCTTTGAATAGCAATTATAAACCCGCTTCTCACACTTTCAAACTGAACATATGATAGAATTGAAAAATCATTCAATGAAGGTACATACTTCATATCCTCCAAAACAAACAATCGTATCCTGCCATCCAAACAATCAAATTTTTCGCGAATATTTTGAAAGATGCATTAATAGTTTTAAAAGATGCGCGGACAAAAAGTGTCCATTCAATTCAAGTTCTTGTTTTTACCTTATCTAAAGTAAGAATAAAATCCTGCATGTATTTATATATATAATTATGCATATATATATAAATAGATAGAAAATTGAAAATTATACCTTAATAATGTCAAAACAGATACATTACTCCATCCAAAATGATTTTGAAGGTTGAGAATAAGTAAGCTCACACTTAGTCGTGTCAAACGAATTCCTTCATATACATGCTTTAGACATTCCTCTCGAAGATATTTCTCATTTTTAGAAATATCAATGCTCTCACTATCATTTTGATACCAATCCTCAATAAAATCTGTCATGCCATCATCTTCATTATTGTCACACAAATCTTGTACTTTATCGTCTTTTGAATATAGATCTTTCAACTTTCCATGTTGCACAGGATTAGTTTTGTGTAGCCTCCTCATGGAAGCTTTTGATAAATGAGGTCTTATTGTTAATTGTGATTGCTGTGGAGGAATATCATCAACATCATACATTGGAATCTACACATATAAATAAAATTCATTAGTATTCCATAAATGAATAAAAAGTAAACTTTAAATTATATGGATAGAAAATTTTTATTCTCTCTAGCTAAAAGGTGCTCTTGGAGGTCTACGCCATCCATAATTCACTAATAGTTCATCACCGGCATGTAATGTAGTAATAGCATTGACAACTATGTACCTTGATACATCTCTAGTCATGTATGGTGATTCATGACTATTTTCACACTCCTCAAATGTGCAATATTCCTTGAACTATTATGTAACTCTTGACTACTATTTATTAAACCTGCTATATTTCCATGTGTGTAAGGTCTTCCATCAATATATAATCTTTCATTTTCTGCATGTAAAATCCATCTACTAGTAAGGGATGCTACGCTCAGGCATATTCCATAAGTACTCATGGTTTGAACATAACGTGAAAGTCGATGCCAATCTCCCCATCCATATATAGGACCACAAAATGGCATAAGAGTGACTTCAGAGTTCGGAGGCACATACAAATCCTGTACAATAAAGAGACCATGACTAGCATTAGTAATAGTGCATGGAGCAATCATATAGTGATTACCCCAAAAGTTGAAAACCTCTCCATCTTAAGGAAGTGGTCCTCTATTCCATCCTCCATATCTTCTTCTATCATATGTTTGTACTAAAGAACGATCACGAGCTGGCAATGGATAATCTCTAGCCGTTTCTTTCTCTAAACTAGGAGGTAGAGGATTTCTAGAAACCTCTGCTTGTAATTGATGAACAATAAGTCCATGACGTGTACGAGGTATATTAACATTATGAGAAAAATTATCATCATCATCATCGAGCAAGTATTCCTGTCTATCAATAGTAATTTGATTTTATATATGGTTTTTAAATAAAATAATGACATTAATATATATAGAAAATACATACCCAAGCATTATCACATTGACCAGGTGATGGTGCACACTCAAAAGTACCATACTCTGCCTCATGTTCAACACATTCCAATCGTGGTCTTCGATACGTGCCATAACAAGAGTTACACCAACATATATGCTCTTGATAGTAAAATTCATCATAATTCCTATCGGAGGACACATATGAAGTCGTTGCATGGGTAGGAGGTGGTGGAGTGCCCTCTGATTTATCAAAATCTACACATAATAAAAAACAAAAAAAAAAAGTTATGTATCCATCAAATATATTTAAAATTAAATGTTTGATATACTTACAGTATAAATTCGTTGCACGATGAGGAGACGATGGTGGAGTTCCATCTGATTGATCAGAATCTATAAATAATGGTATTTGATATTAAAAATCTGATTATCTACATACACAAAAAATTCACATATACATATTTACACATACACACATATGCACATATACACATACACACATACACACATATTCACATATACACAACTACACATTATTGTGGGATAAATGCATGTATTTTGTATGAATGAGTGTATATGCATGCATGTGTGTGTACGTATATATGTGGATATGTATATGTGTGTTTATGTTATATGTATGTATATGTGTATATGTATACATATATGTATGCGTATATGTTTGCATGTATATGTGTATGTGGGTATGTATGTGTATGTGTATGTGTGTCTATATATGTGTATGTATTCTGATTTTTTTTCTGTTTGAGATTAAATTAACAGGAGATATTGTATGGTGGAAAAAAATAAGAGGCGAGCTAACTACCACCTGAGACGTGGCAGTTTTTTCGTAGAGAGCTACGTCTTCAGAAGTCATTTCCTCAGCAAAAGGTACACAAATTAATAGTTTATATTTATAATTTTTATATATTTTAGTAATTTTTTACATTTAATTTATGTATTTTTCTTCTTGAATAAACAGGCTGCTGCAAAGAAGAGAGTGGAGTCGGGCCACACATCACACCTAGGCCAAATGGGCCATAATGGTTTTGTAGCTACATTTGTAATTATATGTGTTATTGTGAGTATATTTTTATTTTAGTTAAAATGCAAGCAACTAATCTTTTTTATTTGTTTCAATGTAGCGGAAGGATAATGGCCAATATCCTATGAAACATGAGATCGAGTATGCTACACATTTTGGATATCGGCGTTTGAGCGAGTATATGCAAGATCATCCTCATGCCTTTGTGAGTATTTTTAAAATTTATATAATTATTTTATTTTTATGAATGGTTTAATTGTTTTATTTATTTATGTTTGTTATATGTAATACAGGAGTATTATGGAGAGACAAATATGGATGAGGTGGAGAGACAGACACAAGAGGGACTATCTCGATCCTCATAGGGTGATCATGACGATGGGATGAGGAAGATGAAGATGATCATGATATTGCTGATGATGATGATGATCATGATGATGATGATTAGGATTTTAGTTGATTATGACATTGGATTATATGTATTTACATTGATATATATATATATATATATATATTTTTTTTTTTTTAATCTATATATTTTTCAGTTTAGTTATGTTTTGAATTGTGTGTATGGTATTAAGGAATGAAGAGTTTTGTTCTATTGATTGTTATTATTGTTTATATTAAGCATGTGTGTTAATAATTTAATTATATAATTCATTCATATGTGTGTACCTAAGTGTATATGTATGTAGTGTATATGTATGTATGTGCATGTGTATGTGTGTGTATATGTATGTATGTGCATGTGCATCTGTAAGTGTATATGTGTGTATGAGTATGTGCATGTGCATGTGTATGTGTGTGTATATGTATGTGCATGTATATGTGTAACTCTATGTGTATATGTGTGTATGTGCATGTATATGTGTATATGTAGATATGTGCATGTGTGTGTGCATGTGTATATGTGTTTTAATACTTTAATTATATAATTCATTCATGTGTGTGTACCTAAGTGTATATGTATGTGTGTGTATATGTATGTATGTGCATGTGTATGTGTGTGTATATGTATGTATGTGCATGTGCATGTATAAGTGTATATGTGTGTATGAGTATGTGCATGTGCATGTGTATGTGTGTGTATATGTATATGCATGTATATGTATAAATCTATGTGTATATGTGTGTATGTGCATGTATATGTGTATATGTAGGTATGTGCATGTGTGTGTGCATGTGTATATGTGTTTTGATACTTTAATTATATAATTCATTCATATGTGTGTATGTAAGTGTATATGTATGTGTGTGTATATGTATGTATGTGCATGTGTATGTGTGTGTATATGTATGTATGTGCATGTGCATGTGTAAGTGTATATGTGTGTATGAGTATGTGCATGTGCATGTGTAAGTGTATATGTGTGTATGAGTATGTGCATGTGCATGTGTATATGTGTGTATATGTATGTGCATGTATATGTGTATATGTAGGTATGTGCATGTGTGTGTGCATGTGTATATGTGTGTGTACGTATGTGCATATATATCTGTATATATGTGTATAATGTATGTATATGCATGTGTATATGTATTCCACATGCATGTGTATGTGGATGCATTTCCATTTGCATCCATGTGCATGTATGTGATGATGTGCATATACATGTATTTGCGTATATGTTAATGTGTCTATATATATATATATATATATATATATATATATGCAATAATGCATGCATTTAAGTCTTTTTATGTGGTTGTAAAAATGTTTGTGCATATGCATGTGTATATGTGTGTATGTCTAAGTGTATGTGCACATGTATCTATGTGTATATATGTGTGTGTATGTGCATGTGTATATGTGTATATGTGTGAAAGTGCATCTTCATCATGTATAAGTGTATAAGTGCATATCAATAAGTGTGAGTATGCTATCTAATGAAAATAACACAATTCAAATGATATACAAAGAATAGAAATTGTACTTACAATAGTTAGCCATACTTTTTGCTTGGTTAGCTTCTTGAATAACCTGCAATAAAGAGAGAAAGGAGAGAGAGAGAGAGAGAGATGTAGAAAGAGAGAAACAGAGACAGAGGGAGACAATAAGAGAGAGCTTAGGCAAAACAACAATTCTGCATATACTTGCTTCAGCTCGTAAGCGCAGTGCAATTGCGAACATTAGAGAGCTCCTCGATTGGATGTGTGAAAATGCCGATCGAAGAGCCTCCAACATTTTAATTTTTTGTTTGTCAACAGACCATCATGTAAGCGATGCTACCCATCGTCGCATAAGCGACATGTTTTCAGCGTCGCTTATGCAACGCCAGACATCGTCGCCTATGCGGCGTAAAAAAGCGTCGCTTATGTGACGCTATTTAAAAGTGTCGTGTTAGCGACGCTGTATGGAAGCGTCGCAGCCCCGTTGCACCACAAGTCGCAAAAAATGTAGTTTTCTTCGTCGTTTAATCGACGGTCCGCACGTGACGCTAATTACGACGCATGTTGCAATTTTATAGCGATGCAATTTTGTCTCCTTAACCGTCGTTGTACACCCGTATTCCTTGTAGTGAGTCACCAAGCATTCTACATACATGGCTAAAGATTCTATGTTAGAAGAACCTTGTTCATTTGAAGAAGCCAACAAGAAGGAAGAATGGAAAGAAGCTATGCAAGAAGAAATTGAAGCACTTCAAGAGAATAGTACTTGGGAAACCACCAAGATACAAAGACAAAGACAAACCTGATTATGTTTGTAAATTAAGGAAAATTGCTGTATGGTTTAAAGCAAGCTCCTAGAACTTGTAACCATGGACTAGTCACATACTTACATGACCAAAGCTTTGTTGTAAACAAGGTAGATTCATTGTTCATTAAGACGACTAATTCAAAAGTTATTTATCTATGTGTTTATGTCAATGACATCATAATTACAGGAAATGATGCCAATGGCATCAAGAAGATCAAAGCTCAGATGAAGGAGGAGTTCAAGATCAATGATCTTGGATTGCTTACATATTTTCTTGACTTAGAGGTTGTTTATATAGATCTTGCTATTTTCATTACTCAGAGGAAGTACATACATGATGTGCTAGTTAAGTTCAAGATGGAAAATGAAAAAGTTGTAGGTACACCCATGGAATTGAATCACAAACTCAGTACATATGAAGGAGAGCTGCTTGAAGACATACAGGTTATCAAAGACTTGTTGGGAGTCTCAACTATGCAACCCTAACAAGAGTATACATATGCTATGGAGTAAGTACATTGAGTCAATTTATGCGTATACCAAGAAGGCCTCACATGGAAGCTACCAAAAGGATCTTAAGGTACTTGAAGGGTACCATAAATGAAGGGCTATTTTATCCATTCAAATTTGACTTGGATATGAAGCTATATTTTGATGTAGATTGGGCTAGCTCAAAGGATGATAGGAGGAGCACCACTGGCTACTTATCTTTTGCAAGATCAAAGTTGATTTCATGGCCATCAAAGAAGCAACCAACTGTGGCATTGTCATCAATTGAAGCTGAATATAGAGACCTAGCAAATGCAACACAAGAGGCAATGTGGCTTAAGCTACTTTACATAGATTTTGGGATACATACATACACTCCAATGATTTTTGGAGATAACACTAGCTCACTTCATTTGGTTACTAATCATGTATATCATGAAAGGACTAAACACATTGAAGTGCATTATCATTATATGAGAGAGAAATTACTTAGCACGGACATACAATTGTCCTATGTATCAACAAATCTACAATGTGCAGATATGCTAACCAAATCTTTGGATGGATTAAAACTGAATAGGTTCAAGATGATGATTGGATTGCAGGAGATTAAAGAGAATTGAAGCCCAAGCATATTAGGCTTGAGGGGAGCTGTTGGTGCAATTATGCTAAGCCTAAATGCTTGATCATTTATCCTAAGGCTTATATGTACATTCATGTATTAGCACATGAATGATCCTTTGTAAAGATTGACTTTTTACTACTTGTAAAAGTGCACATATGGAATCACTTAAATCACGAGTTGTTAGGAGAATTTTTTTGTGAATTATTGGTGAGTTAGATGGAGAGTGAGATCCTAAACTCTAGTAGATAGAAGTTTGAATTTCAAAATTAAAAAAGGAGCTCTAATTTTAGCAATAAAAGAGGATTTCAAAAAGTCATGTGTGTAGCAACCTGATTTGGAGAGATATTTAGAGGGATTTTAAGTTGATACTGATTGCACACCATAGCTCTTTCATTTCCCTCACATTGTGCAATCATTCATTGCCAATGGCAATGTAATCTATGTGCATTAATACATATAATTTTCTCATATCTTCTACTCTATATACCACTAAGAATAGTAAACTTCTCTAACTTGTTGCTCAGTGTATACTTGATCATTTGATGTGATTCAAGTTGGTATAGATTCGATTGAATATCTATTTTCGTGTAGCAAAATTTCATTCTCATTGCCTTATCTAAACTCGAGTTAGAAGCTAAATAGTGCTCACTAATTTGCATACTGCTAGTACCCAAAAATAACCTGCTAAGCATCATTCTCTGAGCATTTTCCATCATTTCAAGCAAAATAACCTGAAAAATTTAGCTATCTAAGTTAGTTAGATATTCCCAAAAGCATTTTATTCAATTGTTAGCAGAGAGGGAGTAGTGTTCATTTCTTTGAGTAGGTGTAGTGACCAAGATAGAAAGTTTTAGTTCATAGTTGAAACTTCTACTCATTTGTTTTGATCCAGTGATTTGAGGATCATCTTCCAAAGTACTTGGGTGATTATTTGTGCTTTTTGGAAAGCTCAAGAGGTCTACTTTGGAGTTCTCAACTCGATTTTGGTTGGTGCAAAGCAGGAACTTGCAGCACCAACTCATCTCTAGAAGGTTTCCACCATCTCCTCCAACATGTGTCCACTTCTTTGATGCATTCCTATGGCTCATGGTTGACCTTGAGTGCCAACACTCCATTCCCTCTGAGTCTGTCATCCCTCATAGACCCTTGTTGGAGTGGGTTTTCCATGTAGTACTTTGAGAGGTGGTGTCCATTATGTATCAACAAAAGTGGTTTTTCTTCCAAATGTAGTGGGATGGGTTGTCCTGTTCTTCATTTTTTCCACTACTAGCATTTGCAATTTTAATCCCTTTGAATGAACTTCTTCTTTGGATTCCAGCATGATGGTGTATTTGTGAGCTTTTAAAAATTTCTAGTTGCTCAAAAGAGGTTGTCCATGTTGATTTTGAGCTGCTATCAATTGTGACTTGCTTCATGGGTACTGATGTTGTAACCTTGACATCCTTTGGATCTTTCAAACATGGGTTTCATAGTTTTCATGAAAAGTACTCGTAACCCATAACGAATGATGGGTAAATGTGTTAGTGCATGGGTTAAAGAAAATATGTTCCTTCTGCACAACCTTGTAATGTGACCCTATGCATGCTTACTTGGGGAATGCATTGTAAGAAGTATGGTGCAAAAAATTGGGTCTTGATCTAAGTGCTCAAGGGTATGCTAACTGCAACAAGACTATAATTACGACCACTGCTAGAGAGATGAATCTCCTCCCAAACAAATGCCTCTATATATAGCTCTCTCCAGGGGACTGCCTTCTTGGGCAGGTGGATACTAGCCAGCCATGTGTCGGCCATGTAACTGCATGTGCACCAAGTGTCCTACTCAACTCGAGTTAACTCAAGTGGATGCTTCTAGAATGCTCTAGATCTCTTTGGGCAGAATACTCTCCCCATGTCCCCCATGGGGATTGAAACCAAGACCTCCTCCTTCACATCCTTGAGACTTAACCACTAAGCTAAGTGGATTACTTGTTCACAAGAGCACAAGACCTTCTAGTAACTCTAAACTCAAGATCTTTGGTAATACACAAGGATGACCAAACGATGTCCAATTTCAAATCTGTCTGAGCCGACCAAATCCCTAGATCATAAACTTACTTTATTACATTCTTCCTGCCTTGGAAAGTATTTTTGTCCGCGAAAATAGAGCTATATATCTAATTTAGGAAACCCCCGAGCCTCATGTTCTAAAACTAGAAGAACATGGTCATGCTCTAAAACTAGAAGAACATGTCTCATCTCTATGGTGGAATCCCTGCCCAAATGATTTAAAACAATGTCCGGCTTTGTACCTTGATAAATTAGTCAAAGCATAAAGTAGTGAATGAATAATAAGGGTGGATCTAAAAACATCCCTGGCCAATTCATAGTTTCTCGATGTGCGATCTAGGCACAAACATGTGAACTAGGTGGATTCAACTTACTAGTCCATTTCTGGGCATGACTAGTGCATGGACTTAGTAATGAAGGTGGGATTCTTATCCCCTCGCAAGACTTTGAGAACTCTTGATTCACTTGAATTTGATTTGGAGCACTTAAAGTTTGGTTGTCTCAAACATCTAACTTGGATGTTTGTACAAAGGTTAACTTTGATCCAATAGTTACTTGATTTTTTCACCCAGCTAGAGGATTACTTTGTCCAAATGGGTTAAAAAAGTCCTATGTAAACTGTAGGAGAAAGTTTACCATATCTGTTGAGTGAACCATACTAACTTGACCAATTCAAATTCAAAATGAAAATTTTCCAACTTAAGACACTTTTCTCAAAGACTTTAACCGAAAGTTCTTGGGAATTGTCAATCTGATGAGTTATTCCTAACTTCTCTATTCTAGAGTATATTGGACTCTAGGAAATCTTTTCTGCTATAACTTGAAGCAAGAATAAGTCCATCTAGACTTATTATCTTTTTGAATATTGAAAAGGTTCTTGTACATAACATCTATCTAGGATATTCAATTTATTTATCTAATTCTAACTAGCTAACTCTGGTCTTTTGCAAAAGAAATCAGATACCATGTTTGAGCCAATTCCAAAAGATTTGGAAAGCGGAAAGAAATAACTAAAGCTCTGTACAACCAATTCAAACTTTGAACATATGTAAACTTGCTAGGAGTCAAAGTCTAGACGACTGAGGACTTTAACTTTTCAAAGCTCTGTTTTAACAAGGTATTGAAAATTTTTTTTATCTTTAAGAAAAATAAGCTAGATTCTCAAAAAGATTCAAAGGAACTCGAAAACATCATCTAACCACTGATGGAGAGTGTTAATCTCCAAAAGAACAACCTACTCTTGAATTTAGAACACCTCTATATCAAGAGTAAGTAAAAAACTTTCACCAAATTAGAGGTCCAATCTCCAAATTATCAAAAGTTGAAAAATTCTGTGAAGAAGATAAAACACAGAAAGTCTGCTGCACAATTTCTTCTCATTGACTTATCAAACATGTAAAGTTTTCTATGAAATTTTGTATGGAGTGTCGCCTAGAAGTTGCGCACCTCCTCCAAGTTAAATTTCTTCAAAAGGTTTAGTATAACTTGAGAAATCAACTTCACAAGTTACCTATGTCCAGATCTGCACTTCTGAGAAGTCGATTTGACACCCCTAACTTCTTAACTTTGGTTCTCACAATGTCGAAGCCGTTTTACCAAATCCTTTTGGCTGTAGATAGCTTATCTCTCAACTTAGATTTTGAGCTATCATATGTGTAAAACTTTACACTGTGCACTAAGCACTACTCATTTCATTGGACTCGAAATCTGCGCCTGTTTCAGAGAACTGTGAACACTCATCACATATGAATGTTCCTACACACAATTCTCCTAACCTGTTTACAATTAAACTCTGAAACTCAAGTCATAGACTCATTAACTATGAACTTAGATATCCTCAAAAAGGATTTCACAAATGATCTAACACAGACGGAGTAGACACAGAAAGATCGGGCGCAATATTTCTTCAATTACTCAGAAAGTTACAGTTGAGTGATGAGAGGAAACTCAACTAACTTTTCACATGTCTCATGACCTCTAACTTCTTCTTTCTTGACTTCTATCTATTCTTTCATATGCTCTCATATCACACCTCAACATTTTCAAGGTATTTATAGAAAAATTTGTACAAGTCTATGACTAATCAAAGATCTAAGTGAACTATAACTATACTAATGTACATATGTGTACATTCCTCATATCCTCTGAATGTATCCTTCTTCCAAGCTTCAAGAATTGAATCTTGCTTCATTCTTTAATCAATTGGTGATTGGTCTGCACCAACAGCTCCCCCTCAATCATCAATTGAGGTTTCTATTATCTTCTTTATGCCTGCCATGTCTTTAAACTTCTGTAGCTTTGGTCCATCCAAGCTCTTTGTAAGCATATCAGCTATCTGATCTTTAGTTGAAGTATGTATGACTTCAATCTCCTTATCCATCACTTTCTCTCTTAGAAAGTGATACTGAATCTCAATATGTTTGGTCCTGGCATGAAAAACAGGATTAGCAGCTAAATACAATGAACTCATGTTATCTCCATATATAATTGGTATCCCATGCACAATGTCAAAACTCTTCATCAGGGTCTTGAGCCAAATCACTTCCTTTGCAGCTTCAACCATGCCTTTATATTCAGCTTCTGTAGAAGACAAAGCAACTGTATGTTGCTTCTTGGAACACCATGAGATAAGTTTATCTCCCACATAACACATGTATCCATAAGTTGACCTTCTGTCATCTGGATTACCTGCCCAATCTGCATCACTATAAATTTTGATATTTGTATCTGATGTAAACCCATAATACAAACCTTCATTGAGTGTACCCTTAATGTACCTCAACACTCTTTGTCCTGCAATCCAATGTTCTTTCCTTGGGCAATGCATGAATTGAGACAAAACCCCTACTGCATATGATAAATCAGGTCTAGTTAAAGTAGCATAGATAAGACTACCAACCAAACTCTGATATTGTCTCATGTCCTTGAATTCTTCACCTCCAAATTTACTCAATTTGTGATTCACTTCCATTGGTGTAGGTGCTACCCTGCAATCATCCATTTTAAACTTGATTAACAAGTTTTTCAAATACCTTTCTTGAGTCACAAATACTCCATGTTGAGTATATGTAATCTCCATGCCCAAGAAGTATGACAAGTCTCCCAAGTCACTTATTTTGAACTCCTTTTCCATTTGCTTCTTGAGTCTTTGTATTCCTTCTTCATCTGTACCTGTAAGGATTATATCATCAACATATATGCACATGTATATGAAACCATTATCCCTTGCTTTGACAAGCAAGCTACTATCTGCTTTAGACACCTGAAATCCAAGTTCTTTCAAGAACTTTACAAGTCTATAATTCCATGCCCTTGGGGCCTGCTTCAAGCCATACAAAGCTCTCTTGATCTTGCACACATGATCTGGATACCTTTTATCTCTGAACCCTTGAGGTTGCTCCATGAACACATCATCTGAAATATAACCATTCAAAAAAGCATTTTTCACATCAAGTTGACATAACTTCCAACCTTTACATGCAGCAATAGCTATAAGTGTCCTGATGGTTGTCATCTTTGCCACAGGACTATAAGTCTCATCATAATCAACACCATATGTCTGAGAAAACCCTTTGACAACAAGTCTAGCTTTGTACCTAGACACACTTCCATCTGCAAACCTCTTAGTCTTGTAAACCCACTTGCATCCAATAATTTTCTGACTATTTGGTTTAGGAACCAAATCCCATGTTTGATTTTCCAATAGTGCATCATATTCTTCCTGCATAGCTTTCTCCCATTTTTCCTTACCTTTTGCCTCTTCATATGTAGAAGGGTCTTCATCTGTTTTCACCATATAAGCATAATCTTTTGTGGCCAAAAAAGAAGTATCATAACTATACCTTGTAGGTTGCCATTTATTCCTTGTAGACCTCCTAAGCTCTCCACTTCTTGAGGTTTCTGGTTCTTCATATTTAGGATCAAATCTAGGCATTTCTTCAACTTCACCCTGCACTTCATTATTCTCTTGTTCATCAAATATTTGAATCTTTGACTTACCTTTCTTTTGACTCACTTCCTCTTCATCACCTGTATTGATATTGATTGTACCTGCATACCAAGTACTTTGCTCATCAAATGTAACATCTTTAGAAACCATGAATTGTTTTGTAGATGGACTCCACAATCTATAACCCATCTGCTTATCATCATAACCAATGAAAACATATTTCTCAGCCTTAGGTTCCAATTTGTGTCTTAATTGTGATGGCACATATGCATATGCCACACATCCAAAAACTCTGCAATGATCGAAGGTAGGTCTCTTACCCCACCAAGCCTCATATGGTGTCATACCCTGCAAGGCTTTACATGGTAACCTATTGACCAAATAAGTAGCTGTGTTTACAGCCTCAACCCACAAATAATTAGGGAAATTTTTCTCCTTCATCATGGATCTTGCAAACTCAACAAGTGTTCTATTTCTCCTTTCTGCTACACCATTTTGTTGAGGAGAGTACCTGCAAGTAACTTCCCTTTTTATACCTGCATTCCACAAGTAATCACTGAACTCATTAGAGAAATACTCTCTCCCTCCATCTGACCTTAATCTCTTCAACTTATGACCTGTAATTCTTTCTGCATATGCATGATAGTGTTTAAATGTATTAAACACTTCTGACTTATCTTTGATCACATAAGTAGTGATCCATCTAGTAGCATCATCAACATAAATCACATAATACCTTGACCCATTTATACTGAAATCCTTTGATGGTCCCCACACATCTGTGTGTATCAATTCAAGCTTCTCTGAGTACATAAAACCATGCTTGGAATAGGAAAGCTTATGAGCTTTACCTAATTGACATGCCTCACATCTGTATGTCATATGTTGACCTGCAACATTAGGCAATCCAAGCACTGAACCATTGTTAATCATGTCTTTAATACCTCTTTCATTGAAATGTCCAAGCCTCTTGTGCCAAAGATCTAACTCAGAGATCTTATGTCCTCCATATGTGAACATAGCATGACCAATATTGCCTTGAATCTTCAATGTAAATAACCTTCCTTCTTTCTTCCCTAAAACAATCTGTTTATACCCTTGACTAGGGTCTTCCACAAACACTCCTTCATTAGTGAACCTTACTTCATAAACCTTTTCAACAATTTGTCCTACACTTATCAAATTCTTAGGAATTGTAGGAACATACAAGACCTTACTCAATAAGGTACTACCATCCTTGGCCTTCACTGATCCAATTGACTTCACATTGTGCTTTGTGTTGTCACCCGTTTGAACAACATGATTAAAAACCTTATTCTCCAAATCAGTCATCAAAGCTATATTACCACTTAGGTGATTGCTACACCCTGAATCAATGTAGAAGACTCTTTGATCTTCACTCTGCCTTTCACAAGTTGCATTCATTATCAATGTTGAATCCTCCTTTTGATCTGAAGCATAATTGTAATAGGTGTTGTTGTATTGTTGACTTTGGAATCCTCTACCTGCATTTCTTCCAAAGTAACTCCTACCACCTCTGCCTCTGAAATTACCTCTTTGATTTCTGCCACCTCTTCCTCTTGAATTATAGTTCTGATTATATCCACCATTACTCTGATTATTATGCCAACAATCGTTAGCTAAATGATTTGTCTTACCACAAATCCAGCATGCTTTGGCTCAATCTTTGTTGTTCCTGCCTCTTCCTCTACCTTTGCCACCTCCTCTTCCTCTTAGGAAGTTGGCTTGACTAGTTGTACCTTCATCTTCACCTGCTTGTTGCTTTCCTTTGCTATTCTTCTTCTTGTCCTTTGAGTACATTGCATGACCTGCACTTTTGTCACCATCTCCTTTAACATCCTGCTCAAATGTTAGCATATGACCTAGCAACTTATTTAAATCAGGGGTGAAATGATCAAGTGATAACTCTGTAGACAAAATGAATGGCTTCTATTTGTCATCACCTCTTAAACCTGTAAGAATTTGCCTTACCAATTTATCCTCCTCAATGTCTTCATCAACAGCTCCTAAAGCATCTGCAATATCTTTCATTCTTGTCACATAGTCTGAAATAGATTGAGAGGCCTTCTTCTTGAAGGTGGTAAACTCTGCCCATAAAGATGCCTTCCTTGATTTAGTAGTATTCTGGAAATGCTCCTCCAAAGCATTCCAAATATCAGTTGCACTTTCAAGACCTCGAATATGAGGTAACAAGTAATCATTGACTTCCATATATATAATGCTCCTAGCTTGAGCATCTTTCTTCATCCAATTTTTCAAATATGCTAACTCTTCCCTAGTTGGAACACTAGGATCTCTGAACTGTGGCTTCTCTTCTTCTCCTGTGATGTAGGCTATTAAATCTTTGCTCATAAGATGAGCTTCCATCCTCATCGACCATGCAGGATAGTTTTCCCTATCCAATTTCTCTATCTAAAGAGAATCTCCCATCTTGTATCCACCTGTGTATTGAAATCTTCAAGCTTTATGAACAATATATGTACCTTTACTTCAAATTAGAGTCCTTTTGTCTTCCTTGATGTCGTATGGTCTTCTCCTCAAGCTTTGCCTTCAAGCTTTCATCTTCTAGTTCTTCAGTTGTTGAATTTCTTGAATCTGCAGCAGTCGGGATCCTCCTTTCCTTGATTTTGATGTCTCCTGCTCTGATACCACTGATGGAGAGTGTTAATCTCCAAAAGAACAACCTACTCTTGAATTTAGAACACCTCTATATCAAGAGTAAGTAAAAAACTTTCACCAAATTAGAGGTCCAATCTCCAAATTATCAAAAGTTGAAAAATTCTGTGAAGAAGATAAAACACAGAAAGTCTGCTGCACAATTTCTTCTCATTGACTTATCAAACATGTAAAGTTTTCTATGAAATTTTGTATGGAGTGTCGCCTAGAAGTTGCGCACCTCCTCCAAGTTAAAGTTCTTCAAAAGGTTTAGTATAACTTGAGAAATCAACTTCACAAGTTACCTATGTCCAGATCTGCACTTCTGAGAAGTTGATTTGACACCCCTAACTTCTTAACTTTGGTTCTCACAATGTCGAACCCATTTTACCAAATCCTTTTGGCTGTAGATAGCTTATCTCTCAACTTAGATTTTGAGCTATCATATGTGTAAAACTTTACACTATGCACTGAGCACTACTCATTTCATTGAACTCGAAATCTGCGCCTGTTTCAGAGAACTGTGAACACTCATCACATATGAATGTTCCTACACACAATTCTCCTAACTTGTTTACAATTAAACTCTGAAACTCAAGTCATAGACTCATTAACTATGAACTTAGATATCCTCAAAAGGATTTCACAAATGATCTAACACATACGGAGTAGACACAGAAAGATCGGGTGCAATATTTCTTCAATTACTCAGAAAGTTACAGTTGAGTGATGAGAGGAAACTCAACTAACTTTTCACATGTCTCATGACCTCTAACTTCTTCTTTCTTGACTTCTATCTATTCTTTCATATGCTCTCATATCACGCCTCAACATTTTCAAGGTATTTATAGAAAAACTTGTACAAGTCTATGACTAATCAAAGATCTAAGTGAACTATAACTATACTAATGTACATATGTGTACATTCCTCATATCCTCTGAATGTATCCTTCTTCCAAGCTTCAAGAATTGAATCTTGCTTCATTCTTTAATCAATTGGTGATTGGTCTGCACCAACAACCACAACATACTAGTGTGGTTACCAACATCAGTGTGTCGACCCACTGAGGTTCTGTTGATGAGTTTAGTATTCAAATAATGCTTCTCTTGAGACTAAGTTTAGGTCATATTCAATCTTTCTAACTCCTTACTGGGAATGCAATTCTTGTGCATTTCTTTGAGTCAAAAGATTGAATTTACCAAGTTACACTAGGAACTTGATGCTTAACTTAGTTATTCTATCCCTTGAAATAATCATTTCAATGTCAAAGTTCGACTAATTCAAAAATTTATTAAATATTTCTGAACCAATACTTTATCTTGAAGTGTTTCACACTACAATAGATCGGTCGTATACTGAAGTTTTTACCGAGGGAAATGAACGCAGATATTTTTGTCGTGACGTCGGTGTAGCTGTCGGTATGCACCTCGGTACTATAGCACCGGTATGGGCATCGGTATAAGCGTCGGTATGGGCATCAGTAATTTCAACGCTCTTATCGACACCCATACCAACGCCTCTGCTGGGTGCACCGTCGCGTATACCGGCACCCGCTAGGTGTACCGATGCTTATTTCGATGACATTACTGGGAGTACCATCGCGTATACCAACGACCATATCTGCAAAAAAATTCTGGGTAGAGTGTGTTGTTTTTTGCTACACCAACATTACCATGATGTTGCTTAACAAAAGACAATACACTCTGCCCAAAAAAAACCGAGTACATGTGATGTGTACTCTAATGTCAACCGAAATATGATTTCATAAAACATAATATTATTGGACACAAAAGAGATAATCAGAATGAACCATGAACCATGTACAAAGAAAGTGATGTATTTCATAAATGAAGCATGTACAAGAGTGTGGCAAACCACTGTCATATATGATGCTTTTACAAAATGTGGCAAAGCAATGCATTGCCATATAAAAATAAAATACAAAATTTTGGTGTGCCACTACCATACACATGCAAAGAACATTCCATATCAACAGTCCTACAACAAAGAACATCAATGGAATGAGATAAATTCACATGAAATTACAAACAACAAGTAAAAACCAAATTTATAAATTAATCACCTCATGGAAACATGAAACGACCGCACTGCATCCCTCCAAGTCCTCCAATAGTGCAGTCAATCTGTGTTGATATCCGTAAGAATCTTCCGTTCGTGTTGGAGGATGACCCATTGCCAGCTCGTGCAACAAATATACAAAACATTAGAGGAACATACATGAGAAACTTAACACAAATAAATTCAATAAATGAAATGGTGCTTACAAACTCATGATGCATCATGGCATATCCGCCACTGCCCAAATGTGACGGTCCAACCATATCTAAACGTGTGGCTGTGGCATCTCACTCCTGGCAATATCGGTCAAGAGTCTGCTGCTGCTCATCGCGAATCAGATCCCACTTCTCAACGTCTAACCATACAGGCTTTGGTAAGCCTGCTCTGAAAGCATCACGAGCCTCTAATCGTCGATGGGACATCACCTCATGTGCGGTGTGCAAAATCCACTCTGAATTGACAAGAGACTGTCCATCGGTTGGTCGAAACTCGTGATAAATCGTTTGTGTGATATAATTCTTCCGATCTTTATCCTATTCACTCCATTTCAGCATGATGGAGTGTCCAAACTGTATGGAGCAAAGCTGTCATATACGTGCATGCATTGCTTTGCCAGCCGCATCCATCATCGGAGCTCCATCTCGAATACTATACACCTTGGAGTCATCATGGTCATGGGCACCCCAAGGTGTACATGGTGTTCCACGTGGTGTACTGCATGGCATACCTACATCTGAGGTACTCCTCCTAGGAGTAGAAGCGGGCAAGACAATGTTTGTCGCACTGCCTCCACAACAGCCGCCTCCTCCAGACCTACCTGTAGATCCACTCCTAGAACCTCCTACTCTAGAGCATGACCTCGATCTACGAGATGGTCTAGTAGTAGATATGTGCGTCAAACGCACATATCTACTACTAGACCCAATAGGAGATGGCTGAAAAGATGGTCATGGTGGAGTCACAAAGCTAGGAGACATACCTCCTACGGGAGTATCACCACCCACAGGAGTGACACCGACGGGAGTGACACCGGCAGGAGTGAGGCCGACAGAACTGCGTAAACCAAATGGATTCACTCCATCCATAGCTAGGCCTAGACGCATGGACCGAGGCTCACTAGCAAACTCTGGCCACTTACTATCTATGTGCTTCCAAGCATCAGAGTCAAGAGGCACTCGCATTACACCATCTGTAGACCTGCTCTTTGTATGCCATGACATTAACTCAGCTATAGATTTGCATCTAAACATGTTCTTAATTCGTGGAATGATAGGAAAGTGGCGAAGAACCTTTGCAGGGATTACTTCCCCTACAAGGTCTTCTCTAAATCTATTTGCTCCACACTTTGGACATACGTGGAGATGCTCATATTCATTCCGAAAGAGAATGCAATCATTTGGACAAGCATGAATTTTAGTATAATCCATTCTAATGGACTGTAAAAGTTTTTTTGCATCTCCACGTGTTGGAGGCATGTCATTGCCCTGTGGCAAAAATTGATCTTTAAGAAGCCTGCAATAAGCAATTAAAATGATATTAGTAAATAAAGTTATTTTGATACAACAATGAAAGCCAATTTGTTCTCCACTTACTTGAACAATTCAGTGACACTACTATCTGACCATCCATAAATGGATTGCAGATTGAGCATCGCGAGTGACGCACGTAGTACAGATATCTTTGCTCCATTGTAAAGTGGTAAATGAGCTAGTCTTCACATGTTTTCATATTCTTCATCCACTTCTGATCGTGGAAATTCTCTTGTGTCCATGAAACTCTCGACATCTTCACCACCATCATGATCTTCGTCCATCTCATAAAATGCTTCAAGCATCTCTTCCATATGTTCATTATGTGTAATACTATTAGTAATTGCTTGTACGTCTATGTCCTTCTTTGTTCCCTTTTGTCCACGAGAGGTTACCGGTGCAATGTCGTTTAGGTCCATCTGCTCACCTGGGGGACCATGCGAATGGTAGCGTAGGTTTTCTAGTTGACTCCTATCAAAGGATCCATACTCTCTAACATGTGTAGTACAAATCCGTCGTTTCCGATAAATTTGATACTTGCACTGAGTGCAAGGACACGCCATTCTCTCCTCTGGATCCAAAGAAGCCATCTGATACAATATGGACATTTTAGATCATTTGTTTTTTTATTAAACCTAAACATCTTACTCTTAAAGACTTAAACCTGAAATACTAAAACCTAAATACTTAAACACCTAAAAAAACCTAAAACCCTAATCCTAATCCTAAAAACCTAAAACCCTAATCCTAATCCTAAAAACCTAAAACCCTATTTTATATATATATTTATTTATTTATTCAAATTTTTTCCTTAAACCCTAAAACCCTAATCCTAATCCTAAAAACCTAAAACCCTATTTTATATATATATATATTTATATATTCAAATTTTTTCTTAATTAATCCTATTTTTATATATTTAATTATATATATTTAATTAAATTATTTAAAACACTAATACTTCTTATATTTATTTATCTATATAATTATCCTATTTTATATATATATTTATTTATTAATTTAGATTTTTTCCTTAAATCTTAAAACCCTAAAACCCTAATCCTAATCCTAAAAACCTTAAACCCTATTCTATATATATATTTATTTATTTATTCAATATTTTTCCTTAAACCCTAAAACCCTAATACCCTAATCCTAATCCTAAAAACCTAAAACCCTAATCCTGATCCTAAAAACCTAAAACCCTATTTTATATATATATTTATTTATTTATTCAGATTCTTTCCCTAAACCTTAAAACCCTAATCCTAATCCTAAAAACCTAAAACCCTATTTTATATATATCTTTATTTATATATTCAGATTTTTTCTTAATTAATCCTATTTTTATATATTTAATTATATATATTTAATTAAATTATTTAAAACACTAATACTTGTTATATTTATTTATCTATATAATTATCCTATTTTATATATATATTTATTTATTAATTCAAATTTTTTTTCCTTAAATCTTAAAATCCTAAAACCCTAATCCTAATCCTAAAAACCTAAAACCCTATTTTATATATATATTTAATTATTTATTCATATTTTTTTCTTAAACCCTAAAACCCTAATCCTAATCCTAAAAACCTAAAACCCTAATCCTAAAACCTTAATCCTAATCCTAAAAACCTAAAACTCTATTTTATATATATATTTATTTATATATTCAGATTCTTTCTTAATTAATCCTATTTTTATATATTTAATTAAATTATTTAAAACACTAATACTTTTTATATTTATTTATCTATATAATTATCCTATTTTATATATATATTTATTTATTTATTCAGATTTTTTCCTTAAATCTTAAAACCCTAAAACCCTAATCCTAATCCTAAAAACCTAATACCCTATTATATATATATATTTATTTACTTATTCATATTTTTTCCTTAAACCCTAAAATCCTAAAACCTTAATCCTAATACTAAAAACTTAAAACCTTAATCCTAAAACCCTAATCCTAATCCTAAAAACCTAAAACCCTATTTTATATATATATATTTATTTATATATTCAGATTTTTCCTTAATTAATCCTATTTTTATATATTTAATTATATATGTAATTAATTTATTTAAAACACTAATACTTTTTATATATGTATTATATGCATGTGTATGTGTATGTGTGTATATATGTTATGTAGGTGTTAAAACCCTAAAACCCTAATCAGAAAGACTTAGACTTAAACCTAAAATACGAAAACGTAAATACTTAAACACCTATAAAAATCTAAATGTGAAAATGTGTAGATATGTATGTGTGTATGTATGCTCTATTTTGCTATGTGTGTGTATGCATGTGTGTATATGTGTATGTGTGTGTATGTATGCATGCATGTGTGTATATGTGTATGTGTGTGTATGTATGAGCGTGCATGTATGTGTGTGTGTATGTGTATGTATGCATATGTGTATATATGTGTGTGTATCTATGTGTGTATGCATGTGTGTGTGTATGTATGCATGTATGTATATTTGTATGTGTGTGTATGCATGCATGTGTGTATATGAGTGTATGTAAGCATGCATGTGTGTATATGTGTGTGTATGTAAGCATGCATGTGTGTACATGTATGTGTGTATGTATGCATGTGTAAATGTGTAGATGTGTGTGTGTGTGTGTGTGTATGTATGCTCTATTTTGCTATCTCTATGTATGCATGTGTGTATATGTGTATGTGTGTGTATGTGTGTGTATGTATGCATGCATGTGTGTATATGTGTATGTGTGTGTATGTATGTATGTGCATGTATGTGTGTATGTGTGTGTATGTGTATGTATGCATATGTGTATATATGTGTGTGTATGTATGTGTGTATGCATGTGTGTGTGTATGTATGCATGTATGTATATTTGTATCTGTGTGTATGCATGCATGTGTGTATATGTGTGTATGTAAGCATGCATGTGTGTATATGTGTGTGTATGTAAGCATGGATGTGTGTACATGTATGTGTGTATGTATGCATGTGTAAATGTGTAGATGTGTGTGTGTATGTATGCTCTATTTTGCTATGTGTATGTATGCATGTGTGTATATGTGTATGTGTGTGTATGTATGCATGCATGTGTGTATATGTGTATGTGTGTGTATGTATGTGTGTGCATGTATGTGTGTATGTGTGTGTGCATGTGTATGTATGCATATGTGTATATATGTGTGTATGTATGTGTGTATCCATATGTGTGTGTATGTATGCATGTATGTATATTTGTATGTGTGTGTATGCATGCATGTGTGTATGTAAGCATGCATGTGTGTATATGTGCATGTATGTAAGCATGCATGTGTGTACATGTATGTGTGTATGTATGCATGTGTAAATGTGTAGATGTGTGTGTGTGTGTATGTATGCTCTATTTTGCTATGTGTATGTATGCATGTGTGTATATGTGTATGTGTGTGTATGTATGCATGCATGTGTGTATATGTGTATGTGTGTGTATGTATGTGTGTGTATGTATGTGTGTGCATGTATGTGTGTATGTGTGAGTGTATGTGTATGTATGCATATGTGTATATATGTTTGTGTATGTATGTGTGTATGCATGTGTGTGTATGCATGTGTGTGTATGTATGCATGTATGTATATTTATATGTGTGTGTATGCATGCATGTGTGTATATGTGTGTATGTAAGCATGCATGTGTGTATATGTGTGTGTATGTAAGCATGCATGTGTGTACATGTATGTGTGTATGTATGCATGTGTAAATGTGTAGATGTGTGTGTGTGTGTATGTATGCTCTATTTTGCTATGTGTATGTATGCATGTGTGTATACGTGTATGTGTGTGTATGTGTGTGTATGTATGCATGCATGTGTGTATATGTGTATGTGTGTGCATGTATGTGTGTATGTGTGTGTATGTGTATGTATGCATATGTGTATCGATGTGTGTGTATGTATGTGTGTATGCATGTGTGTGTGTATGTATGCATGTATGTATATTTGTATGTGTGTGTATGCATGCATGTGTGTATATGTGTGTATGTAAGCATGCATGTGTGTATATGTGTGTGTATGTAAGCATGCATGTGTGCACATGTATGAGTGTATGTATGCATGTGTAAATGTGTAGATGTGTGTGTGTGTATGTATGCTATATTTTGCTATGTGTATGTATGCATGTGTGCATATGTGTATGTGTGTGTATGCATCCATGCATGTGTGTATGTGTGTGTATGTATGTGTGTGCATGTATGTGTGTATGTGTGTGTATGTGTATGTATGCATATGTGTATATATGTGTGTGTATGTATGTGTGTATGCATGTGTGTGTGTATGTATGCATGTATGTATATTTGTATGTGTGTGTATGCATGAATGTGTGATATGTGTGTATGTAAGCATGCATGTGTGTATATGTGTGTATATGCATGTGTATGTATGTGTGTGTGTATGTATGCTCTAGTTTCCTATGTGTATATATGCATGTGTGTATATGTGTATGTGTGTGTATGTATGCATGTGCAAATGTGTAGATGTGTGTGTGTGTATATGTATGTGTGTGTGTGTATGCTCTATTTTCCTATCTCTATCTTCCTTTCTTTTCATCATTCTTTATCTCTCTCTCTCTCTCTCTCTCTTTCCCTCTCTCTCTCTCATCTCTCTCTTTCTTTCTCTCTCTATCAATAGACAATAAAACAATCACTTACAAGTATGTCCTTTTGGATCGTTGTCATCAAAGCATAATGTAGGTCATCTATCGTTGAATTCCAAACAATCGACGCCAAAGAACTTCTGCAAAATCAAAGAGAAGAGAAATTATAAGACCTAAAGCATAGAGAAAGACAAAGGCTAACAGTACGCGCACTACTTACCAAGATCTTAGATCTAAACCGAGGGAGAGTGTGTGTGTGTAGAGAGAGACCTCTATGTGTGTGTGTGCACAAGACAATGGAGTTCGCAATTCGCTTCTCGTGTGCAAGTTCGAGAGAAGACAAACAGTACTCAAACACGAGCGAAAAAGTGAAGTTTTTCTCTCGGGTTCCTGATATGTTTAAAAGTCGGCCTCGGTATAGACATCGGTATGGACGTCGATATGGGCGTCA
Source organism: Ceratopteris richardii (assembly GCA_020310875.1). Lineage (NCBI taxonomy): Eukaryota > Viridiplantae > Streptophyta > Polypodiopsida > Polypodiales > Pteridaceae > Ceratopteris > Ceratopteris richardii. Next base: position 48,331,355 of record CM035426.1, on the reverse strand, counting down.
GTAACTTCCAGTAAATTATTGATGCTTATACCGATGCTCATACTGACGCTTATACCGACATCTATGGGGCACACCGATGATCCGTTTAAAACAGTCATATCGACGGTCACTTGATTGTCGGTATCTTTAAGTCATGTTTTCCAGCGTTTATACTGGCGCCACGAGTGACCGTCGGTATAAGCGGCGTCGATATGCCCCTCATATGTTGTAGTGTCAAGAAGATCTTAGAAGGTACTTATTTCATGTCTTCTATTTCCTTAATCTTGAATTTATCTTGAAATATCTTGAGGTACTACTTTTATCCTCCTTGAATTTAAACTCCTTCTTAAAGTTTTAATTCCTTTGAGGATCATACCTAACTTCAAGACCTAAACTAGGATTGAAAGATAATTATCATCCCACGGTCCGATGTCCCTTACCATCTTTCCTACATCAATCTGAGTATAAAATCTGGTGTCCCATACCACCCTATTTTATATTCACATTAATGTGTGGGTGATACTTATCCTAAAGTCAAAACATCTCTTGATAGAGTACCTTCTTGCTTCAATTATTTACGAAACTTTTGAAGTTTCAGGCATTACCTCTAACTAGATTTTCTAGGTTTTGATTCCTTCACATGATCGTCTCACAATCACGTGCTTTATCTTGGAAACTTGAAAACCTCTTGGTGGAGCATCCATCCTTCTTTTCTAGGGTTTTCAAACGAAAACCAATTAGAATTCCAAGTACTTGAATTTTCATAGATTCAAGTTCAATTGATTTATTCTTGACCAATTTATAGTGACAAGAGTTTTTCACTTCTTGTCTTCGGATTCTTTTTTTTTTATTGATGCTATAGGTACCTACCCCGGGGATTTTATAGGAATCTTTCTACTACTTAAGTCTTAAGCATCCACTCATGCTTTCTGGATTTGTACCAAAATCCCTTTAAGGATAGGCAAACATTATGTTTTACCTTCCACAAACTTAATTACTGTCGATACGATTGCAGGCTATATTCTTGGAATTTCGTTACTCTGTTCAGACTTGGAAGAGCTTACTCTTTTCACATTTTTCCATTGGATAAATGGAACTTGAGTGAATATATCCCAAAAGGAATTTTTTATTGCCAATACTTGGGCAATCTACAGAGTAGTTCAAATCGCAAGTTCTTGGATAATCATGGCCAAGCCTGATCAAGTCTGGTTGATCTTGCAACTAGAATAAAGACTTAGTCTTTATCTTTAAGATCTCTTGAACTATCTAAAGCTTCTTTGATTACCTGCAGGATTTTTAGAGATATTTCCCTTATTCAAGTCCAAGCATACACTAATGCCTCTCAGAGTCCAAAATTAAGAATCTTTGATATACCTTTAGGTTATATCATAATTTGGACTTCCCCCCTTTAGGTCTCTATAGGTCCATGCAAACGCATCCCTATATTCCCATAATAAAGCTTCAAGCTCTACTTCTTCTTCTTCACTTAGGTCTTCCCTTATGTATGTACATTGCTCTTTGTTCTCTTCAATGGTTATTACAATTTATTTGGTTTTTTTTATTATCATATACTTCTCCTATGGTGGCCTCTCTCTTACCCATTCGTACCAAAATTCTCAGATCTTCAACTTCATATTTCTTGAAATTCTCTCATACATTGAACAATGATTCCTCCTCTGCTTGTTTCACTGCTTTTCTTTTCTTTTTCTTTTGACTACCTTCACTTTCATCCCTTGAATTTATCGTTTTGATGCTTGTGAGAGGTTCTTCTTCTTTTTGGGTAGATACTCCTACATTTTGTAGATAGTTCTCCTCTCAGTGAAAGCCACTATCCATCACAATGGACTCTATAGAGATCATTGTTGCCCTCTTCTTCCTTTATGTCCTCATTAGAGTCACACTCTTCTAGCAAGGGTTCACACATGAACAAAGAGATATCATAAGTCTCCTCATTACAATGAGGCATCCACTATTCTTCATTGAGAGCAATGTCCATAGTGGCTAAAATTTTTGCCCAACCATGAGACTCAAATTCCTCATCTGGAAAGATCATCGGTGTGTAGGCTAGGTCTCTAACCAGTCTGGTTCCTCGAGAAGTTCCTTATTCTCTTGCTTTTAGGCATATTTCCTCTTTGTTTGCAAATTTGCACATCCACAAGTGAGTATCCTCATGCATCCAAGATGGATCAAAAGAACTTACTGAATGCACAGAGATTGAATCCTCTTGCACCTTGTGGATAGGATTCCACTATAGGGCTGATACATCTCTAAAGGTATAATCCTCTAGATTGACCTTGGTTGTGGCCCCTAAGTGTTGTAAGTACAAGGAGTTGGTTCCCCAATCTTGTACTATTTGCAATTGCCATAGGAAGGGTCTTCCTAGGATCATTTCATAGATGTTACTTTTGCCAAAGTCACATATAGCAAAGATGTGTTCAAACTCTACACTACAAGTGGTTAGAGTTATCCCTCATAGCAATCCTTGAGGTCTTTCAATATGACCATCAACCATTAGAAGCTTCATTCTAGTTGTTCTTAATGTGGGTTTGCCCCATTGCTTCCACAAGGGATGTGGTTGCAATCGCAACACCCTCACCCGAATCTAAGATAGATTTGGTTGTGTAACCTTGGTAGGTGATTGGAAGATAAATATTACCTTTTTCACCTTCACTTATGTCTCCTATTTTGTCTAGAGGCATCTCTAGGACTTTTTGCTTAGAGCCTACTTTTGATATATTGCAACCAAGTTCTGGAACTTGATTCACCAAATGTTTTGACAACTCAGATTTTATTTTGAGTAGCTCTTCTAAGGTGAGATGAAACTACACCTTACTGTTGTTCATGAATTTGGTGTTTCTTGGAACCAGAGTCTTCATTTCTTATCAATATTGTGGGAGCTCGAATTTGAAGAGATTCAGATTCCCATTGGCCCGTGAATTGTGGAAATTCCTGTACATTATTAGATTCAAAATCTAATCTTTCATCTTCTTGTTGCTCTACTAGGTCCCCATAAATAGATGGAAGGTCTTGGGGAAATTGATCATGAAGATCATCAATTTAAGGAATAGGAGGGGGATTACCCTTCTCCTTGGCCCATTTTTCTTCTTGTATTTCCTGCAAGAACTATTGAGAGTATTGTTGAATTGAAAGAGGTGTCCGGGCAACATTCATGGAATCAAGAACATAAACTTTCATTGGTGGTGACTTTTCTCTTTCAACAATTGTTTGAGCTTGTGGAGCCAAAGAATCCTACGACTTATTTACGGATTGGTCTAGTCTTTCTAGTTAGCTTGGAAATGCAAACCTGGTTTGATAGAATTTTTCTGATTGAACAATTGATTTGCCTTGAGTATAGCTTGAGCTATTTTACCATTTTCATGCAACTATTTTGTTCCTTCAATCTCTAAATCTACTCTAGGGTAACTCTTAACTAAGTTTGTAGTTGTTGGCCCTTCTTGAAGTCGCGCATGGTAGGCCTTGAACATCATGTCCAAGCCTTCTGGCATTGGATCTACGAGATCATTAGGAAGTAATGGTGCAAGTATCAAATGGGTCAAGGTGAAGCATGGGAATGAATTCAGTGTTTAAGATCTTGGAGTGCTCAATATTTTCTTGGAATTGAAGTTATTCATGTAGAAAATGGTGTTTACCTAGCTCAAAGAAATACTTGCTAGGTTTACTTTATAAGTATCATATGAGTGGATGTAAGCCACTGACACAACCTATGGATCCAAAGACTAAGCTATGTGTAGGTGAAGGGGAGCCTCTTGAAGATATCTCACCATATAGAAGAATAATTGGAAGCCATAATTATGCTACCATCATAAGACTTGAGTTGTGCTATGTTGGAGTTCTTTCTCGAATTTTGATTTCACTAGTTGATTTTCATATGAATGTATCCAAGAGAGTGCTTATGTACATCAAGAATACTATCAACCAAGGCTCATACTATCCTTATGAAGATGGATTACAACCACTAGGCTTTTGTGATGGTGATTGGGCTAGTTCAAAGGAGGACAAAAGGAGCACATATGGCTATTTCTTCATGCTAAGTCAAAGAGTTGTCTCATGGATGTCCAATAAGCAACCTATAATTGCATTATCATCTACTTAGGTTGAGTATAGGGCCTTAGCACTTACTACATGTGAGATCATGTGGCTCAAGAATCTCCTCAAAGACTCGGATGTGGAGGTCAATGAGTTTATTGTATTTCAAGATAACATACCAAGCATTCATCTAGTAAGCAACCCTATGTTCCATGCAAGAAGCAAGCCCATAGAGATCCATTATCACTTCATCAGAGACAAGGTAATATCAAAGGAAGTGGACATCAAGTATATCAACACAAATGAGAAACTAGTAGATATTTTGACCAAATTCATGGACAAAAGCAAGTTGGAGAAGTTCATAATCAACCTCAACTTGAAGGATATCAATGGAGACTAGAACTTGAGCTTGAGTGGGAGTGTTACAAATTTAGAAAGCTCGAGCATGTGTGTGAACTAAGGTTAAAGTCAAGTGCCACATCAGTTCACGTTTTGTTAAAGTCTACAACTACCTTTCCATGAGTTTTCCATCTAACTTGATGGAGAAAAGTCATGGATTCTAGAGGCATGATTTGAATTCAAATTGTACATGAAGTTTTGAGCAATATATAAGCAATAGATTGGAAGGAAGTCATGGCCACCCTCTAGCTTCATTTGGGCACTTGTAGGCTCTCACAAGGAGCTTACACTCTATGTCTAAGCTACCCCTTGCTAGTTGGAATCTTCTCTTAGCCTGAGATTTTTTATCATCTATATCTCATTGAAAAGTTGTCTATTTCATGAGCAAGATAGCTGATCAAACAAACAACTAGGTCTAAGCTACCCCTTGCTAGTTGGAATCTTCTCCTAGGCTGAGATTTTTTATCATCTATATCTCATTGAAAAGTTTTCTGTTTTGTGAGCAATATTTCTTTTGAGTATACTCTTAATATAAAGTGTTCATTTTGTTTGTGTTTATTGTGCTTGAAATCTCAGTCATCTATCTCTACATATTTTTGTTGGAGTTTGAGGTCTACGAAAGCACACAAATAGCACAAGGAAGAAGAAGAAGAAGAAGCTTGGAGCACAACACACAATACTTAATGTATTACCAAGAGAATGTACAAAGATAAGTAACCCATTAGAGTTATAGGCCTATATACAATCCAGGGGGGAAAAAGCCTCCAAAAGAGGAAAAAAAGGGCCCCGATGGTCCTAGTGTGTTCACACGCATCACTACCTAAATATATTAACAAATCCCCCTAGGAGTGATGCGGTGAATGAGGAGTTGGCATCCATGTATAAGGAAGTGCCAAGCTATGTGGAATCATTCCACAAAAGGAAGTAAGCCAAAGCTTTGTGGAAAGCTTCAAACTTCTCCCTAGGCAGAATGAGAGTGCACCTCAATATGCTTAGTGTGAACATGGAACACAGGGTTCCTCGCAACTCTCAATGCACTCTGACTATCAATGAAGATGGTGGCGGCAAAAGACTGACCAACACCCAAATGAGCCATAAGGAGTCTGAGCCACGCAACTTAACAGTCACTCCCAAAGCTTCCCTATACTCAACCTAACAACTGGAAGTGGCCACAATAGGCTTCTTCTTACTCAACCAAGATATACATGATCTACCAAGCATGAAGCAAAAGCCACTAGTTGTGGACACATGAGTGTCATAGCAACCAAACTAGTCAGAGTCAGAAAAAGAATATAAATCTGGCGGTAGTGATCCCTCCTTGGGATAAAACAATCCAAGTAGCCACGTACCACTCAAGTAACAAAAGATGCGCTTAACTTCCTGCCAATGCTTGACACCAGGCAATGCATAAACCTGCTCATCTGTGAGACAACAAACTAAATATCTGGCCGAGTAATGCACAAGTAAATCAAGCATCCAATAGCCTATTGATAGAGAACAATATCAAATGCATCTCCATCATCATGAAGACTCAACCCTCAACTTGTATCCAGAGGAGTGGTAATAGGTTTACACCCTTCAAGGCCAAAATAGTGCAATAATGTGTTAGTATATTTTTTTTGATAGAAAGCTATTTCTACCATCAACTTGCATAAATTGAATGCCCAAATAATGATCAAAATGCCACAAATCTGACATCTCAAATGAGGCATGCAAATCAGCCTTAATATCAACAATATGCTTTTCATGAGGACCAATGAGAAGCATGTAATCAACATACAACAATGATCAGAACCACATCATTTGCACGCTTAACATGTATGGTGCTCTCAGTTGGACTATTCTCAAAACCATGTGTAATCAGGTAGGCATGTATTACACGGCTGAAAAACATACACTTCTTCATGCAACTCACCACTAAAAAATGCAGTTTTAATGTCTAATTGATGTACATTCAACCATGATGAGCTACAAGTGCACATGCTATGGAAAGTAGTCATTCGGCATGTAGGAGCAAAGGTCTCATCAAAATCAATGCCTCTTTCTTGAGCATAACCCTTTGCAACAAGCCTAGCCTTATACCTGTCAATTGCTCAATCAGCTTACGCCTTTTCCCTTCTTTCCACCCTTGCATTTTCCTTTTCTAGCATATAGGACCTATGAGTGACCATCCTTCTTGGATGTGTCTCCTATGGCAACCTCTTCTACCACTAGTGTGGGATCAACTCCTCAAGAGTTGTTAGAGGATCTCTATAGAAGATGGTAGTAATGATGGGTTTCCACTTGTCTTCCCCTCTCAGCCCATTAAGAGTAATCCCCATGAGGAATAGCAACCAATGGATGCGAATTGCTCCCTCAACTCCTTCACACTCAAGGTGTAGTCAACAATAGATTGACCACTATCCTTCTTTAAGGAATGCAGTTCATTCTTAAGCTGCATCTTTTTTCTTCTTGTGGAAGTGGCGTATATCTTCTCTAACACCTCCTAGACATCTCTAGCATGATCAAACACTGATATATGACCAATCATAGTGTTAGAGATTATATGTGATATGTAGAAGATAGCTCTCCTATTCCTTTCCTCCCACTCCTTCAACATCTTCAATTCTCGATTAGTGAACTTTGGATCTTTGGTATCCACATCAGGTTTATCTTCATCTCCACACACAACACGTTGTAAACCTTTTCTCATGAGGTAGTTCATGACTCTAAACCTCCATTGCTAGTAGTTGTCTTTGTTAAGAAACTCCACTTTTTTACCTAGATGTGCCATAATGAATGGGAAATTAGGGTTATACTGAAATGTACCTCTTAGCCTTGATGTCCAAGATTTTATGTCCTTCTCCTAGAGTCTTCAAAGGTTTTTTCCATATTTAATACCAACCTAGAAGTGAAATGAGCCCAATACCTAGGGCCCTTCATACACCTTTTCTACTACCCTATAACAAAGCTCTGATTCACCTGCCTTACACTGATCCAAATCATCTAAGCTTCTATCCACATAGCATGATTCATAAGTTTTCTAACAAGATATAGAACACCTCAGATGGATCTGTTTAGGTCGCTCAGTAACTTTGTACAAAATAAACCATGCAGAGATGTAGGATATGCACAAACTAGGATTATAGAGATACACGAATTACTTTGCACATAAAATAGATTTCAAGAAGCCCTCTTAGAGAAAGTAAAATACATATATAAGCTACACAATGCACTTTAAATCTCTTGAATTGGATATGTACACAAGGATTTAGAACTATTATAAGCAGACTATGTCTATACCTACAAGAGATTAGAGGGGTGTGGGCTTGATAGCTCCTCCTTGCTCCTCCCCTATGCATATAACACCCTCCTCTACATTTTTCTAGCTTTCATTATTGTGTTTTCAGCTCCTTGAGCCTTGGATGACTCTCTCCTTGAGCCTTCTTGAGTATATGCCTCTTGGTCTTCATTGACCAACAAGACTTCCATGCATTTGATGACTACACCTTCTTTTATAGATTTTGGATGCCTCTCTTGACTTTTCCACCACCTTAGGATTGGCTTGCCTGACCTTGCCCGACTTTCAGATTGCCTTAAGTGATTTGAGTCATGAATTTTGTCCATATTAAGGTCTTTTGACCCCTTTATCCACTTAAAGCTTGCATAGTTCATATTTTCAACAAAAAATTCCTCAAAGAATGCAAGGTTTTCATGAGGTTGATCTTGATCTATCATCTAGGCACAGACCCCTTTGTTTAGTAAGATATATTTTGTATAATAAGTTTCAAATTCAAGATCTTTTGTTGCACAATTTTTTTGAGATACAAATCCATACATGTGTAATTTTAGGGAAAAACCAACTACTCCGATAGCACTCATCCATAAAAATGTTATTGGCACAAATAACATGAAAACGTTTAATTAAATCTTGTTGGAAAAGGAAACAACAAATATTCTTGGCCAAAATTTATTTGCAATTATCGTCAAATAAGTTTCTTCAAACTGGGTTGGATTGAATGCCCTACATATGTTTATGCAATCATCATCTTCAAATAGACCATGTTTTTTTACTGTAGCATCATTATAGCACATAGAGGAGTAGCACCTAGAACCCTAGCAAATCCCCTCATATGATATGGATTCAATTTCCAATTATGAAAACCTTGAAAAATTAAAATAAACTAAAAGTTCGTTGCTATTCTAAAGTTGGTGCAAAGAACCAACCACAATGTCTTAAAGGATAAATTAAGAATATAAAGACAAAAACTATAGCTGATGCAAAAAAAAAATCATTATAGGGGTGCAATTCTATCAACCTTGAGAGATCAAAATTGTGTCACATAATTATATCAAAGAAAACGAGTTATGAAGAGCAACAAAATTCCATAACCCCCTTTATTGGCACCAACATGTGAAGTTTCCCTATACTTCAAGACACCATAATAGAAGCAATGAATGGTCCAAGCTATTAGTAAGAGTAGATATTGTAGACATCAAGATATTGCATCTAAGTATGAACTCGCTAGCATGTGAGTGTACCACAAAGTCACAAAGATCGTACCTATAAACCATCAACCCAAATCAAAGTAAGCAGTGGGAAAAAGTAGTAGGCCATATCAACCCACAAAAACAAAATTATCTCCTCTCATCCAGTTTTCCATACTATCAATTAAATCTTTTGGTTCTTTGGAAGATTTTTGAGTGGCAATTATATAACTCACCAAAACAATTTTGGATTCCCATTTTCTTTTTTTATTAGATAGAAAATTGTTGGATTGTGTTGGTTTCAATTTGATTTTCTCACAGTCAAAAATAAATTTCTAAGTAGGAAAGTTTTTTAAAATCTACATTGTATTTGATCTAATTTTGTTTTCTTTATATTAATCTTGCATGTATTTGGTAGGGATGCTTTGTTACTCCTTTTTATTTTAGACGTGGGCTCATCCACCCCTACCTTCAAAACATTTGTTAAACATATTATCATTTAGCATTTTGTATTATTGAGATAGCACATGCCTTGGACAAAAAAATGTGTACTGTTATGATACTTTAAAGATAGATATTCATTAATGTTCAGGATTTACTTTTTGTTGAAAATCAAGCCCCAACCTTAGGAGCTTATGGAGTCATTGGATTGTTGACACTTTGAGCAATGTGAAGCAAGAGGTCAAGTACGACAACTCATACTCAATTTTGAATTTCAAATCCCCCTCATAATAGTAAATTATCACCTATCACACTTAGATGTGATGAAGCCTACAATTTAGGAAAAGGGATCCCTATCACTTAGGGAATTTGATCAAAGTCTTACATACACACAATGTACTTCAAAATTGTAAGATCATTATCTCTCATAGAATTTGAATAAGCTAGTAGACCCCTTGCGAAGCAAGCCCCCTACTTGCTTAAGAATTCCTATAAATACTTTGAGTTTCCATATCTCACACTCATATTTTTGTGTGTAGGAGCTCATTAGCTCTAAGTAATAAGCAATGTTCCCTTATCATTTTATATCCATTTATTGTAATATTTAGTTTTTTTTTTTAATCTAATATTTTCTTCTAAAGTAGGATTGAATCTCAAGTCTAAAACTTAGATATTTTGCAGTAAATTGATTATGGAGTGAATAGGTGTCTTTGTGTGCATGTCTAATGAAGGCAACAAGTAGTCTATCTTGGAGGCATTGATTCCCATAGTAGAATCAAGCACTTTGAGTGAGATAATTTGCATTATGAAGGTCTTATAGTACGTCTTGAGTGTGCAAAATCTCTTGGGTTCAATCTCCAAGATTTCAGAGAACCATTTGTTTGAGTGAACAGAGGTATCTATCAGCATACTTGTGAGGCCATCTATGCTTCAAAGCTACAAAGGGAAGGTGTATATTCTCCTGTCAGTGATATCAGAGCATTTTGATATACAGAGACATTCAAAGAGGAATAGAAGGAGCCATTGAAGGACTTGGAGGAAGAAGAGCTACTGATTCGAGTACAAGACCACACAACCAACTCAAGGAAAGTCTATTAGTGAAGAAGCAAAGCATCTAACCTATCTCTTTTGGTACTTGTGAAGTACATAGGTAAAGATATTTATACTCTTCAATCTTGTTACATGAAAAGGTTCATGTTAGAATATAGCATTTAGATTGAGAAATTAGATAAAAACAATTACCAACTATGGAAGTTTAGAATGTGTAGCTTCCTCATAAGAAAGGGTTTATAGGGTCTTATTAGTGGGACAGCTACTAGAACTAGTTTGGGAGAGAATCCAACTCTTGAATAGTGATGGATCTTTAGAAAGTGGAATGAGAGAGTTAAGAGAATTGTTTTCATTTAATCCCATCATATTTGCAATGCAATTATAGGGCATATACAAGATCTAGACACTTCAATGAAAATTTGGGAAACCCTAGAAAGACTATACTCCACTTTAACCAAAGTCAAGAAGATTCAAGAATGAACTCAATAACTTGAGGAAGACACCTACCAATATCAATTACTATATTTTGAAGATAAAAGAATTATGTGATACATTGGGATCCATAGGTTGTCATATAGATGATGATGACCTTGTTGCATACACATTAAATGGGTTTATGGATGATAAGAAGTGGAAGGCTTTCACCACTTCTATATGTGTCAAAGATAATCTTCTTAACTTTCAGAAATTAGTGCCCTTTATGGTGAATGATGAGATGAACATTGGAGGCTCAAAGGCGAAGGGCAATGAATCCCAAGCATTTTATGTGGGCAAAGGAAGAGGTAGAGGAAGAAATCAAGGTGGAGGTAGAGGAAGGCAAGGAAGAGGATCAAATGGATATCTTCATCAATACCAAGGAGGAAATTTCTCTTCGTGAAGAGGAAGAGGCATATTCAGAGGAAGATACAACCAAAATTGAGACAACAAAAATTGAGAAGGATGTCTTATATGTGCCAAGTATGGCCACTATGCAAGGGATTGCTATCAAAGGGAAAAGACCAATTCATCATACAAATGACAAGGTAATTATGCATCTACTTCAAATGAGAGTGAAAGCATGTTAGCTATGATGTAAATGAGTGGCTACAAGACACAAGGGCCAAGCACATGGTACATTGATAGTGGATGTAGCAATCACATGAGCTATAACAAGGATTTCTTTTCAAACATGCAAGTTCCATAATCCATGTGGATAAAGGTGATGATACACTCATGCTATCACACACATAGGTGATGTTATGTTGGATGGTTCCCACAAGGCTATATGTTTGAAGAATGTTCTTTATGTTCCCACAATCATAAATAATCTTGTTTATGTTGATCAAATGTTTGAGAGAGGATTGCAGGTCAAGTTCAACTAGAAGGGATGCCTTGTGGAAAACCCTAAAAAAGAGGTACAAGTTGGTAGCCAAAGGCACAAGGGAAGGAAGTTCATTCACATTGGATGTAAAAACAAATCTCAATCACACTACCTACTTCACATATGCAAGCAGAAAGGTAGTATAATTGGAGTTATAGCACAAAAGGTATGGACATATCAATACTTAGAGATTCAAGGATATGAAAAGGAAGAGGTTATTACTTGGCTTACCAAATGTTTAAAGTTAGAATCTTACGAATCTTTGTGAATCTTGCCAATTGGTAAATAGATTAGATTATCTTTCAAAAAAAGCAGTTTGTGAGCTATCATCCACTTGACCCAATTCATACAGATGTTTGGGGGCCAACAAAGGAGAACTCGATTGGAGGCACTAGATACTTTGTAACTTTCATTGATGACTACAAAAGGATGACTTGGCTTTATTGTATGAGGAATAAGTCTGATGTCTTTTATTATGTCAAGAAGTTCAGAGCCATCATAGATAAGGAATGTGATAGGTATATCAAATGTTTAAGTTCAAATGGAAGGGGAGACTATTTCTTCCATGAATTCTTCGATTTCCTGGATTCAAATGGCATCAATAGAAAAATTACATGCATGTACACACCACAACAAAATGTTGTAGTAGAAAGGAAGAATAGGTACATTTCACAATGTGCTAGGACTATGATGAAGGAAATAGGAATGTCTGATTCCTATTGTTCAGGTGGAGCAAGCACAACAATATACATTATGAATAGAACTCTCACATTCAATATACATGCTACAACATCTTATGAAGATTTTTATAGTAGAAAACCAAATGTGTCACACGAGAATGTTTGGTTGTACTTGGTATGTTTTGTTTCCAAGTGAATTACGAAGAAAATTTGATAATATGTTATAGCTATGTGTATTTATAGTGTATACAAATGAACAAAAGGGATATAGATGCTCTAAACCTAGAACAAAGGAGAAAAAGGCATCAAGGGATGTTAAATGTGATGAACTTTTACCTTGGTATTCTTCAAAAGGCATCCATGCAAGCAACTAAAGATGAAGAAAGGAAGACTTCAAGCAAAGAACTAGAAAGCATAGTCCTTAGTGAACCAAAGTATTTGATTAAACACTCATCATGGAATGGAGGAAGTCCTACATAAAGCCAACTTATTGATGCAAGGAGCAAGGGCAAAACAAAAATCACAGAAATAGAAGAAGAAGAAGAAGAAGAAGAAGAAGAAGAAGAAGAAGAAGACTTATGGATTGAGCTAAATGCAAATCATCATGCAAAGAAGGGGTACAAATCAAAGTTCAATAATGAATATCCAAATCAATGGAATGGTGAGATAAAAAGATCTCAAAGGGTAAGGTATCCAATTGAAAGACGTACCTATGATTCATTCATGGCTATACATGATGTATATATGAGTGAAGTTGTTGAAGAACCCAGATGCTTTGAAGTAGCCAATACATGCAAGGATTGGCAAATTCTACATAGGAGGAGATCAAGGATTTGGAGGACAATCACACTTGGACATTAGTATCAAGGAAGATGAAAGTCATTCATAACAAGTGCACATACAAGGTAAAGAAGTAATCAAATGGTATCATTGCTATGTATAAATTAGGCTTGTAGCAAAAGGTTTTTCTCATACATATGGAGTGAATTATGAAGAAACATTTAGCCCTGTGGCTAAGGTAAATATCATTAGAACAATGATTACAATTGTAGCTAGCAAGCATTGGAAGATGTATCACCTTGATGTGAAGAATGCTTTTCTAAATGGAGAGCTAGAAGAGGTAGCATACATGTATCAACCATTAGGTTTTGAAGATAAAGTCATAGATGTTTTTTTTTGCAAGTTAAAGGAGTCACTATATCATCTCAAGCAATCCCTCAGAGCATGGAATCAAAGGCTTGTAGACTACTTGATTAGTTATGGATACAAACAAAGCAAATCGGATTCATCATTTATTCTACAAAAGAGGGTGAAGCTTTTATCTACTTATGTGCATATGTAGATGCTTGATTATTACATGTGATAATGAAGAAGGCATCAAGGACATCAAAGAAAGGCTTGGAAAGGAGTTCAAGATCTCAAAACTTGGAGATCAAAGATGTTTCTTAGGTATTGAAGTAATATATAAGGACAATAGTATATGGCTTATGCATAGAAAGTACATATTGGATGTATGGAAGAAGTATTGACTCACAAAGTCCAAACCATTGAGCAACCCAATGGAAATAAATACAAAATAACTTAAATGGAAGGTAATGAAGTTCACGATGCACTCTTGTACATGTCTATAGTGGGCTCTTTGAATCATGCTAGTATCATAAGACCTGACCTAGCATATATAGTTGGTGTGCTATCTCAATTCATGCATACACTTAGGGTTCCACTATTTTCCAACCCTATGTTCCACACCTTTCTGCCTTTGGATCCATCTTGCCTCTAACCTGTGAAGGAACATGAGCAAAAGCAATACATCCAAAAAATTATACAATGATCTAAGCTTGGTCTTCTTCCATTCCAAGCCTCATATGGAGTCATCCCATCAAGGGATTTGAAGGCAACTTGTTAATCAAGTAAGTGGCTGTAGATACAGCCTCAGCCCATAAGTAATTAGGTAAATGCTTTTCATTTAATATAGACCTTGCAGCTTCAACAATTGTCCTATTCCTCCTTTCTGCCACTCCATTTTGTTCAGGAGTGTACCTTGTAGTTACCTCTCTTTTGATTCCTCTTTCTTGAAGAAAAGAATCAAACTCATGGGAGAAGTATTCTCCCCCTCCATCTGACCTTAGCCTTTTTAGTGATTTACCTGTTTGATTCTCCACAAGAGCCAAATATCTTTTGAAACATGAAAAAACTTCATCTTTGTGTTTCATAAAGAATAGGATAGTCCATCTGCTGCAATCATCAATAAAGGAAACATAATACCTTGATCCAGATATTGAAGCTTCCTTGCTAGGTCCCAATACATCTGTATGAACCAACTCCAAGAGATCTCCATGCATATAACCTTTCTTCATGAATGGTAACCTGTGAGACTTTCCAAATTGACATGCACTACACTTATAAATCATATGTTGTTTTGACAAATTAGGAAGTCCAAGTACACTTTGGTCCCTGCAGATTTGCTTTAATGATCTTTCACCAATATGTGCTAACCTTTTGTGCCATACTTCCAATTCTATGAGTGTCTGACTACCATAATTAAAGAGAGCAATGTTTCTAGTGTCATGTAATTCAAATGTGAACAATCTACCTGTCTTTTCACCTTTTGCAATTCTTCTGAATCCTTGACTTGGATCTTCAACAAATGCTCCTGCTTTTGTGAACCTGACTTGCAACCCTTTCTCTACTCTCTGCCCAGCACTTATCAAATTCTTTGTAATGGTAGGGACATAGAGTACCTTACTGAGTAGGTTGATGTTTTCATCAGGTGCTTTGACATTGCCTATTTTCTCCACAGGATGTTTTGTGTCATCTCCTCTTTGTACCTCATGCTTATTCCTTGGATCTTCTAAATTTGATAGGAGTGCCATATTTTCGGCCACATGATTTGAACAACCTGAATCTATGTAGAAAACATGCTCATCAGATTTACCTTGTGGCATAGCCATGTTCATGATCAATAATGAATCCTCTTTGTTTGAGTCTTCTGTGTAGTTATTGAAGTCTCTCCTTCCTTTGAAGCCTCTTTGATAGTTTGAATGATTGTAGTTGTTGTAGTCGCCATGATAATTGTTGAACCTTCCTCTTCAGTAGCCATAACTTCCTCTATTGTATCCTCTGCCTCTTTGATTCGTGGAATTCCTAAAGCAATTTTCAGTTCTATGATTAGTTAATCCACCAATAGAACATGAGTTGGAGTCTTGGGATCTCCCCGTGCCTTGTCTACCTCCTCTTCCTCTACCTCTGCCATGTCTTCCTCTACCTGCATAGTTAGCTTGATATGTACCTGCTTCATCATCCACTTTCTTTGCCTTTCCTTTGTTATCTTTAGACTTGCTTTTATCCGTGTATAAAGCTGAAGATTGATTACCTTTAGAGCTTTCTCCATTTTTGATAAGCTTTGCCTCTTCAGTAAGTAGTTGTCCAATGAGTGTGTTGAAATCAGGTACATGCATGTCCATGTACAAATCCATAGCTGTGGTGAATGCTTCCCACTTGTCATCTGCCTTCAAGCCATTGATGACCTGCCTTACAATTCGCTCTTCATCTATTACCTCTCCAATGCTTCCCAACTGATCCGCTATGTACTTGAGCTTTATGACAAAATCAGTCACATTTTTTTTGGGAGCCTTCTTGAGAGTTGTGAAATCCAGCCATAGTTGATGCTTCCTAGCTTTACTACTTGAAGAAAAGAAAGCTTCAAGTGCATCCCACACTTCCTGAGATGTCTTACAACTTCTAATGTGAGGCAACAAAAAATCTGAGATAGAGTTGAGGAGATAAGACCTTGCAAGTGCATCCTTGGAGCACCATGTGCTCAATCTTTCTTGCTCTTCTTGTGTTGGTTGACTTTTGTTCCTGAAACTTGGCATAACTTCATCTCCAGCCACATAACCATATAAACTTCTACCTTGGAGATAGGCTTCCATTCTTAATGACCAAGCTGAGTAGTTACCTCTGTCTAATTTGTCAATTGATGAAGGAAATCCATCTGCCATGTTGTCCAACCTAGCTCTCATACCAATGTGAAGAGATGGATAGGTATGTGCTTGAAGATGAAGAGGTATTGCAAAATCCTTGATCTACACTAGCCAAATGAACTCCAGAAGCATATGGTGGGCCCTTTTAGCTTGCCAATGGATGTATTAGACACCCTATGTACCTTGGAGGATCACTCTCAAAAAGATAGATCAAAACAGATAAGTTGGAGTTAGCTCAGTGGTGAAAACTTGCTATTCTTGGTTCATACACCTGTCCAGTGTTTTACATAATTCTCTGAGCACAGCACCAATTAGCTTAATTCCTCTTGGGGAAGTCTAGGTAACTTAAAGAGCTAACTTTCAATAGTAATCTCATAAAAAATAATGAACCACACACTGAGAATGAGACTAGTGAGCAGCAAAATCAACATAACTCAAAATGTAGGAATCCAATGATTATGAAAATTTGTATGGTTATACTAGCCAGTAAGCTGAATCCAACAAGCTTTAATTAACTAAATTTGGATAAGTAACCACTGAGAAACACTTCTGACAAGATGAGTGAAAAAGTCGGGTACCTGACAGAGAAGTGAAAATGCACAAACACTGTTGACTTCAGCTGAACATAACTGAAGATTGCAACATCTAAATGACATGAAAATTTGTGAGCATATAGTAAACTTATAGAGCTAACTTTACCAAGTTAAATCACTGAAAATGATGCACCAAGCTCAGAGAAAACATCTCTACAAGCTGACTGAGAAAAACTGAGAGTAATGGCAGTGAGTAGTACACTTGACAAGAACATGGAAAGATGAACTCAAATAATCATGAAAATGAAAGTATATTGCTTGTACAATACAATGACTTACTGATACATATGTGTGCCTTGTAATCACACCTTGATATGGCATAAAGCTCAGCTCTTGGAGGTCTTCACATAGGTCTCTTTAACCATGACTAAAACTGCCATCTATTTATAGTTGAGTTTGGGAGGCTAACTTCCCTCAATCACTCTCTAATCAATCAATGATTGATTTGATTCTTTCCCTACCACAAATCACGAATTCGTGGCTCCTCTTTCCATTCTTGATCAAGTGGACTCAACCACTTAAGATTCTTTCACTTTTACATTAAGTAAACTCTTCAAAAGTTACAAGAGGTAGTTCACAAGTGAACTTTACATAGTCTTCATTTTAAGGATTTTTCTATGACTTTGTGGGACTCAAGCCAATACTTAGGCTTGTCATAGACTTGCTCCAACAGTAAGAGCAAAGAGGGAACAATGGAAGGACTTCGATTACAAGAGAAATCTCTTACAAAGCTGAAATCTACAACAAGCTAACCCCTCAAATGAGCTTTCCAGCCCTTTTTATAGTTTTTTGAGTGGTTTTGGCCCTCTCCAGACCTAGTGTCCAGCCTAGTTAAAATTAGGTTCCAAGGCTTATTTGGGGACTCAAACGGAATCTAAAAATTATGAAAATTGGTAAGATGATACTTCTAATACTCCTCAAGCTCAAGGAGTCCTCGTCTTGAACAAAATGGAGTTGTAAAAATGGAAAATGGTATTTACAATGGTTTTTAGTGACGAAAGTCACTATATTTATAGGGATTTCTTCTGAAAATTTGACATGTGCTTCTTGGAGCTCCCTACATGCTCCTTCTTCTTGTGTGTCCACTTCATTGATGCACTTCACTGCTTGTGTTGTGACCTTGACTGTCAACACTTCTCCCCCTCTAGAGTCTCTCGTCTCAGATAGACCCTTGTTGTAGTGGTTGTTCCATGTAGTGTGTGGAGAGATAGTGTCCATCATGTATCACAAGAGTGATCCATCTTCCAATTGTATCTTGGGCAGTTGTCTAGTTCTTCAATTTTTCACTGCCACCTTTGTATGTATTTCTTCCTTGCATGCCAGCTTGATGGTGTCTTTGTGAGCTTTCAAAAATTGTGAGCTACTCAAAAGAGGTTGTCAATGTTGGTTATGAGTAACTCTCATGGTGGATTACTTCCTTGCGCTTGTTGTTGTCACCGTGATGTCCGCTGGTTCTTCCAAAGATGGCTTGCCCTGTTTTCATGCCAAGTACTTGTAACCCATAATGAATGATGGGTAAGTGCATTAGTGCATGGGTTTAACAAGACATGTGCCTTGTGCATGGCCTTGTAATGTGGCCCTATGTATGCGTACTTGGGGAATGCATTGGAAGTAGTATGGTGCAAGAAATGGGGTCTCAAGCTAAGTGCTCAATGGTATTCGGATGAAGAGGTTTCCTAATCTATCATGGCTGTGGTGGTGCCGAAGTAGGCAATTCTTACCATGGTAAAAGGTCCATCAATCTTCACTCTTCGTGTTGTATGCCCATCGTGATGATTGACCGATGGCTTGTCTTTCGTGTTGATGGATGTCCTTGTTGATGGTGCGCATTAGAGATTCTTCAAGCACACACTCTTGTCCTGTCGCCTTCTTTTCCTTTTTTTTTGGCAAAAACAATGGAATAAAACAAGAAGAAAGGTGTTAGAATCAATAAAATAAAAGATTTTACATATGTCAGATGTGTATCATGTGCCTGGGATTCTCAGGTGTGTCTATGCATGGCCTTGTATTGTGGCCCTATATTAATGCATACTTTGAAAATGCATGACCTGAATGGTGCAAAAGACAAGGTTGTGCCAAAGGCGCATGGTTGTTGCTGGTCGAGGCATTTGATGTTACTTGTAGACTTGATGCGATCTTTGTTTGGAGGTGTCGACTCAATCTTGCAATGATGTAATCCTCCTTATAGGGATCCATTTGAGAATGGTATGTGGTCCTGTGGAGATCACTTCTGGCCCTTTCATCTTTGGATGGTTTCTAAAATTTGATATCCACCGTGGTCCGCTCCTTGGTGTTGTGGAAGCTGCTGGTACTTTTGGCTTCCAAACCCATATCCTTTTTTGTTGTCTTTTTATTACCGGTGAGGAGATGAATTTATCTTCTTTTGGTCTCAGTCCATGGGTTCGACTCTTACTTCTCCGTGATTTTTTTGCTGAGATTTTTCTCGTCAAGGAGATCATATTGTTTTGTGCATGTATCAGTGCCTTGGGTACCCACATTTGTAATCGCCCTTGTTGAGCTGCAGCTAATTTACCTAAATTTGTACGTAAGTGTGGTCGGCCTTCATCGATTGCTTTGGTACCCAAATTTGTTAGAGACCTTGGGATTGAGCTTTTCCTCGTTTCTTGGTGCTTCTTTTAGCATGATTAGCTTGCTTTGATGGGAATGGTTGTGGCAAAGCTGTTGGTTGTTCTCCTTTTTGTACCCACATCTGCTTCATGCCCTGAGCTTCTTTCTTCTTGAATTCTGTCTGTCTAGTTGATATCGCAGATGTCTTTTTTGCTTGCCTCTTTGGTCGAGTTACACTTGCATTAGTCTGTGAAGAAGAAGAGTGGTTTGCTGGCCTTTGAGCTTGTGCTCCCATGATTGAGTCCTTTTGCTTTGTAGGGTTTTTGACACACACAACATTTTCTTTACGAAGATTAGTTTTGGAAGAACTAAGAGAATGTGTGACCTTTGGATTTGTGAGCATGCAATTGTCTAATTCTAATGTAATACATTGTTCATGTGACCAAACTTGAAGGATTTGACTTCTTAGGTTCAAGTTGACTTCATGGTCATAGATCCAGTCTTGACCCAGGACAAGTGGTTCCGTAAGGTTCTCATCTTCACACACTAGCATTTGGACTCTCATTGGAACATCTTGAAGATAGATGGGAAGCTCTACCCCACCCAAACAAGGAGTTTCTACACCTCCCAATCCTATGAGATAGGCTTCAATGGAATTGATGTTCAATTGTAGATCTTGTCAATATGAAAGTCTAACTGCACTAGTTGCTGCACCTGAGTTAATTAATGCTCGCACAGTCCTTGCATTCTTCCCTTGTCCTATCGCGATGTTCACGAAGGGGCGTCGATCAATTATTCGAGAAGCAATTGCACTTGATGTTTGACACATGGCCATGTGGTATCTTGGGGCCTCAAGATTGACATCTTGGCCTAGGCATCTTAACTTATTTCTCCTAATCCGTTCTCTAGCCTCTACCTGTGCTTCTTCTCTAACCCGTAACTCTTCTTCTTTTCACTGCTAGCAGTGTTGAGTCTCTTTAGCTTATCCGCTGTAAGAGGTTCTTGATATAGCTTGACTCGACAACCACTGATATAGTTTGGCAGGATATCACCTTCTAGTGTGGCCAATTGAACTGCACCGCTAGTGAAAATTCTGTTAATGATCATGGGTCCATATCCTCTTTTTTCCAATTTACGGGCATGTTGTTTTAGTGTATAAACCAACACTAGGTCTCCCTCTTTCAATCCTTTATCTTTGATATGTGCATCGAAATATGCCTTTTGCCTTTTCTTTGCAGCGTAGATGCCTGCCGCCGCTCGTAGCCTTGTCTCACCTAAGTGTTCTAGATCAAAGATCCTAGAGGATAACTCGTGCCCATTCCAGTCATGCTCTTGTGCTACTTTTAAAGTTGGGATCAGGAAGTCCAAAGGTAGCACAACATTTTGTCCAAAGACCATCTAAAATGGGGTGGCATTGAGTACCATTTTGTAGGCAACTCGGTAAGCCCAAATAGCGTGATGAAGTTGTTTGTCCCAATCAGAGCGTTTATTATTTACAAGTTTGGTCAGTACATTACATAGGATCTTATTTGTGCTCTCAGCTTGTCCGTTAGCTTGTGGATGATAGGGGGCAGACTTCTTATGTATCACTAAGAACTCTTGGAGGAGATTTTCAATGACTTCATTCAAGAAGTGTGTGCCTCTATCACTTACTAACTCTATTGGTAGTCCATATCTCGTGAACACATTCTCAAATAAGAACTTAGCTGTTGTTTGAGCATCATTCTTTGTCGTAGATTTTACTTCTACCCACTTTGTGAGATAATCTGTGGCTACAATAATGTACTCTGCATGGGAGTTTCTAGCTAGAGGGTTGATAGGACCTACAAAGTCTATGCCCCACTTTGAGAATGCACGGCCTCCCATCATTGGCCTCAAAGGCATCTCATCTTTTCTAATCGGATATTGTGCACGTTGGCATGTGTCACATTTCTTCACATAGGTATGCGCATCAATATGAAGAGTGGGCCACCAAAGTCCTGAGAATAAAATAGTCTTAATTACTCGGTCAGGACCAAAATGTCCGCCTGCAACACTGCTATGGGCAGTTTCTAAGACTTTCAAATAATCTAATTCATGAACGCACAGTCTTAAGTAACCATCTTTGCCTCTCCGATATAGGTTTTCGCCTAAGGCATAGTCTTTAGCCTCTTGCTCCATGCTTCGGCTTCTTGCTAGACTAGCCTTGCGAGGTAATGTTCCTGATCTCATAAATTCTACCAATGGAGCACTCCAATCTAGAATTAATGATATGTGATAAAGAGTCGCATGCTCCACTCGGGGTCTCATTTGGCACACTGGGCAATTCTTGATCCACTCATGAATTTCTTTGTCTATACTAGGCCAATACACTCCTAAACGTTTTAGATTTTGCAATGTTCATTGTTTAGAATAGTGATTCCCTAGAAATCCTTCATGGGCTTGTTGCAACCAACTACTATGTTCATCGTCCCCGACACAACAAGCTAGAACACCTTCTGTATCTTGTTTATACATGCTTCCTGCCAATATTTGATAGCTTTGTGACCACACAATTTCATCCTTGTTCGTCTTCACCTTCTTATTTGCGGGTCCAAAGGTTAGGACTGGTACCAACTTATTTGCCCATTTAGGAACAACTTCTAGATTGAACAGATAAGCATCAGGTAATTCATCAGACACTCCTTATGGTGGCTCTCCTGAAGTGATGTGAGAAAGGTGATCCACTCTGAGGTGGGTCTTACCTTGCCTAACAACCACTTCAAAGTCATATTCCATTAGTAAGAGGAACCATCTTACTAAGCGTCCTGTATTGCAAGGTTTATTGACCAAGTATAATAAAGCTTGATGATCAGTGAAAAATTTGAACTCGTTGGCCAATAGATAGTGTCTAAACTTCTTTGCAGCATATACCATGCCTAAACCTTCTCTTTCAGTTGTGGTGTAGTTTCGTTCAGCAGTGTTCAATTGCCTACTAGCATAGGCTATAGGCAAATCTAAATTTCCTTCTCCTGTGGGTTGTGACAACACACATCCTATTGCATAATTGGATGCATCCACATGTACATGGAATGGCTTATTCCAATCAGGAGTGGTCAATATTGGTGCTGTGCATAAGCATCTCTTCAGCTCATTGAAGGACTTCTCGCATTCATCGTTCCACTCAAATTTTGTCAACAAGGCATAAAGAGGCATAGCTATAATTGCATACATGTGAATAAACCTATGGTAATATCCACAATGGCCCATAAAGGCTTTTACCTCTTTAACATTCCTTGGCCTCGGCAACTCCGCTATGGCTTTTACTTTCTCCTCATCTGTTGATGTTCCGTTCTTAAAAACAATATGACCTAAGATTTTACCTTGACGTACCATGAACACACAGTTTTCTGGGTTCAGACACACTTGGTATTGTCTACACTTGTTGAAGATCTGTCTGAGCTCAGGGATGTGACATCTCCTTTCTTGGGAATGAGCACATAAATCGTCCACATATACTTCTAAGCTCTTTCGCAAGAACTCTTTGAAGACATGACACATGAGCCTTTGGAAGGTTGCAGGTGCATTAGTCAGCCCAAATGGCATCACACGAAATGCAAAGACTCCCCACTCTGTGGCAAAGGCTATTTTGTGTTGATCTTTTGTGGCAATGGCTACTTGGTTGTAACTTGAAAATCCATCAAGGAAGCTATGAACTTCCTTGCCTGCAACACGCTCCAATAAATGATCATTGATTGGAAGTGGATAACTATCTCTAATCGTATCCCAAGACGCCAGGTCGTGTGGTTGAGTCCCTCGCCTCTTGAGGCGGGGGCGAGGGTTCGACCCCCCTGCGCTGCGGGATACCTGTAACTGCCTTCGGGCGTGTAATCCGCCTTCGGGCGCGAAATCCGACCTTCGGGCGTCGATGTATGGGCCTTCGGGCCGTCCACCCTGTCTGCCCCTGTTCTTGTGGGATAAGGGGGGTCCCATGGGTACTATGCCCTTCATTGTACAGTTGTTTCTCTTTCAAATTAAAGTCAGGGGGAGTAGGCCTCGGCCGAACCTCCATTTAAAAAAACAAAAAAAAACTATCTCTAATCGTAGTGGCATTAACTTTTTTAAGGTTAATACACACACGTAACTTTCCATTCTTCTTGGGCACCACTACGACAGGGGACACCCATTCAGTATGCTCAATTTCATAGATGAATCCGGCTTCAATCAATCTGTCGATTTCTTCTTTTATTTTGGCTGCATAGGTGTCATTATATGTGTAGGGCTTTTGTTTGGTGGGCTTGGCATCTGCTATCATGGGGATTGTATGAGAAAAAACCTTCGGATCTACTCCCTTCAAGTCTCTATAGTGTCATGCAAACATGTCCCTATACTCCCTTAACAATGCTACCAACTCTGCTTCCTCTTCTTTACTTAGGTCATCTCCTATGTATGTGCATCTCTCTTTGTTCTCTTCAATGGCGACTACAATTTTTTTGGTCTCTCCAAACTACAATTCGCACGGTGTAACCGTGAGATTTTCAAGCTGGGCTCTTTCCGGTTCGCTCGCCGCTAGTAGGTGATCGGAAGATAAGTATTACCTTCCTCACCTTCGCTCATGTCCCCTATTTTGTCTAGAGGTATCTCTGGAACTTTCTGGTTAGAGTTTGCTTTTGGCATATTGGAAGCAAGTTCTCGAACCTGATCCTTCACATGATTCCATAGCTCAGGTTTTGCTTTGAGCAGCTCTTCCACAGTGAGATGACACTGAACCTTAGTGTTCTTCATGACATCAGTGTTTCTAGGAACCACTTAGTCTTTGTTTCTGATCAATATTGTGGGAGCTCTGATCTTGAGAGATTCAGATTCCCATGGGCCTGTGAACTGTGGCAACTCTTGTAAAGAATTGGATTCAAATCCTGATTTTTTTTCCTCTAGTTGCTCTACTTGGTCTCCATATATAGATGGGATGTCTTGTGGAAATTGATCATGAAGGTCATCAATCTCAAGAATAGGAGGGGGATTATCCTTCTCCTTGGCCCATTTCTCCTCTTGTATTTCTTGCAAGAACTTTTGAGTGTGTTGTTGAATTGAACGAGGTTTTCCGTCATCTATGGATTTAGGAACATAGACTTTCTTTGGTGATGAGCTTTCTCTTTCAACAGTTGGTTGAGCCTATGGAGGTTAAGAAACTTGAGGTTTATTTACCAACTACTCTAATCTGTCTACTAGGCCTTGGAAGTGCAAACCCGGTGTAATAGCATTCGTCTGATTGAACGATTGATTGGCCTCGAACATAGCTTGAGCTAATTCCACCATTTTTATGCACATTTTTGTCCGTTCAATCTCTAAATCTGCTCTAAGGTAGCTCTTGTCTAGGTTTGTCGGTGTTGGCCCCTCTTGAAGTCGAGCCTGGTATGCCTTGAACATCATGTCCAAGCCTTCTGGGGTTGGATCTGCAAGAACAGACCCTGGTTGCGGTCTATTTACAATGGTTGGTGGGTGGGGTTTGTTGGCGAAAACTTCGGCTCTAACGCCTACTGTTGCGGAAATACTTTCGCCCTGAAGGTGAGTTTCGCAACAAGGCTTGAACTCTGTCAGGCCTGCGGAAATTGTCGCGCCACCGTAGTAGAATGCTAAACTAGAGTGATTCAGAACACCTCTGTAATCAACAGTAGCTCAGCCTAATTAACGTCGCTTTAACTGTGTTATTCTGCGACTCAGGTTCCACCGGAACTTCACCAGACTGTTACTGGACTAACACCGAAATCTTACCGGAACTTCACCGAAATGAACTTCTACTTCGTTATAATTACTTCAGGTGAACATACAAGAAGTAAGAAAGTGATTCGTGAGTTTTCTCCACTTAATGAATTCTTCTGAAGTTTTAAGAAAAACTTCACAGTTCTGAAGTGCTACTTTCCGGTTAGGTTTTGTACTGCATGCACATCTCCTTTTCACCGGAAACTGTGATCAGCTTAAAGTAGAGACGTCTAGCTACAAGATGAGCTATCTCTCATACAAAGCTTCGAACTCTGCTATGAGTTATACTTCGTTGTTCTACCGAAAAAACCTTATTTTCTGAGAAACTGTAACTGACCGGAAATTACTGAACCATGTTTACTGAGTAAACTGTTATTCACTGAGACATGCGTTTACAGAGAAGATACTGAAGCACGTTTAGTAACGATTCGTGACACTTAACGATAAACGGAACTTCCTACCGTAACACGAAATAACTTCAGATTCTTCACAAGTAAAGATTACGCGCAGACATCCACATGAACATGTGTTTTCGATTAGAGAAGATGTGTACAAGTAAGCTTGGCCTCTTCTTGCTCAAGTTACAGAAACTCTCCTACAGTGAGTAGTTTCTTATTACCATCTCTCTTCAGATGAAAAGACCCGACACTTCAGGCTTGTGTTATTCATCTGTACATACGCGATCTATGGCGTCTTCTGAGAACTTCTAACTCTCTTCACTCATACGCGATCTATGGCGTCTTCTCTCATTCTCTCGTTCTCCTCTGTGTATCATCTACGATTCTCTCTCATATATCTACATCGCGTTCTTCAAATCTTGCTGTATATATATACAATTTCTTTGGCGCTCCTCTGCCCTGTCATTCTTCAATTCGCGTTATGCGCGCCTTACGCGCCCGCCGCGGTTAATTGCTCTGTTATGCGCACACCGCGCACTAACTTCGCATACTGTACACCTGTGCATAGATTTTCCGGAAGATTCTGTTTCTCTCTTGTTTGTTGCGTCAAATTCGTGAGTGTTTCCTTAACAGCTCCCCCTCAATCACTAATTTGACCTCTTCCGGTCTTTCATATATCTTTCTTTCTTTTATACCTGCCATCTCTTTGAATCTGTTTGTCTTTGTTCCATCCAGGCTCTTTGTCAGAATATCTACAATCTGATCTTTCGTAGGAGTATAGACTATTTCTATTTCTTTCTCCATTACTTTTTCCCTTAGGAAATGGTACTGAATCTCTATGTGTTTTGTTCTTGCATGAAACACAGGATTCGCTGCAAGATACAGCGAGCTCATATTATCTCCATGTATGATTGGTATACTTTGATCTATACCCATGCTTTTAAGTAACGTCTGCATCCATATTACTTCTTTGGCTGCTTCTACCAGTCCTTTGTATTCTGCTTCTGTTGACGATAAAGCTACTGTGTGTTGTTTCTTCGAACACCAGCTTACCAGCTTATCTCCTAGGTATATCATATACCCGTGCGTTGATCTTCGGTCATCTTGACTTCCTGCCCAATCTAAGTCACTATATGCTCTGAGCTTTATATCTGACGTAAAAGGATAATATAATCCTTCTTTTATAGTTCTTTTGATATATCTGAGAACTCTTTGTCCTGCAACCCAGTGTTGCTCTGTCGGACAATGCATAAACTGTGAGAGAACTCCCACCGGAAAACTAAGATCCGGTCTTGTTAGCGTAGCATATATTAAGCTTCCTACTAACGATTGATATTTCTTCATATCTTTAAATTCTGTTCCACTATATTTGCTGAGTTTATGATTTACTTCAAGCGGTGTTGAAGCTTCTCTGCAATTCTCCATGTTGAACTTCTTCAGTAAGTTCAGGAGATACCTTTCTTGTGTGACATATACACCATGATCTGTATATGTGATTTCCATACCTAGAAAGTATGATAATTTTCCCAGGTCACTGATCTTGAATTCCTTTTCTAGCAGTTTCTTTACCTCTGTGATTCCTGCATCTGAGGTTCCTGTAATTATTATGTCATCTACATAGATACAAATGTAGATCATTCCTTCTTCTGTTCTTTTGATGAGTAGACTTGCATCTGCCTTCGAGCTTTGATATCCAAGTTCGTTAAGATACTTCACGAGTCTGTAGTTCCAAGCTCTTGGAGCTTGCTTCAGTCCATAAAGTGCTTTCCTTAACCTGCAAACAAAGTTTGGGTATCTGGAACTTATAAACCCTTCCGGTTGTTCCATATATACTTCATCTGATATATATCCATTCAGGAATGCATTCTTTATATCTAGCTGACTTAGCTTCCATCCTTTTGATGCTGCTATAGCAATCACTGTTCTTATGGTTGACATCTTTGCCACCGGACTGAACGTCTCGTCATAGTCTATGCCTTGCGTCTGAGCATAGCCCTTGATAACTAGTCTCGCTTTATGTCTGGCTATCCTTCCATCTGCAAGTTTCTTTATTTTGAACACCCATTTATTTCCAATTACTTTCTTACCGTTCGGTTTAGGAACAAGCTCCCATGTCTTGTTCTCTTCTAGTGCGCTGAATTCTTCTTCCATCGCTTCTTGCCATTGCTTCTTGCCCTTGGCTTCGTCATAGCTTTGAGGCTCTTCCTCTTCTTTAACCATATATGCATAATCTTGTTGAGTTATATACGATGTATCATACGAGTATCTTTCCGGTTGTCTTCTTACTCTGTTTGACCTTCTTAGCTCATATTCTTCGTGTGTGTCTGAGTACCCGTCTTCATCTTCGTTCCTTATACCTGTTCTGGTTCTGGACGTACTTGCCTCGTCTTCTTTGTTTACCTGTACGATTGTTTTACCTTTTTCTTTTCTTTTTATCTCTTCTTCAAATTCTTCAGCTGTATGACTCTGATCTGCATACCAGCTTTTCTGTTCATCAAATGTTACATCTCTGGAAACAGTAAAATGTTTGGTTAGAGGGCTCCATAATCTGTAACCCATTTGCTTTTCATCATATCCGATGAATACATATTTCTCTGCTTTCGGTTCAAGCTTATGTCTGAGTTGAGACGGTACATAAGCATAGGCTACTGATCCAAACACTTTGCAGTGATCAAGTGTTGGCTTCTTTCCCCACCAAGCTTCATAAGGGGTCATTCCTTCTAAGGCTGTACATGGTAATCTGTTTACCAAGTATGTAGCTGTATTTACGGCTTCAGCCCAAAGATAATCTGGGCAATTTTTTTCTTTTAGCATAGCCCGTGCAAACTCGACTAGAGTTCGGTTTCTCCTTTCTGCTACACCGTTTTGTTGTGGTGTATATCTGCAGGTTATTTCTCTCTTAATACCTGCATTCCAAAGATAGTCATTGAATTCATGGGAGAAGTATTCTCCCCCTCCATCAGACCTCAGTCTTTTAAGTTTTCGACCGGTGAGTCTTTCAGCATATGCATGAAAATGTCTGAAAGCTCCGAACACTTCTGACTTTTCCTTCAAAACATAAAGAGTTATCCACCTTGTTGCATCATCAATGAATAAAACATAGTACCTTGACCCGCTGATTGATCCTTCTTTCGTTGGTCCCCATACATCTGTATGTATGAGTTCTAGCACACCATCATGTTTGAATCCTTTCTTCTGGAAAGGTAACCTGTGGGCTTTTCCCATTTGACAGGCTTCGCATTTGTGAATCATATGTTGGTTCTGTACATTCGGTAATCCCAGTACAGACTGATTCGCTATCATAGCTTTGATTCCTTTTTCGTGAAAATGACCTAATCTCTTGTGCCAGAGATCAAGTTCTGTAATTACCTTTTCATCATGTGTGAGCAGCGCTTGGCCAATGTTCCCTTGTACTCTTAAGGTAAAGAGTCTGCCTTCTTTCTTACCAGAAACGATCTGATAATATCCGTTCTTGGGATCTTCTACAAATACTCCTTTGTTTGTAAATCTGACCTGAAAACCTTTTTCGACTATCTGTCCCACACTGATCAGATTTTTCGGTATTGTTGGAACATACAAAACATTGGTTAGCAAATCTGCTCCACTCTTGCATTTCACTTTCCCGATTGATTGTACTTTGTGTCTTGTATTGTCACCTGTTTGAACAGTGTGACTAGAACTACCTTTCTCTAGTTCTGACATTAGTTCTATATTTCCTGACAAGTGATTAGAACATCCAGAGTCAATGTAAAATACCTTTAGATCTTCATTTTCTGATGTGCTGATTGAGTTCATCATCAACGATGTATGACTTTCATTCTGTGTGTCATTTGCGTAGTTGTTGTAGGTGGTGTTGTAGGATTGGCTCTGTCCCCAACTTCTTACTCCACCTCTACCGTAGCCTCCTCTTTGGCTTTGTCTTCCTCTTTGGAAGTTACTCTGATTTCTTCCGCTTCTGCCTCTGCTATTATTGTTCTGGCTTTGATTTGATCCTTGTTGATTGTGCCAACAGTCATGCGCCAGATGGTTACTTAGTCCACAAATCCAGCAGGCTTTCTTGGTGGTATTCTGGTGACTTCTTCCTCTTGCTCTTCCTCTGCCAGTGCCTTTCCCTCTTGCGTAATAGGCCTGAGAGCTCGACTCTTCTTCATCCTTTGACTTGCCTTTGTCTTTCTTCTTGTTCTTCATGTACATTGCAGAGCTATGTCCTTTGTCTGCGTCTCCTTTCAGGTCTTGCTCATATGTGAGCATCAAACCAAGCAACTGATTTAAATCTGGTACAAAATGATTTAAAGAAAGTTCAGTTGAGAGTACGAAAGGTTTCCACCTTTCATCTCCTCTCAACCCTGTGAGCAGTTGTGCTATCAATCTATGATTTTCGACATCTTCATTTATGGATCCAAGACTATCTGCTAGATCCTTCATTTTAGTGACGTAGTCACCAATGCTTTGACTCGGCTTCTTTTTGAACGTTGTGAACTCGGACCATAGGCTGGCCTTCCTAGCTTTTGTAGTATTTTGGAAGTGATCTTCCAATGCACTCCATATGTCCTCTGCTTTCTCCAGACCTCTAATGTGCGGTAGCAGATGGTCTGACACAGTGTTGTAGATGTAGGCTCTTGCCGTTGCATCTTTCTTCTGCCACAGCTTTAGGGCGTCTAGTTCTTCTTTTTCCGGTTGACTATCATCTTCGAAAGTCGGCTTTTTTTCTTCTCCGGTCACGTACGTCATTAAGTCCTTACTCATAAGTAAGGCTTCCATGCACATTACCCATGCGGGATAATTATCTCTGTCCAGTTTATCAATTTGGACATGATCTGCCATGATCTTCTTCCTCTCGTGGAATGATCCGACTCTTATACCAATTCTTGGGAAAACTAACTTGCTCTGATACCAATTGTTGGCGAAAACTTCGGCTCTAACGCCTACTGTTGCGGAAATACTTTCGCCCTGAAGGTGAGTTTCGCGACAAGGCTTGAACTCTGTCAGGCCTGCGGAAATTGTCGCGCCACCGTAGTAGAATGCTAAACTAGAGTGATTCAGAACACCTCTGTAATCAACAGTAGCTCAGCCTAATTAACGTCGCTTTAACTGTGTTATTCTGCGACTCAGGTTCCACCGGAACTTCACCAGACTGTTACTGGACTGACACCGAAATCTTACCGGAACTTCACTGAAATGAACTTCTACTTTGGTTATAATTACTTCAGGTGAACATACAAGAAGTAAGAAAGTGATTCGTGAGTTTTCTCCACTTAATGAATTCTTCTGAAGTTTTAAGAAAAACTTCACAGTTCTGAAGTGCTACTTTCCGGTTAGGTTTTGTACTGCATGCACATCTCCTTTTCACTGGAAACTGTGATCAGCTTAAAGTAGAGACGTCTAGCTACAAGATGAGCTATCTCTCATACAAAGCTTCGAACTCTGCTATGAGTTATACTTTGTTGTTCTACCGAAAAAACCTTATTTTCTGAGAAACTATAACTGACCGGAAATTACTGAACCATGTTTACTGAGTAAACTGTTATTCACTGAGACATGCGTTTACATAGAAGATACTGAAGCACGTTTAGTAACGATTCGTGACACTTAACGATAAACGGAACTTCCTACCGTAACACGAAATAACTTCAGATTCTTCACAAGTAAAGATTACGCGCAGACATCCACATGAACATGTGTTTTCGATTAGAGAAGATGTGTACAAGTAAGCTTGGCCTCTTCTTGCTCAAGTTACAGAAACTCTCCTACAGTGAGTAGTTTCTTATTACCATCTCTCTTCAGATGAAAAGACCCGACACTTCAGGCTTGTGTTATTCATCTGTACATACGCGATCTATGGCGTCTTCTGAGAACTTCTAACTCTCTCTTCACTCATACGCGATCTATGGCGTCTTCTCTCAGTCTCTCGTTCTCCTCTGTGTATCATCTACGATTCTCTCTCATATATCTACATCGCGTTCTTCAAATCTTGCTGTATATATATACAATTTCTTTGGCGCTCCTCTGCCCTGTCATTCTTCAATTCGCGTTATGTGCGCCTTACGCGCCCGCCGCGGTTAATTGCTCTGTTATGCGCACACCGCGCACTAACTTCGCATACTGTACACCTGTGCATAGATTTTCCGGAAGATTCTGTTTCTCTCTTGTTTGTTGCGTCAAATTCGTGAGTGTTTCCTTAACAGGGTTGAGGTTGGGGATGAGGTGGTGTGGATGGAGTTTTGACATGCGAGGGGCTTTGAGAGGCAATATCTTCTATAATTTTTGTTTTTGCATCTTTCAAGCTTTCTTCTAGGTAGGACAACTTTTTGGTCCACTTACGATTGGCTTTCTCCCTAGTATCCTTCCATGTTCTTGTTTTTCTCTTATTAGTCTCTCCTGATTCACTTGGATCTGATTGCTCAACTGGTTTATTTTGTTGTAACGCTTGTGCCCTAGTAACTGCATGTATAAGAGCCCCATTATCGCTATTGGAACTTGAATCCCCTACTAGGCCTACCACATTAACGGGTGTAACCTTTGGTGCACTAGAGGGATGTCCGGGACAATCTCTTAGGAGCTGTTCCAATCCATAGGCGTCATAGGTTTTGGACACTGACCTGTTTCAGGCTTTCCATTAAAATGTATCACTTCTCTTTTAGATCGTAATGGATGATCATCAGGCAAGAGTCGTCGATGTTGAAGACAAATATTTTTGTTGAGATTCTTACTATAGATTGATCTCAACCAATCACCACAATATAGACAAGCTTTATAACCCTTAGTAGATATTCTTGCATCATGGAAAATGATAAAAATATAATTAGATTAAATCATATTCATTTACATGCATATTGAATAAAAAAATTACATAAATACATGAACAAACACCATATCCTCAAAAATCGTGAATAGTCCAAGCTACAATACCACGAACCGTAATATGTCTTTCATTGATGCTTTTCGACATTAATACCTCTCCATAACTCTTGAAGATCGTCAATGAGAGGAGCAAGATATATATTCATACCTTTAACTTGTCTTTTGCCTGGGATTAAAAGTGAAAGCATTAAATGTTCCTTTTTAATGCTAAGATATGGCGGAAGATTGTAGTTTATGACTACCACTAGCCATCTTGACCATTTACTAGATTTCATGGAGAATGGATTAACCCCATCTAATGCAACTCCTAACTTTAGATTCTATGGATTTTGTGCAAATTCAGGCCATGTAGAATCAATATGTTGAAAAGCAACACTACCATGAGGAATTCTGATTATTCCATCAGTACTTTTGTGATCATGTCCCCAAGTCAAAAGCTTTGATAATTCAGGGCTTTGAAACATATGTCTAATCCGTGGAGCCAATGGAAAATGTCTCAATACCTTTTTTTGGGATTTTACCTTCTTTGCCCTTATATCGAGGAGATTGACATTTGGGACATGTCAAACAGTCTGCATATTCACCTCTGCATATGACACTGAAGTTTTTTGAACAAGCTGTATAAAAGTGATCCTCTCAAGCCACCATGATTTCCACTTTGTATCCTAAAGTTCAGATGCTCATCATTGACATGCAAGAGGTTTACTGCATACCCTAGAAATCTTGTTGGCACTATTCCCTTAAAATCAGGTTGCTCTATCTTGAGTAACCTCTGTGCATGCGATGCATCCAGGTCACCATCGTATAGCCTATAAACAGTGCCAAATTCTTTGAATAGCAATTATAAACCGGCTTCTCACACTTTCAAACTGAACATATGATAGAATTGAAAAGTCATTCAATGAAGGTACATACTTCATATCCTCCAAAACAAACAATCGTATCCTGCCATCCAAACAATCAAATTTTTCGCGAATATTTTGAAAGATGCATTAATAGTTTTAAAAGATGCGCGGACAAAAAGTGTCCATTCAATTCAAGTTCTTGTTTTTACCTTATCTAAAGTAAGAATAAAATCCTGCATGTATTTATATATATAATTATGCATATATATATAAATAGATAGAAAATTGAAAATTATACCTTAATAATGTCAAAACAGATACATTACTCCATCCAAAATGATTTTGAAGGTTGAGAATAAGTAAGCTCGCACTTAGTCGTGTCAAACGAATTCCTTCATATACATGCTTTAGACATTCCTCTCGAAGATATTTCTCATTTTTAGAAATATCAATGCTCTCACTATCATTTTGATACCAATCCTCAATAAAATCTGTCATGCCATCATCTTCATTATTGTCACACAAATCTTGTACTTTATCGTCTTTTGAATATAGATCTTTCAACTTTCCATGTTGCACAGGATTAGTTTTGTGTAGCCTCCTCATGGAAGCTTCTGATAAATGAGGTCTTATTGTTAATTGTGATTGCTGTGGAGGAATATCATCAACATCATACATTGGAATCTACACATATAAATAAAATTCATTAGTATTCCATAAATGAATAAAAAGTAAACTTTAAATTATATGGATAGAAAATTTTTATTCTCTCTAGCTAAAAGGTGCTCTTGGAGGTCTACGCCATCCATAATTCACTAATAGTTCATCACCGGCATGTAATGTAGTAATAGCATTGACAACTATGTACCTTGATACATCTCTAGTCATGTATGGTGATTCATGACTATTTTCACACTCCTCAAATGTGCAATATTCCTTGAACTATTATGTAACTCTTGACTAATATTTATTAAACCTGCTATATTTCCATGTGTGTAAGGTCTTCCATCAATATATAATCTTTCATTTTCTGCATGTAAAATCCATCTACTAGTAAGGGATGCTACGCTCAAGCATATTCCATAAGTACTCATGGTTTGAACATAACGTGAAAGTCGATGCCAATCTCCCCATCCATATATAGGACCACAAAATGGCATAAGAGTGACTTCAGAGTTCGGAGGCACATACAAATCCTGTACAATAAAGAGACCATGACTAGCATTAGTAATAGTGGATGGAGCAATCATATAGTGATTACCCCAAAAGTTGAAAACCTCTCCATCTTAAGGAAGTGGTCCTCTATTCCATCCTCCATATCTTCTTCTATCATATGTTTGTACTAAAGAACGATCACGAGCTGGCAATGGATAATCTCTAGCCGTTTCTTTCTCTAAACTAGGAGGTAGAGGATTTCTAGAAACCTCTGCTTGTAATTGATGAACAATAAGTCCATGACGTGTACGAGGTATATTAACATTATGAGAAAAATTATCATCATCATCATCGAGCAAGTATTCCTGTCTATCAATAGTAATTTGATTTTATATATGGTTTTTAAATAAAATAATGACATTAATATATATAGAAAATACATACCCAAGCATTATCACATTGACCAGGTGATGGTGCACACTCAAAAGTACCATACTCTGCCTCATGTTCAACACATTCCAATCGTGGTCTTCGATACGTGCCATAACAAGAGTTACACCAACATATATGATCTTGATAGTAAAATTCATCATAATTCCTATCGGAGGACACATATGAAGTCGTTGCATGGGTAGGAGGTGGTGGAGTGCCCTCTGATTTATCAGAATCTACACATAATAAAAAACAAAAAAAAAAGTTATGTATCCATCAAATATATTTAAAATTAAATGTTTGATATACTTACAGTATAAATTCGTTGCACGATGAGGAGACGATGGTGGAGTTCCATCTGATTGATCAGAATCTATAAATAATGGTATTTGATATTAATAATCTGATTATCTACATACACAAAAAATTCACATATACATATTTACACATACACACATATGCACATATACACATACACACATACACACATATTCACATATACACAACTACACATTATTGTGGGATAAATGCATGTATTTTGTATGAATGAGTGTATATGCATGCATGTGTGTGTACGTATATATGTGGATATGTATATGTGTGTTTATGTTATATGTATGTATATGTGTATATGTATACATATATGTATGCGTATATGTTTGCATGTATATGTGTATGTGGGTATGTATGTGTATGTGTATGTGTGTCTATATATGTGTATGTATTCTGATTTTTTTTCTGTTTGAGATTAAATTAACAGGAGATATTGTATGGTGGAAAAAAATAAGAGGCGAGCTAACTACCACCTGAGACGTGGCAGTTTTTTCGTAGAGAGCTACGTCTTCAGAAGTCATTTCCTCAGCAAAAGGTACACAAATTAATAGTTTATATTTATAATTTTTATATATTTTAGTAATTTTTTACATTTAATTTATGTATTTTTCTTCTTGAATAAACAGGCTGCTGCAAAGAAGAGAGTGGAGTCGAGCCACACATCACACGTAGGCCAAATGGGCCATAATGGTTTTGTAGCTACATTTGTAATTATATGTGTTATTGTGAGTATATTTTTATTTTAGTTAAAATGCAAGCAACTAATCTTTTTTATTTGTTTCAATGTAGCGGAAGGATAATGGCCAATATCCTACGAAACATGAGATCGAGTATGCTACACATTTTGGATATCGGCGTTTGAGCGAGTATATGCAAGATCATCCTCATGCCTTTGTGAGTATTTTTAAAATTTATATAATTATTTTATTTTTATGAATGGTTTAATTGTTTTATTTATTTATGTTTGTTATATGTAATACAGGAGTAATATGGAGAGACAAATATGGATGAGGTGGAGAGACAGACACAAGAGGGACGATCTCGATCCTCATAGGGTGATCATGACGATGGGATGAGGAAGATGAGGATGATCATGATATTGCTGATGATGATGATGATCATGATGATGATGATTAGGATTTTAGTTGATTATGACATTGGATTATATGTATTTACATTGATATATATATATATATATATTTTTTTTTAATCTATATATTTTTCAGTTCAGTTATGTTTTGAATTGTGTGTATGGTATTAAGGAATGAACAGTTTTGTTCTATTGATTGTTATTATTGTTTATATTAAGCATGTGTGTTAATAATTTAATTATATAATTCATTCATATGTGTGTACCTAAGTGTATATGTATGTATGTGCATGTGTATGTGTGTGTATATGTATGTATGTGCATGTGCATCTGTAAGTGTATATGTGTGTATGAGTATGTGCATGTGCATGTGTATGTGTGTGTATATGTATGTGCATGTATATGTGTAACTCTATGTGTATATGTGTGTATGTGCATGTATATGTGTATATGTAGATATGTGCATGTGTGTGTGCATGTGTATATGTGTTTTAATACTTTAATTATATAATTCATTCATGTGTGTGTACCTAAGTGTATATGTATGTGTGTGTATATGTATGTATGTGCATGTGTATGTGTGTGTATATGTATGTATGTGCATGTGCATGTATAAGTGTATATGTGTGTATGAGTATGTGCATGTGCATGTGTATGTGTGTGTATATGTATATGCATGTATATGTATAAATCTATGTGTATATGTGTGTATGTGCATGTATATGTGTATATGTAGGTATGTGCATGTGTGTGTGCATGTGTATATGTGTTTTGATACTTTAATTATATAATTCATTCATATGTGTGTACGTAAGTGTATATGTATGTGTGTGTATATGTATGTATGTGCATGTGTATGTGTGTGTATATGTATGTATGTGCATGTGCATGTGTAAGTGTATATGTGTGTATGAGTATGTGCATGTGCATGTGTAAGTGTATATGTGTGTATGAGTATGTGCATGTGCATGTGTATATGTGTGTATATGTATGTGCATGTATATGTGTATATGTAGGTATGTGCATGTGTGTGTGCATGTGTATATGTGTGTGTACGTATGTGCATATATATCTGTATATATGTGTATAATGTATGTATATGCATGTGTATATGTATTCCACATGCATGTGTATGTGGATGCATTTCCATTTGCATCCA
Source organism: Ceratopteris richardii (assembly GCA_020310875.1). Classification (NCBI taxonomy): domain Eukaryota; kingdom Viridiplantae; phylum Streptophyta; class Polypodiopsida; order Polypodiales; family Pteridaceae; genus Ceratopteris; species Ceratopteris richardii. The sequence goes on along the minus strand of CM035426.1, from coordinate 48,293,797 downwards.
TGTGCATGTATGTGATGATGTGCATATACATGTATTTGCGTATATGTTAATGTGTCTATATATATATATATATATATATATATATATATATATATATATATATATATATATATATATATATATATATATATATATATATATATATATATATATATATATATATATATATATATATATATATATATATATATATATATATATATATATATATATATATATGCAATAATGCATGCATTTAAGTCTTTTTATGTGGTTGTAAAAATGTTTGTGCATATGCATGTGTATATGTGTGTATGTCTAAGTGTATGTGCACATGTATCTATGTGTATATATGTGTGTGTATGTGCATGTGTATATGTGTATATGTGTGAAAGTGCATCTTCATCATGTATAAGTGTATAAGTGCATATCAATAAGTGTGAGTATGCTATCTAATGAAAATAACACAATTCAAATGATATACAAAGAATAGAAATTGTACTTACAATAGTTAGCCATACTTTTTGCTTGGTTAGCTTCTTGAATAACCTGCAATAAAGAGAGAAAGGAGAGAGAGAGAGAGAGAGAGAGAGAGATGTAGAAAGAGAGAAACAGAGACAGAGGGAGACAATAAGAGAGAGCTTAGGCAAAACAACAATTCTGCATATACTTGCTTCAGCTCGTAAGCGCAGTGCAATTGCGAACATTAGAGAGCTCCTCGATTGGATGTGTGAAAATGCCGATCGAAGAGCCTCCAACATTTTAATTTTTTGTTTGTCAACAGACCATCATGTAAGCGATGCTACCCATCGTCGCATAAGCGACATGTTTTCAGCGTCGCTTATGCAACGCCAGACATCGTCGCCTATGCGGCGTAAAAAAGCGTCGCTTATGTGACGCTATTTAAAAGTGTCGTGTTAGCGACGCTGTATGGAAGCGTCGCAGCCCCGTTGCACCACAAGTCGCAAAAAATGTAGTTTTCTTCGTCGTTTAATTGACGGTCCGCACGTGACGCTAATTACGACGCATGTTGCAATTTTATAGCGATGCAATTCTGTCTCCTTAACCGTCGTTGTACACCCGTATTCCTTGTAGTGAGTCACCAAGCATTCTACATACATGGCTAAAGATTCTATGTTAGAAGAACCTTGTTCATTTGAAGAAGCCAACAAGAAGGAAGAATGGAAAGAAGCTATGCAAGAAGAAATTGAAGCACTTCAAGAGAATAGTACTTGGGAAACCACCAAGATACAAAGACAAAGACAAACCTGATTATGTTTGTAAATTAAGGAAAATTGCTGTATGGTTTAAAGCAAGCTCCTAGAACTTGTAACCATGGACTAGTCACATACTTACATGACCAAAGCTTTGTTGTAAACAAGGTAGATTCATTGTTCATTAAGACGACTAATTCAAAAGTTATTTATCTATGTGTTTATGTCAATGACATCATAATTACAGGAAATGATGCCAATGGCATCAAGAAGATCAAAGCTCAGATGAAGGAGGAGTTCAAGATCAATGATCTTGGATTGCTTACATATATTCTTGGCTTAGAGGTTGTTTATATAGATCTTGCTATTTTCATTACTCAGAGGAAGTACATACATGATGTGCTAGTTAAGTTCAAGATGGAAAATGAAAAAGTTGTAGGTACACCCATGGAATTGAATCACAAACTCAGTACATATGAAGGAGAGCTACTTGAAGACATACAGGTTATCAAAGACTTGTTGGGAGTCTCAACTATGCAACCCTAACAAGAGTATACATATGCTATGGAGTAAGTACATTGAGTCAATTTATGCGTATACCAAGAAGGCCTCACATGGAAGCTACCAAAAGGATCTTAAGGTACTTGAAGGGTACCATAAATGAAGGGCTATTTTATCCATTCAAATTTGACTTGGATATGAAGCTATATTTTGATGTAGATTGGGCTAGCTCAAAGGATGATAGGAGGAGCACCACTGGCTACTTATCTTTTGCAAGATCAAAGTTGATTTCATGGCCATCAAAGAAGCAACCAACTGTGGCATTGTCATCAATTGAAGCTGAATATAGAGACCTAGCAAATGCAACACAAGAGGCAATGTGGCTTAAGCTACTTTACATAGATTTTGGGATACATACATACACTCCAATGATTTTTGGAGATAACACTAGCTCCCTTCATTTGGTTGCTAATCATGTATATCATGAAAGGACTAAACACATTGAAGTGCATTATCATTATATGAGAGAGAAATTACTTAGCACGGACATACAATTGTCCTATGTATCAACAAATCTACAATGTGCAGATATGCTAACCAAATCTTTGGATGGATTAAAACTGAATAGGTTCAAGATGATGATTGGATTGCAGGAGATTAAAGAGAATTGAAGCCCAAGCATATTAGGCTTGAGGGGGAGCTGTTGGTGCAATTATGCTAAGCCTAAATGCTTGATCATTTATCCTAAGGCTTATATGTACATTCATGTATTAGCACATGAATGATCCTTTGTAAAGATTGACTTTTTACTACTTGTAAAAGTGCACATATGGAATCACTTAAATCACGAGTTGTTAGGAGAATTTTTTTGTGAATTATTGGTGAGTTAGATGGAGAGTGAGATCCTAAACTCTAGTAGATAGAAGTTTGAATTTCAAAATTAAAAAAGGAGCTCTAATTTTAGCAATAAAAGAGGATTTCAAAAAGTCATGTATGTAGCAACCTGATTTGGAGAGATATTTAGAGGGATTTTAAGTTGATACTGATTGCACACCATAGCTCTTTCATTTCCCTCACATTGTGCAATCATTCATTGCCAATGGCAATGTAATCTATGTGCATTAATACATATAATTTTCTCATATCTTCTACTCTATATACCACTAAGAATAGTAAACTTCTCTAACTTGTTGCTCAGTGTATACTTGATCATTTGATGTGATTCAAGTTGGTATAGATTCGATTGAATATCTATTTTCGTGTAGCAAAATTTCATTCTCATTGCCTTATCTAAACTTGAGTTAGAAGCTAAATAGTGCTCACTAATTTGCATACTGCTAGTACCCAAAAATAACCTGCTAAGCATCATTCTCTGAGCATTTTCCATCATTTCAAGCAAAATAACCTGAAAAATTTAGCTATCTAAGTTAGTTAGATATTCCCAAAAGCATTTTATTCAATTGTTAGCAGAAAGGGAGTAGTGTTCATTTCTTTGAGTAGGTGTAGTGACCAAGATAGAAAGTTTTAGTTCATAGTTGAAACTTCTACTCATTTGTTTTGATCCAGTGATTTGAGGATCATCTTCCAAAGTACTTGGGTGATCATTTGTGCTTTTTGGAAAGCTCAAGAGGTCTACTTTGGAGTTCTCAACTCGATTTTGGTTGGTGCAAAGCAGGAACTTGCAGCACCAACTCATCTCTAGAAGGTTTCCACCATCTCCTCCAACATGTGTCCACTTCTTTGATGCATTCCTATGGCTCATGGTTGACCTTGAGTGCCAACACTCCATTCTCTCTGAGTCTGTCATCCCTCATAGACCCTTGTTGGAGTGGGTTTTCCATGTAGTACTTTGAGAGGTGGTGTCCATTATGTATCAACAAAAGTGGTTTGTCTTCCAAATGTAGTGGGATGGGTTGTCCTGTTCTTCATTTTTTCCACTACTAGCATTTGCAATTTTAATCCCTTTGAATGAACTTCTTCTTTGGATTCCAGCATGATGGTGTATTTGTGAGCTTTTAAAAATTTCTAGTTGCTCAAAAGAGGTTGTCCATGTTGATTTTGAGCTGCTATCAATTGTGACTTGCTTCATGGGTACATCCATTTCTGGGCATGACTAGTGCATGGACTTAGTAATGAAGGTGGGATTCTTATCCCCTCGCAAGACTTTGAGAACTCTTGATTCACTTGAATTTGATTTGGAGCACTTAAAGTTTGGTTGTCTCAAACATCTAACTTGGATGTTTGTACAAAGGTTAACTTTGATCCAATAGTTACTTGATTTTTTCACCCAGCTAGAGGATTACTTTGTCCAAATGGGTTAAAAAAGTCCTATGTAAACTGTAGGAGAAAGTTTACCATATCTGTTGAGTGAACCATACTAACTTGACCAATTCAAATTCAAAATGAAAATTTTCCAACTTAAGACACTTTTCTCAAAGACTTTAACCGAAAGTTCTTGGGAATTGTCAATCTGATGAGTTATTCCTAACTTCTCTATTCTAGAGTATATTGGACTCTAGGAAATCTTTTCTGCTATAACTTGAAGCAAGAATAAGTCCATCTAGACTTATTATCTTTTTGAATATTGAAAAGGTTCTTGTACATAACATCTATCTAGGATATTCAATTTATTTATCTAATTCTAACTAGCTAACTCTGGTCTTTTGCAAAAGAAATCAGATACCATGTTTGAGCCAATTCCAAAAGATTTGGAAAGCGGAAAGAAATAACTAAAGCTCTATACAACCAATTCAAACTTTGAACATATGTAAACTTGCTAGGAGTCAAAGTCTAGACGACTGAGGACTTTAACTTTTCAAAGCTCTGTTTTAACAAGGTATTGAAAATTTTCTTTATCTTTAAGAAAAATAAGCTAGATTCTCAAAAAGATTCAAAGGAACTCGAAAACATCATCTAACCACTGATGGAGAGTGTTAATCTCCAAAAGAACAACCTACTCTTGAATTTAGAACACCTCTATATCAAGAGTAAGTAAAAAACTTTCACCAAATTAGAGGTCCAATCTCCAAATTATCAAAAGTTGAAAAATTCTGTGAAGAAGATAAAACACAGAAAGTCTGCTGCACAATTTCTTCTCATTGACTTATCAAACATGTAAAGTTTTCTATGAAATTTTGTATGGAGTGTCGCCTAGAAGTTGCGCACCTCCTCCAAGTTAAAGTTCTTCAAAAGGTTTAGTATAACTTGAGAAATCAACTTCACAAGTTACCTATGTCCAGATCTGCACTTCTGAGAAGTTGATTTGACACCCCTAACTTCTTAACTTTGGTTCTCACAATGTCGAACCCGTTTTACCAAATCCTTTTGGCTGTAGATAGCTTATCTCTCAACTTAGATTTTGAGCTATCATATGTGTAAAACTTTACACTGTGCATTGAGCACTACTCATTTCATTGAACTCGAAATCTGCGCCTGTTTCAGAGAACTGTGAACACTCATCACATATGAATGTTCCTACACACAATTCTCCTAACCTGTTTACAATTAAACTCTGAAACTCAAGTCATAGACTCATTAACTATGAACTTAGATATCCTCAAAAGGATTTCACAAATGATCTAACACAGACGGAGTAGACACAGAAAGATCGGGCGCAATATTTCTTCAATTACTCAGAAAGTTACAGTTGAGTGATGAGAGGAAACTCAACTAACTTTTCACATGTCTCATGACCTCTAACTTCTTCTTTCTTGACTTCTATCTATTCTTTCATATGCTCTCATATCACGCCTCGACATTTTCAAGGTATTTATAGAAAAACTTGTACAAGTCTATGACTAATCAAAGATCTAAGTGAACTATAACTATACTAATGTACATATGTGTACATTCCTCATATCCTCTGAATGTATCCTTCTTCCAAGCTTCAAGAATTGAATCTTGCTTCATTCTTTAATCAATTGGTGATTGGTCTGCACCAACAACCACAACATACTAGTGTGGTTACCAACATCAGTGTGTCGACCCACTGAGGTTCTGTTGATGAGTTTAGTATTCAAATAATGCTTCTCTTGAGACTAAGTTTAGGTCATATTCAATCTTTCTAACTCCTTACTGGGAATGCAATTCTTGTGCATTTCTTTGAGTCAAAAGATTGAATTTACCAAGTTACACTAGGAACTTGATGCTTAACTTAGTTATTCTATCCCTTGAAATAATCATTTCAATGTCAAAGTCGGACTAATTCAAAAATTTATTAAATATTTCTGAACCAATACTTTATCTTGAAGTGTTTCACACTACAATAGATCGGTCGTATACCGAAGTTTTTACCGAGGGAAATGAACGCAGATATTTTAGTCGTGACATCGGTGTAGCTGTCGGTATGCACCTCGGTACTATAGCACCGGTATGGGCATCGGTATAAGCGTCGGTATGGGCATCAGTAATTTCGACGCTCTTATCGACACCCATACCAACGCCTCTGCTGGGTGCACCGTCGCGTATATCGGCACCCGCTGTTGGAGACCTCTTAATCTCCAAAGGTTTGATCTATACTGACTTAAGAACACTTCTATGTCAGTTATAAACCAAACTTTACACAAACAATATTCTTCTTTACCAAAACTTCAAGCAACACTTCTCTGAGTGAAGAAGTGTCTACTTCAGAAAGTCTGCTTCAGGAATCCACTTCATTACCTGCATAAAGTTTCAAATTTCTTCAAGCAAATGATGCACAAGTATTCGCAATACCTTTGCGCAAACATGTCAATCATTAGTTCTCAAAACTAATCACCAAAAGTTTAATTTGATCATTAAGATCAAAGACATGTCAGAAAATGTCTCTCAGAAGTTGCGCCTTCGACATAGTCAACTTCTTAAGTTGATTTCTCCCAATCTAAAACGTTTTGCTAAATGCTTTTAGCCATAGCTTCCTTATCTTCTAACTTAAATTTTAAGTGCTCACTCATCAAAAACTTTACAGTATACACTCAGATCTGATCAAAATACTGAGACGGAAAAGTGCGCTACTCTCAGGCTTCAGTTCCCAAAGTTCACATATGAATGTTCCTATTGATCATTCTCATAGTAGGAGAGGAATTAGATTCTGAAATTCTAGACATAGCTTCATTAGCTTCTCAATTAGATGTGTACAAAAGGATTTCTGATCCACGTGATCAGACAGAGAGCACTGAGAGAAAAACCAGTCGCTACTTTCTGGGAAAAAACTCTCTACACATCTTTCTGAAGTTTGTCATCTACAAATGACTCTCTTACATATTTCTTGTCCTCATTAACTTATATATACATGACTTTTGACTCATCCCGCGTCTATGACATTGCTACTAATCATCCTAAAGACTTAGCTATACTCAGCTTACAAGATTCTTCACTTATATGTACATATGTGTACAAGACATCATCCTGAAATCTTCTTCACTTTCATAAGTATCTTCCTTCACTTCATTCTGACCATAAGTCTTCTTCAAGATCTCTATAATCACCAATTTGTGATTGGCTTGTTCCAACAGCTCCCCCTCAATCACTAATTGTGATTATTCCATTCTTCTTCACTCCTGCCATCTCCTTGAATCTCTGTAGCTTAGGTCCATCCAAGCTCTTTGTCATCATATCTGCCACTTGTTCTTTTGTTGGAGTGTACATCACTTCAATCTCTTTATCTAGTACCTTTTCCCTCAAGAAATGATACTGAATCTCTATATGCTTAGTCCTGGCATGAAAAACAGGGTTAGCTGCCAAATACAAAGAACTCATATTGTCTCCAAAAATTATTGGAGTACTATGATCAGTCTCAAAACTTTTCATCAAGGTCTTCAACCATATTACTTCCTTTGCAGCTTCTACCATTCCCTTATACTCAGCTTCTGTGGATGATAAAGCAACTGTATATTGCTTCCTTGAACACCAAGAAACTAGCTTATCTCCAACATAACAGAGATACCCATGAGTAGACCTTCTATCATCTGAGTCACCTGCCCAATCTGCATCACTAAACACTTTGATTCTTGTGTCAGAAGTGAAACCATAGTACAAACCTTCACTTAGGGTTCATTTGATATATCTGAGTACCCTTTGGGCTGCAATCCAATGAGTCTTCTTTGGACAATGCATGAATTGTGACAACACACCTACTGCATATGATAAATCTGGCCTTGTCAAGGTAGCATAGATTAAACTACCTACCAAACTTTGATATTTCTTCGTGTCATTGAATTCTTCACCTCCATACCTGCTTAATTTATGATTTACCTCCAATGGTGTAGTTGAGGTCTTGCAATCTTCCATGTTAAACTTGACTAGAAGATTCTTCAAATATCTCTCTTGTGAAACATATACTCCATGTTGAGTATACACAATCTGCATTCCTAGAAAATAAGATAAGTTTCCCAAATCACTTATCTTAAACTCCTTCTCTATTTGCTTTTTGAGTTCATTGATTCCTTGAACATCTGTTCCTGTAACAATAATATCATCAACATAAATGCACATGTAAATGTATCCATTTTCACTTGCCTTCACTAGCAAGCTACTATCTGCCTTTGATGCTTGAAATCCACATTCATTCAAGAACTTGACCAATCTGTAATTCCAAGCTCTCGGGGCTTGCTTCAACCCATATAAAGCTCTCTTGAGCTTACACACATAATCTGATCCAATTGATTCCATGAAGCCTTCTGGTTGCTCCATATATACTTCATCTGCAATGTATCCATTTAAAAATGCATTTTTCACATCCAATTGTGATAATTTCCATCCCTTGCAAGCAGCAATAGCAATCAATGTCCTAATTGTAGACATCTTAGCAACAGGACTAAAGGTTTCATCATAATCTACCCCATAAGTTTGGGCATAACCTTTGACCACAAGTCTAGCCTTATATCTAGACACCTTACCATCTGCAAACCTCTTTGTTTTATATACCCACTTACATCCAATGACCTTCTGATTCTTTGGTCTTGGTACTAATTCCCAAGTTTCATTTTCAAGTAGAGCATCATACTCTTCCTGCATTGCCTTCTCCCAATTCTGTTTACCTTTGGCTTCTTCATAAGTGGTTGGATCTTCTTCTGTCTTCACAATGTAGGCATAATCTTTTGTTGTTAGGAAAGATGTATCATAACTATACCTTATAGGTTCTTTCCTTTCCCTTGTAGATCTTCTGATTTCTGCACTTCTCGAAGTTTCAGCCTCATTTGATTCTGGATCAAATCTTGGCCCTTCTTCTACATGATCCTGCAATCTACTTCTAGAGTCAACTTCATCAACAATTTCTTCACACACTTTTACTTTTGCCTTTCCTTTCATTTGTATTTCTTCAACACCTGTAAAATCATTTGGTGATCCTACATACCATATATTTTGCTCATCAAATGTCACATCTTTGGTAACAAGAAATTGCTTTGTGGATGGATTCCACAACCTGTAACCCATCTGTCTATCATCATATCCAATAAACACATACTTCTCTGCTTTTGGTTCTCGCTTATGTCTTAATTGTGAAGGAACATAAGCATATGCAATACATCCAAATACCTTACAATGATCAAGGGTAGGTTTCTTACCCCACCATGCTTCATAAGGAGTTCCTCCATCCAAAGCTTTGCAAGGCAACCTATTCACAAGGTATGTTGCAGTGTTAATGGCTTCTGCCCATAAGTAATTTGGACAATTCTTTTCCTTCATCATGGCTCTTGCAAACTCTACAAGAGTCCTATTCCTCCTTTCCGCTACTCCATTCTATTGAGGGGAGTACCTGCAAGTTACTTCTCTTTTGATACCTGCATTCCACAAATAATCATCAAACTCTTTAGAGAAATACTCTCCCCCTCCATCTGATCTTAACCTCTTAAGCTTTTGCCCTGTGATCCTTTCTGCATAGGCATGAAAATGTTTGAATGTCTTGAAAACTTCTGATTTATCCTTGATTACATACAAAGTAATCCACCTGGTTGCATCATCAACAAACAACACATAATATCTGGATCCATTTATGCTATAGTCCCTTGAGGGACCCCATACATCTGTATGAACCAATTCAAGCATATTTGAATGCTTGTACCCTGATTTGTTATAAGAACTCTTATGTGCTTTACCTAATTGACAAGCTTCACACTTGTACACCATATGTTGCCCTTCAATATTTGGCAATCCAAGCACCACCTGATTCTTCGACATTTCCTTTATAGCTATCTCATTGAAATGACCTAGCCTTTTATGCCATAGGTCTAATTCAGATACCTTTTGACTTCCATAGGTAAATAATGCATGTCCCACATTACCTTGGACTTTGAGAGTGAACAATCTTCCTTCCTTTTTTCCTGCAATTATGTTTCTATATCCCTGATTTGGATCTTGTACATAAACACCATCATTTGTGAATCTTACCTCATATCCTTTCTCCACAATTTGCCCTACACTTATCAAATTTTTAGGAATAGTAGGAACATAAAGTACCTTGCTCAGAAGTGTACTTCCACTCTTTGTCTTCACTGATCCAATGCTCTCCACTTTATGTTTGGTATTGTCACCTGTTTGAACTGTATGTCCATTCACCCTTGCTTCCATATCAGTCATCAAGGATAGATTCCCACTCAGATGGTTGCTACACCCTGAGTCAATATAAAACACTCTTTGATCTTCTCCCATTGATTCATGAGTTGCATTCAAGATAAGAGTCATGTCATCCTTCTAATCTGATGCATAATTGTAATAATTGTTGTTGTAGGACTGAGATTGGAAGTTTCTTCCACCTCCTCTACCATATGATGTCCTACCACCTCTTCCTCTGAAATTGCCTCTTTGGTTTCTGCCTCCTCTACCTCTTTGATTATAATTCTGATTATTGCTTCCACCATTTTGATTGTTATACCAACAATCATTTGCCAAATGGTTTGTTCTGCCACAAATCCAACAAGCTTTAGCATTATCTTTGTTCTTACCTCCTCTTCCTTTACCTCTGAAATTCATCTTTCCCTTTGTGAAGTTAGCTTGATTTGAATTCCCTTCATCATCATTCGATTGCTTTCCCTTGCCATTCTTTTTCTTGTCCTTGGAGTACATAGCTTGACTTGTACTTCTATCATTGTCTCCTTTAAGATCCTGCTCAAAGGTTAGCATGTGACCTAGCAATTGATTAAGATCAGGAGTAAAGTGATCAAGTGACAACTCTATGGACAATATGAAAGGTTTCCACTTCTCATCTCCTCTCAAACCTGTAAGTATTTGTCTTACCAACTTTTCCTCTTCAATGTCTTCATCCACTGCTCCCAAGCTATCTGCAATATCCTTCATCCTTGCCACATAATCTGAAATTGATTGTGAGCTCTTCTTCTTGAAGGTTGTGAACTCAGCCCATAGTGAGGACTTCCTTGACTTAGTTGTATTTTGGAAATGCTCTTCCAAGGCATTCCAAACATCTGTAGCACTTTCCAAACCTCTAATGTGAGGTAGAAGGTAATCATTTACAGCCATGTAGATGATACTCCTTGCTTGAGCATCCTTTCTCATCCAAGTCTTCAACATTGCAAGCTCTTCCCTAGTAGGAATACTAGGATCTGCAAATTCAGGTTTTTCTTCATCTCCTGTAATAAATGCTATAAGGTCTTTGCTCATGAGGTGTGCTTCCATCCTCATGGACCATGCTGGATAGTTCTCCCTATCTAGCTTATCAATCTGCAAGCTTTCTCCCATCCTTGACCTTCTGTATATGCAATTACTATGGTTTATGAGGAGAAAGTGTACCTTTGATATAGTCTTTGTCCTTCTTGATTCTTTCAAACTCGTGCTCTGAACTTTTGCAAGTTATCTTCAATAATTTGTCCTTGTCCTCCTTTGATTTGGAATATCTTCAATATCTGCACCAGTCGGAACTTCAATTGTCTTTTCTTCTCTTGTATTTCACCTTCAGCTCTGATACCACTGTTGGAGACCTCTTAATCTCCAAAGGTTTGATCTATACTGACTTAAGAACACTTCTATGTCAGTTATAAACCAAACTTTACACAAACAATATTCTTCTTTACCAAAACTTCAAGCAACACTTCTCTGAGTGAAGAAGTGTCTACTTCAGAAAGTCTGCTTCAGGAATCCACTTCATTACCTGCATAAAGTTTCAAATTTCTTCAAGCAAATGATGCACAAGTATTCGCAATACCTTTGCGCAAACATGTCAATCATTAGTTCTCAAAACTAATCACCAAAAGTTTAATTTGATCATTAAGATCAAAGACATGTCAGAAAATGTCTCTCAGAAATTGCGCCTTCGACATAGTCAACTTCTTAAGTTGATTTCTCCCAATCTAAAACCCGTTTTGCTAAATGCTTTTAGCCGTAGCTTCCTTATCTTCTAACTTAAATTTTAAGTGCTCACTCATCAAAAACTTTATAGTATACACTCAGATCTGATCAAAATACTGAGACGGAAAAGTGCGCTACTCTCAGGCTTCAGTTCCCAAAGTTCACATATGAATGTTCCTATTGATCATTCTCATAGTAGGAGAGGAATTAGATTCTGAAATTCTAGACATAGCTTCATTAGCTTCTCAATTAGATGTGTACAAAAGGATTTCTGATCCACGTGATCAGACAGAGAGCACTCAGAGAAAAACCAGTCGCTACTTTCTGGGAAAAAACTCTCTACACATCTTTCTGAAGTTTGTCATCTACAAATGACTCTCTTACATATTTCTTGTCCTCATTAACTTATATATACATGACTTTTGACTCATCCCGCGTCTATGACATTGCTACTAATCATCCTAAAGACTTAGCTATACTCAGCTTACAAGATTCTTCACTTATATGTACATATGTGTACAAGACATCATCCTGAAATCTTCTTCACTTTCATAAGTATCTTCCTTCACTTCATTCTGACCATAAGTCTTCTTCAAGATCTCTATAATCACCAATTTGTGATTGGCTTGTTCCAACACCCGCTAGGTGTACCGATGCTTATTTCGATGACATTACTGGGAGTACCATCGCGTATACCGACGACCATATCTGCAAAAAAATTCTGGGTAGAGTGTGTTGTTTTTTGCTACAGCAACATTACCATGATGTTGCTTAACAAAAGACAATACACTCTGCCCAAAAAAAACCGAGTACATGTGATGTGTACTCTAATGTCAACCGAAATATGATTTCATAAAACATAATATTATTGGACACAAAAGAGATAATCAGAATGAACCATGAACCATGTACAAAGAAAGTGATGTATTTCATAAATGAAGCATGTACAAGAGTGTGGCAAACCACTGTCATATATGATGCTTTTACAAAATGTGGCAAAGCAATGCATTGCCATATAAAAATCAAATACAAAATTTTGGTGTGCCACTACCATACACATGCAAAGAACATTCCATATCAACAGTCCTACAACAAAGAACATCAATGGAATGAGATAAATTCACATGAAATTACAAACAACAAGTAAAAACCAAATTTATAAATTAATCACCTCATGGAAACATGAAACGACCGCACTGCATCCCTCCAAGTCCTCCAATAGTGCAGTCAATCTGTGTTGATATCCGTAAGAATCTTCCGTTCGTGTTGGAGGATGACCCATTGCCAGCTCCTGCAACAAATATACAAAACATTAGAGGAACATACATGAGAAACTTAACACAAATAAATTCAATAAATGAAATGGTGCTTACAAACTCATGATGCATCATGGCATATCCGCCACTGCCCAAATGTGACGGTCCAACCATATCTAAACGTGTGGCTGTGGCATCTCGCTCCTGGCAATATCGGTCAAGAGTCTGCTGCTGCTCATCGCGAATCAGATCCCACTTCTCAACATCTAACCATACAGGCTTTGGTAAGCCTGCTCTGAAAGCATCACGAGCCTCTAATCGTCGATGGGACATCACCTCATGTGCGGTGTGCAAAATCCACTCTGAACTGACAAGAGACTGTCCATCGGTTGGTCGAAACTCGTGATAAATCATTTGTGTGATATAATTCTTCCGATCTTTATCCTATTCACTCCATTTCAGCATGATGGAGTGTCCAAACTGTATGGAGCAAAGCTGTCATATACGTGCATGCATTGCTTTGCCAGCCGCATCCATCATCGGAGCTCCATCTCGGATACTATACACCTTGGAGTCATCATGGTCATGGGCACCCCAAGGTGTACATGGTGTTCCACGTGGTGTACTGCATGGCATACCTACATCTGAGGTACTCCTCCTAGGAGTAGAAGCGGGCAAGACAATGTTTGTCGCACTGCCTCCACAACAGCCGCCTCCTCCAGACCTACCTGTAGATCCACTCCTAGAACCTCCTACTCTAGAGCATGACCTCGATCTACGAGATGGTCTAGTAGTAGATATGTGCGTCAAACGCACATATCTACTACTAGACCCAATAGGAGATGGCTGAAAAGATGGTCGTGGTGGAGTCACAAAGCTAGGAGACATACCTCCTACGGGAGTATCACCACCCACAGGAGTGACACCGACGGGAGTGACACCGGCAGGAGTGAGGCCGACAGAACTGCGTAAACCAAATGGATTCACTCCATCCATAGCTAGGCCTAGACGCATGGACCGAGGCTCACTAGCAAACTCTGGCCACTTACTATCTATGTGCTTCCAAGCATCAGAGTCAAGAGGCACTCGCATTACACCATCTGTAGACCTGCTCTTTGTATGCCATGACATTAACTCAGCTATAGATTTGCATCTAAACATGTTCTTAATTCGTGGAATGATAGGAAAGTGGCAAAGAACCTTTGCAGGGATTGCTTCCCCTACAAGGTCTTCTCTAAATCTATTTGCTCCACACTTTGGACATACGTGGAGATGCTCATATTCATTCCGAAAGAGAATGCAATCATGTGGACAAGCATGAATTTTAGTATAATCCATTCTAATGGACTGTAAAAGTTTTTTTGCATCTCCACGTGTTGGAGGCATGTCATTGCCCTGTGGCAAAAATTGATCTTTAAGAAGCCTGCAATAAGCAATTAAAATGATATTAGTAAATAAAGTTATTTTGATACAACAATGAAAGCCAATTTGTTCTCCACTTACTTGAACAATTCAGTGACACTACTATCTGACCATCCATAAATGGATTGCAGATTGAGCATCGCGAGTGACGTACGTAGTACAGATATCTTTGCTCCATTGTAAAGTGGTAAATGAGCTAGTCTTCACATGTTTTCATATTCTTCATCCACTTCTGATCGTGGAAATTCTCTTGTGTCCATGAAACTCTCGACATCTTCACCACCATCATGATCTTCGTCCATCTCATAAAATGCTTCAAGCATCTCTTCCATATGTTCATTATGTGTAATACTATTAGTAATTGCTTGTACGTCTATGTCCTTCTTTGTTCCCTTTTGTCCACGAGAGGTTACCGGTGCAATGTCGTTTAGGTCCATCTGCTCACCTGGGGGACCATGCGAATGGTAGCGTAGGATTTCTAGTTGACTCCTATCAAAGGATCCATACTCTCTAACATGTGTAGTACAAATCCGTCGTTTCCGATAAATTTGATACTTGCACTGAGTGCAAGGACATGCCATTCTCTCCTCTGGATCCAAAGAAGCCATCTGATACAATATGGACATTTTAGATCATTTGTTTTTTTATTAAACCTAAACATCTTACTCTTAAAGACTTAAACCTGAAATACTAAAACCTAAATACTTAAACACCTAAAAAAATCTAAAACCCTAATCCTAATCCTAAAAACCTAAAACCCTAATCCTAATCCTAAAAACCTAAAACCCTATTTTATATATATATTTATTTATTTATTCAAATTTTTTCCTTAAACCCTAAAACCCTAATCATAATCCTAAAAACCTAAAACCCTATTATATATATATATATATATATATATATATATATATATATATATATTTATATATTCAGATTTTTTCTTAATTAATCCTATTTTTATATATTTAATTATATATATTTAATTAAATTATTTAAAACACTAATACTTCTTATATTTATTTATCTATATAGTTATCCTATTTTATATATATATTTATTTATTAATTCAGATTTTTTCCTTAAATCTTAAAACCCTAAAACCCTAATCCTAATCCTAAAAACCTTAAACCCTATTCTATATATATATATATTTATTTATTCAATATTTTTCCTTAAACCCTAAAACCCTAATACCCTAATCCTAATCCTAAAAACCTAAAACCCTAATCCTGATCCTAAAAACCTAAAACCCTATTTTATATATATATTTATTTATTTATTCAGATTTTTTCCCTAAACCTTAAAACCCTAATCCTAATCCTAAAAACCTAAAACCCTATTTTATATATATCTTTATTTATATATTCAGATTTTTTCTTAATTAATCCTATTTTTATATATTTAATTATATATATTTAATTAAATTATTTAAAACACTAATACTTGTTATATTTATTTATCTATATAATTATCCTATTTTATATATATATTTATTTATTAATTCAAATTTTTTTCCTTAAATCTTAAAACCCTAAAACCCTAATCCTAATCCTAAAAACCTAAAACCCTATTTTATATATATATTTAATTATTTATTCATATTTTTTCTTAAACCCTAAAACCCTAAAACCCTAATCCTAATCCTAAAAACCTAAAACCCTAATCCTAAAACCTTAATCCTAATCCTAAAAACCTAAAACTCTATTTTATATATATATTTATTTATATATTCAGATTTTTTCTTAATTAATCCTATTTTTATATATTTAATTAAATTATTTAAAACACTAATACTTTTTATATTTATTTATCTATATAATTATCCTATTTTATATATTTATTTATTTATTTATTCAGATTTTTTCCTTAAATCTTAAAACCCTAAAACCCTAATCCTAATCCTAAAAACCTAATACCCTATTATATATATATATATTTATTTACTTATTCATATTTTTTCCTTAAACCCTAAAATCCTAAAACCTTAATCCTAATACTAAAAACTTAAAACCTTAATCCTAAAACCCTAATCCTAATCCTAAAAACCTAAAACCCTATTTTATATATATATATTTATTTATATATTCAGATTTTTCCTTAATTAATCCTATTTTTATATATTTAATTATATATGTAACTAATTTATTTAAAACACTAATACTTTTTATATATGTATTATATGCATGTGTATGTGTGTATATATGTTATGTAGGTGTTAAAACCCTAAAACCCTAATCAGAAAGACTTAGACTTAAACCTAAAATACGAAAACGTAAATACTTAAACACCTATAAAAATCTAAATGTGAAAATGTGTAGATATGTATGTGTGTATGTATGCTCTATTTTGCTATGTGTGTGTATGCATGTGTGTATATGTGTATGTGTGTGTATGTATGCATGCATGTGTGTATATGTGTATGTGTGTGTATGTATGTCACATCTTAGAGGTTGTATGAGAACACCTTTTGGGGTGAGGTGGCAAAGATGCCACATGGCACCTATTTGAAATTATGTCTTATGGTAGAAGAATAAAGAGGATATTATCTCATATGATAAGTGAGGAAGAGGGGCTCGGCGGCTGGGAGGAAATGGACGCGATAATCTCTGTGTGGCGATGGCTGTTCGCGAGAGCAAACGGATGAGAAGGATAATGTAAAACTGGTATCAGAGCGACGTCTTCTGGATGCTTCCGCGTGTGCAGCAGATGGGAATCGAACCCGCGACCTCCTACAAGGGAGGAGCTTCATCTATCCACGTTGCTTCATAGTTTGGATATCCAAGAGGGCAGCGAACAGCAACTTCAGCGTTAATTCACGCTTGTGTTCAACCTCTTTCCATGCACATATTTTCGGACGTTGTCTTCTTCGCGTGGCTTCTACTTCTACAGAAGAGTGTTTCTAGGCTCCTTCGTGACAACAAAATACTCGAGGAGAAAGAACAATTAGGCACATGTGCTGGATAGAGAAGGTCACAGTGGAAGCCTTGAAACCTTGATTGCACGTTCTCCTAAGAAGCTTGAATTCAGTGTTGGTGCTGGAGCCATGTCATAAAAGACTGAGGACATAACACTGGCATCGAGAAGCAGTAGAAGATGATGCTCTTCTCTATGGAAGATAAAGACCTCAATGGCATCGTACATGATTCTAGTAAGGAGGAGTTATGGCCTCAAGTTCCAGGAAGAACATTGGGATTGATGACTCTGATGGAGAGGATCAGCTCTGCATCGATTATTGCAAGAAGCAAAGGAGAGTCCGTGCAGAAGTGAAACTTAAAGCCCTCAGACTGCATATACTCCAGGACTTGTCCAAGGTCTTGATTTCAAATTTACAGGCATGGAGCTTCATGTTAATCACAGGTATTATTATTTCAATTTTGAGAGGTTTGCATTTTCGAGAAGCACCATGAACTATTAGGAGGCCAAGATCCGGGAGGGAAATCATATGTACGGAGAGTATGAGGTATATATATTCTCATCTAGGATCAAAGATTCCCTCCAAATACAAGAAGGCCAAGTTTAGAGTATTTCTAAAATACTCTATTTTTATGATTTTTGCATAAATTTCAGGAGCTATTTTGGATAAATAGCCATTTTGGGAAGGCAAAAAGAGGAGGTATTTTTCATAGTTTTATGAAAAAAACCATGCACACTTATAGTCTAGTGTATTGACTTCCATATACAATCAAGAAATCCATAAGATACCTCAGTTTGATGGGAGTTTGAAGCTCCACAAAACCCCCTTCCATCACAGTTTGACAAAAAATTTCAGCACCTAAATTTGAGAAAATTCCATTTTGGAAGAGGGAAAAATAGGTGCGATAACTATGGATGGATGGGAAAAAGTATATATACTGAGAGTATGGTGTATGGATTTCTTAGGCGAATCATTAGATTCATCAAAATGATAAGTTAAGGAGGAATTTTAATTCCTCAAAGACCCCCTTCCCACACTTTTTGGAAAAATTCAGAAATTAATATTTTGCCAAACTCCACTTCTTGGAGTAAGAAAAAGATCATTTAGAGGCTTCCCATGGATTATTGTATATAATCCAAGAGAAATCCACATTTAGAGTGGATTAAAAGCTTGCTAAGAGCTCCCATTCAAGTTTTTGTATAAAAGTAGAAATCTTGATTTAGGCCTCTTTTGGGGAGTGAATTAGCATGCACCAAGGGAGGATTTGGAAGAGTGAAAATAGGCCTAAGCATCTTCATATACCACTCTCTGAGATTATGGAGAGAATTTTAGCATTTGCTTGATGGAAGAATGCTTTTAGGCACCCCAAAAATCACATTTTCACATTTTTTCCAGCCCCTCCAACAGTCCACTAGTTTGACATGTCCCACTTGGAATGGCCATTTCTTGGGCTAGGAAACTCCAAATTGGACGTGCTACGGCTCGTTTCGAAGAGCACAAGGTCTACTTTCATTTTATGAAAAGAAATTTTGGAAAGTAAAAATTTTTGCAGGTCTGAACAGGTCTGCAAAGTCTGAACAGTTTTGGGCGACTACCTTCCGGGAGCCATATCTTTCAAACCGGGAAGGCAATTTGAGTAATTTCACTTCGACCTATTTGCACATGCTTTATATTTCAGTTTATGAAAATTTGCAGGTCCTAAAGTGGTTTTTGCAGGTCTAAAGAAGGATTACTAATGCATTTTTGGGCTAAATTTGCATTATTTTTGTAATCACCTGACCATGCTTTATGATTTGAGGAGTGCTCCGATATTTTCGGACACTTCAAAGTGTATGTTAGGACCTGAGGAGGAAGGTGCAGAGGTCTCGAAGCTTGTCGAGAGCGATTGGATGCATGCAATTCCAAAATCAGACTACTCAGGGATGTATATTTTATGCTTTCTGGCATTTTATTTATGTTATGGCATGTCTGTATCTACATGCATGAATGGGATTGCATACATCAAGTGTTGATCATTGTTTAAGCTCTTAAAAGTATGGATCAACATGTAGGAAGTATACTTTTTGATTGTTTGCAAGAAAGAGGATTACAGAAACCATATGGCTATGCAACACCGGGAATGGTTGCTAGCAAATACTTTTGTGTTTTTGCAGGTCATGGAATCCATACATAAGTTTATGGCGTGCATGCCATGGGCCTGTCAAGCCCTATGTTTTTGGGTGGCCTGCGTGCCACTGAGCTATGGTTTAATTTTTTTTGGGATTCCATTTCCTGGGGAAATGCTGTCGAAATTTTTCCTACCGCATGGCGTTATATACGCACTTGCTTTTAGGTAGGAATGTTATGGCATAGTAACATGCCTTTCTGCAAACATCAATAAGTTTTAGGCATGCTTATAAGCATGTATTTGATGGACTTAAGACCATCAGAGTATTTTATATAAGGCAACTTCGGTAGTAGCAGGATCCCTACACATAATCCTTATGGATTTAGACCATAGGATTGCTAATGGAAGGAGCTACACCTTCACCATTAGTAATGTGCACAAGCAATCCTATAGGTTCAGGAAGTTGCATTCAGGCTCGGGAGATACATTTAGGACAATCTCCAAGGTAGTGAAGATTTATTTATCTTCACAAGAGTCTCACAGTAGAATTAGGAGACTATGGGGTATCATGATGAATACCCAAAGAGTGACTAGTTTCACTCAGGTACATCACTTGACTAAGTAGTGAAGCATTTTTGCTACACTACTAAGGAAACCAAATGGATGGGATCATAAAGATGGGTTTCATGAGATAGCATCGACGGATGCTTATGTGATTCGAGTGATGGTTAGGAAGGTCATAGGCATGGCACTAGCTCCATGGTATAGAGCATAGATCCCTTAGTCAGGAATAGCTGGGGTACCCAATACATACATATGTATCTTGGGATCTATAGAGAGGTACCTAGGCTTAGTCTTGGTACCTAGGAACAAGTTGGTTTGGAACAAAAGGGATATCCATTGTCACATTGTTGACTAGAACCAAACTAACTAGTTCAAGGACATGGGACTCATTTCAGTCCACTGATATGATTTTAGTATATGGGATTCATTGGAGTCCACCTACATATTCCATTATATGGAATAGATATTCGGTTTAGTCTAGGTATGACACCGTGAATTGGAAGAAGTTTTCACTGGTATGGGACGGTGGAAACGACTTCCCTTTGAGCACTCTTCTTCTATGGCCAGGAAGAAAAGGACTCATCATTCATGGCGTCATGTCTCACTAGATCAGAGGAGAGCTCTTAGTAGACATCTCCTTAAGATTGGGAGTTATCTTTCACAGTACGGGAAGATTTATTCTTCCAGTAGAGAATGTGATGGGTGACTTTATCACCATTGGTATCACATACTCATTTTTCAGTTTTTCAGGAAGGATAATTCCATCAGATTGATTGGATCGTATAGATCCATGCACAGAGTATGGTTGGCAGAGATAGTTCTTTACTATGGATACATATATGTTTACGGTATCATGTCACATCATTGCTGACCATTTTTAGTAGAGGGCTTTGGCCCTTATTAGGAATTTATTTTCTCCACTCTTCACTACATACACCTTCATTAGTTAACGGAGATCTGTTCTCCATATTCATAGGAATATGTGATGAGGGATTATGCATTAGTTATGGAAGAGAGGACTAAATAAATTCATGAGTTTCTCTTTTAAAGTAAGGAGAAAGTGGGAATCAGCTCAGAGATCCATGAGGAATCTTACTTTAGTTCAGTACTCTCACTTTAGCTCCTATACTTTGGGAGAGAAAGAAGGAAAGGAAAACATAATTTCTTCATAGGGGAAGAATAGAGTATGTTTTTCTTTAGATAGAAGAGGTGTTCTGAAAACATCTCTTAATCTATATTTGAGAAGGAATTCATTTCCTCTACTTTTCCATCTAATTTTCCTTCATATGGGAGTATGATTCTCCACTATTTTGGAAGGAAATGTATGGAGAACTTATGTGCATGTTCTCACCTATGGATGAGTAGAGAAAATGGATTCAACACAATCTCTTTCAAAGGGAAAGGGAAAGTGGAATAGTTTCCACTGCTAGAGCTTTTCTCCTTAGAAGAGATTACAGAGATAGACATGAAGAGAGTTTCACTTTCTCATTTAGATTGTCTAGATAGGAGTGGCACTCTTCTATCAAAGGCAAGAGGGAGATCAGTTAGTCATGATGGTTAGATTGAGTCTCACTTGGAGACTCTAGAGAGGAGCCATTATGTTATTCCAGTGATGGTCTTTGACTAGATGAGATGATCTAGTTATTGACATTAGTTAGACTGGGAGTAGATTGATGATACTTCTCTTTTGAGTTTCCAGGAGATAGGGATATATCTAACCTATTATGGTACCAAACTCTTAGTTGGTGTTACATCATGAGTATGATGAGTAAACATCAGTTAGGAGGATGGGTACTTAGGGATTATCTGAATCTCAAAGGGAATGCTTTCTGCATTCATATGGCAAACTACAGGGAAGAGAAATATTAGAGTTTGCACAAGTGCCAATAGATGCTCTTCCAATAGAACCTAGTCCAATGGTAAAGGATGACAAACCACAGATTTCTTGGGTGGAGAAATGTAGAGATTGCATTTTACTACCAAGAAATTCTTATGTATGAGCTAGATGATGGATTTGCATAGTTCACAAGGTAGTTTAGACAAAACTATTACTTGTGATTACACTCAAGGTTAGGAAGACCTGGAGTGTTATGAGGACAATCTATCATTTAGTCTTAGACGGGTTTGGAGTCACTTGTTATGGGACTTTGTTCTATATTTTAGAGGATTATATGGTTTATTACCTCCATTATGGTATGGTCAAGCCTATGAGCTTGGCACTTTGCACTTGCTTTTCATATTATTACTCCATAGAGGATACATCATGTGGACTTAGGTCATTTTGGTGATGTTGTATGTTATGGGAGTGATAGTATGGAAGTGAAGTGTACAGGGGAGATAGTAGGCACCACTCAGACGGTTTCCCATCCTTGAGATGATCTCATATGAGACTTCTTAAGGGGAAGGATACGGGGAAACAACACACAGAGATGACCATGTACATAGAGTACATGGGGTTCAGGGGAGTCCGAGCACTTTCTTCTACCATTATGGACATTTCATTTACATTTTCGAGGACGAAAATGCTTCTAAGGGGAAGGAAATGTCACATCTTAGAGGTTGTATGAGAACACCTTTTGGGGTGAGGTGGCAAAGATGCCACATGGCACCTATTTGAAATTATGTCTTATGGTAGAAGAATAAAGAGGATATTATCTCATATGATAAGTGAGGAAGAGGGGCTCGGCGGCTGGGAGGAAATGGACGCGATAATCTCTGTGTGGCGATGGCTGTTCGCGAGAGCAAACGGATGAGATGGATAATGTAAAAATGTATGTGCGTGCATGTATGTGTGTGTGTATGTGTATGTATGCATATGTGTATATATGTGTGTGTGTATCTATGTGTGTATGCATGTGTGTGTGTATGTATGCATGTATGTATATTTGTATGTGTGTGTATGCATGCATGTGTGTATATGAGTGTATGTAAGCATGCATGTGTGTATATGTGTGTGTATGTAAGCATGCATGTGTGTACATGTATGTGTGTATGTATGCATGTGTAAATGTGTAGATGTGTGTGTGTGTGTGTATGTATGCTCTATTTTGCTATCTCTATGTATGCATGTGTGTATATGTGTATGTGTGTGTATGTGTGTGTATGTATGCATGCATGTGTGTATATGTGTATGTGTGTGTATGTATGTATGTGCATGTATGTGTGTATGTGTGTGTATGTGTATGTATGCATATGTGTATATATGTGTGTGTATCTATGTGTGTATGCATGTGTGTGTGTATGTATGCATGTATGTATATTTGTATCTGTGTGTATGCATGCATGTGTGTATATGTGTGTATGTAAGCATGCATGTGTGTATATGTGTGTGTATGTAAGCATGGATGTGTGTACATGTATGTGTGTATGTATGCATGTGTAAATGTGTAGATGTGTGTGTGTATGTATGCTCTATTTTGCTATGTGTATGTATGCATGTGTGTATATGTGTATGTGTGTGTATGTATGCATGCATGTGTGTATATGTGTATGTGTGTGTATGTATGTGTGTGCATGTATGTGTGTATGTGTGTGTGCATGTGTATGTATGCATATGTGTATATATGTGTGTATGTATGTGTGTATCCATGTGTGTGTGTATGTATGCATGTATGTATATTTGTATGTGTGTGTATGCATGCATGTGTGTATGTAAGCATGCATGTGTGTATATGTGCATGTATGTAAGCATGCATGTGTGTACATGTATGTGTGTATGTATGCATGTGTAAATGTGTAGATGTGTGTGTGTGTGTATGTATGCTCTATTTTGCTATGTGTATGTATGCATGTGTGTATATGTGTATGTGTGTGTATGTATGCATGCATGTGTGTATATGTGTATGTGTGTGTATGTATGTGTGTGTATGTATGTGTGTGCATGTATGTGTGTATGTGTGAGTGTATGTGTATGTATGCATATGTGTATATATGTTTGTCTATGTATGTGTGTATGCATGTGTGTGTATGCATGTGTGTGTATGCATGTGTGTGTATGTATGCATGTATGTATATTTATATGTGTGTGTATGCATGCATGTGTGTATATGTGTGTATGTAAGCATGCATGTGTGTATATGTGTGTGTATGTAAGCATGCATGTGTGTACATGTATGTGTGTATGTATGCATGTGTAAATGTGTAGATGTGTGTGTGTGTGTATGTATGCTCTATTTTGCTATGTGTATGTATGCATGTGTGTATACATGTATGTGTGTGTATGTATGCATGCATGTGTGTATATGTGTATATGTGTATATGTGTGCATGTATGTGTGTATGTGTGTGTATGTGTATGTATGCATATGTGTATCGATGTGTGTGTATGTATGTGTGTATGCATGTGTGTATGCATGTGTGTGTGTATGTATGCATGTATGTATATTTGTATGTGTGTGTATGCATGCATGTGTGTATATGTGTGTATGTAAGCATGCATGTGTGTATATGTGTGTGTATATAAGCATGCATGTGTGCACATGTATGAGTGTATGTATGCATGTGTAAATGTGTAGATGTGTGTGTGTGTATGTATGCTATATTTTGCTATGTGTATGTATGCATGTGTGCATATGTGTATGTGTGTGTATGCATCCATGCATGTGTGTATATGTGTATGTGTGTGTATGTATGTGTGTGCATGTATGTGTGTATGTGTGTGTATGTGTATGTATGCATATGTGTATATATGTGTGTGTATGTATGTGTGTATGCATGTGTGTGTGTATGTATGCATGTATGTATATTTGTATGTGTGTGTATGCATGCATGTGTGATATGTGTGTATGTAAGCATGCATGTGTGTATATGTGTGTGTATGCATGTGTAAATGTGCAGATGTGCATGTGTATGTATGTGTGTGTGTATGTATGCTCTATTTTCCTATGTGTATATATGAATGTGTGTATATGTGTATGTGTGTGTATGTATGCATGTGCAAATGTGTAGATGTGTGTGTGTGTATATGTATGTGTGTGTGTGTATGCTCTATTTTCCTATCTCTATCTTCCTTTCTTTTCATCATTCTTTATCTCTCTCTCTCTCTCTCTCTCTCTCTCTCTCTCTTTCCCTCTCTCTCTCTCATCTCTCTCTTTCTTTCTCTCTCTCTTTCTCTCTCTATCAATAGACAATAAAACAATCACTTACAAGTATGTCCTTTTGGATCGTTGTCATCAAAGCATAATGTAGGTCATCTATCGTTGAATTCCAAACAATCGACGCCAAAGAACTTCTGCAAAATCAAAGAGAAGAGAAATTATAAGACCTAAAACATAGAGAAAGACAAAGGCTAACAGTACGCGCACTACTTACCAAGATCTTAGATCTAAACCGAGGGAGAGTGTGTGTGTGTAGAGAGAGATCTCTATGTGTGTGTGTGCACAAGACAATGGAGTTCGCAATTCGCTTCTCGTGTGCAAGTTCGAGAGAAGACAAACAGTACTCAAACACGAGCAAAAAAGTGAAGTTTTTCTCTCGGGTTCCTGATATGTTTAAAAGTCGGCCTCGGTATAGACATCGGTATGGACGTCGATATGGGCGTCAGTAACTTCCAGTAAATTATTGATGCTTATACCGATGCTCATACTGACGCTTATACCGACGTCTATGGGGCACACCGATGATCCGTTTAAAACAGTCATATCGACGGTCACTTGATTGTCGGTATCTTTAAGTCATGTTTTCCAGCGTTTATACTGGCGCCACGAGTGACCGTCGGTATAAGCGGCGTCGATATGCCCCTCATATGTTGTAGTGTCAAGAAGATCTTAGAAGGTACTTATTTCATGTCTTCTATTTCCTTAATCTTGAATTTATCTTGAAATATCTTGAGGTACTACTTTTATCCTCCTTGAATTTAAACTCCTTCTTAAAGTTTTAATTCCTTTGAGGATCATACCTAACTTCAAGACCTAAACTAGGATTGAAAGATAATTATCATCCCACGGTCCGATGTCCCTTACCATCTTTCCTACATCAATCTGAGTATAAAATCTGGTGTCCCATACCACCCTATTTTATATTCACATTAATGTGTGGGTGATACTTATCCTAAAGTCAAAACATCTCTTGATAGAGTACCTTCTTGCTTCAATTATTTACGAAACTTTTGAAGTTTCAGGCATTACCTCTAACTAGATTTTCTAGGTTTTGATTCCTTCACATGATCGTCTCACAATCATGTGCTTTATCTTGGAAACTTGAAAACCTCTTGGTGGAGCATCCATCCTTCTTTTCTAGGGTTTTCAAACGAAAACCAATTAGAATTCCAAGTACTTGAATTTTCATAGATTCAAGTTCAATTGGTTTATTCTTGACCAATTTATAGTGACAAGAGTTTTTCACTTCTTGTCTTCGGATTCTTTTTTTTTTACTGATGCTATAGGTACCTACCCCGGGGATTTTATAGGAATCTTTCTACTACTTAAGTCTTAAGCATCCACTCATGCTTTCTGGATTTGTACCAAAATCCCTTTAAGGATAGGCAAACATTATGTTTTACCTTCCACAAACTTAATTACTGTCGATACGATTGCAGGCTATATTCTTGGAATTTCGTTACTCTGTTCAGACTTGGAAGAGCTTACTCTTTTCACATTTTTCCATTGGATAAATGGAACTTGAGTGAATATATCCCAAAAGGAATTTTTTATTGCCAATACTTGGGCAATCTACAGAGTAGTTCAAATCGCAAGTTCTTGGATAATCATGGCCAAGCCTGATCAAGTCTGGTTGATCTTGCAACTAGAATAAAGACTTAGTCTTTATCTTTAAGATCTCTTGAACTATCTAAAGCTTCTTTGATTACCTGCAGGATTTTTAGAGATATTTCCCTTATTCAAGTCCAAGCATACACTAATGCCTCTCAGAGTCCAAAATTAAGAATCTTTGATATACCTTTAGGTTATATCATAATTTGGACTTCCCCCCTTTAGGTCTCTATAGGTCCATGCAAACGCATCCCTATATTCCCATAATAAAGCTTCAAGCTCTACTTCTTCTTCTTCACTTAGGTCTTCCCTTATGTATGTACATCGCTC
Organism: Ceratopteris richardii; assembly: GCA_020310875.1. Taxonomy (NCBI): domain Eukaryota; kingdom Viridiplantae; phylum Streptophyta; class Polypodiopsida; order Polypodiales; family Pteridaceae; genus Ceratopteris; species Ceratopteris richardii. The sequence continues at coordinate 48,266,526 of CM035426.1, read as the reverse complement.
TTTGTTCTCTTCAATGGTTATTACAATTTATTTGGTTTTTTTAATTATCATATACTTCTCCTATGGTGGCCTCTCTCTTACCCATTCGTACCAAAATTTTCAGATCTTCAACTTCATATTTCTTGAAATTCTCTCATACATTGAACAATGATTCCTCCTCTGCTTGTTTCACTGCTTTTCTTTTCTTTTTCTTTTGACTACCTTCACTTTCATCCCTTGAATTTACCGTTTTGATGCTTGTGAGAGGTTCTTCTTCTTTTTGGGTAGATACTCCTACATTTTGTAGATAGTTCTCCTCTCAGTGAAAGCCACTATCCATCACAATGGACTCTATAGAGATCATTGTTGCCCTCTTCTTCCTTTATGTCCTCATTAGAGTCACACTCTTCTAGCAAGGGTTCACACATGAACAAAGAGATATCATAAGTCTCCTCATTACAATGAGGCATCCACTATTCTTCATTGAGAGCAATGTCCATAGTGGCTAAAATTTTTGCCCAACCATGAGACTCAAATTCCTCATCTAGAAAGATCATCGGTGTGTAGGCTAGGTCTCTAATGAGTCTGGTTCCTCGAGAAGTTCCTTATTCTCTTGCTTTTAGGCATATTTCCTCTTTGTTTGCAAATTTGCATATCCACAAGTGAGTATCCTCATGCATCCAAGATGGATCAAAAGAACTTACTGAATGCACAGAGATTGAATCCTCTTGCACCTTGTGGATAGGATTCCACTATAGGGCTGATACATCTCTAAAGGTATAATCCTCTAGATTGACCTTGGTTGTGGCCCCTAAGTGTTGTAAGTACAAGGAGTTGGTTCCCCAATCTTGTACTATTTGCAATTGCCATAGGAAGGGTCTTCCTAGGATCATTTCATAGATGTTACTTTTGCCAAAGTCACATATAGCAAAGATGTGTTCAAACTCTACACTACAAGTGGTTAGAGTTATCCCTCATAGCAATCCTTGAGGTCTTTCAATATGACCATCAACCATTAGAAGCTTCATTCTAGTTGTTCTTAATGTGGGTTTGCCCCATTGCTTCCACAAGGGATGTGGTTGCAATCGCAACACCCTCACCCGAATCTAAGATAGATTTGGTTGTGTAACCTTGGTAGGTGATTGGAAGATAAATATTACCTTTTTCACCTTCACTTATGTCTCCTATTTTGTCTAGAGGCATCTCTAGGACTTTTTGCTTAGAGCCTACTTTTGATATATTGCAACCAAGTTCTGGAACTTGATTCACCAAATGTTTTGACAACTCGGATTTTATTTTGAGTAGCTCTTCTAAGGTGAGATGAAACTACACCTTACTGTTGTTCATGAATTTGGTGTTTCTTGGAACCAGAGTCTTCATTTCTTATCAATATTGTGGGAGCTCGAATTTGAAGAGATTCAGATTCCCATTGGCCCATGAATTGTGGAAATTCCTGTACATAATTAGATTCAAAATCTAATCTTTCATCTTCTTGTTGCTCTACTAGGTCCCCATAAATAGATGGAAGGTCTTGGGGAAATTGATCATGAAGATCATCAATTTAAGGAATAGGAGGGGGATTACCCTTCTCCTTGGCCCATTTTTCTTCTTGTATTTCCTGCAAGAACTATTGAGAGTATTGTTGAATTGAAAGAGGTGTCCGGGCAACATTCATGGAATCAAGAACATAAACTTTCATTGGTGGTGACTTTTCTCTTTCAACAACTGTTTGAGCTTGTGGAGCCAAAGAATCCTACGACTTATTTACGGATTGGTCTAGTCTTTCTAGTTAGCCTTGGAAATGCAAACCTGGTTTGATAGAATTTTTCTGATTGAACAATTGATTTGCCTTGAGTATAGCTTGAGCTATTTTACCATTTTCATGCAACTATTTTGTTCCTTCAATCTCTAAATCTACTCTAGGGTAACTCTTAACTAAGTTTGTAGTTGTTGGCCCTTCTTGAAGTCGCGCATGGTAGGCCTTGAACATCATGTCCAAGCCTTCTGGCATTGGATCTACGAGATCATTAGGAAGTAATGGTGCAAGTATCAAATGGGTCAAGGTGAAGCATGGGAATGAATTCAGTGTTTAAGATCTTGGAGTGCTCAATATTTTCTTGGAATTGAAGTTATTCATGTAGAAAATGGTGTTTACCTAGCTCAAAGAAATACTTGCTAGGTTTACTTTATAAGTATCATATGAGTGGATGTAAGCCACTAACACAACCTATGGATCCAAAGACTAAGCTATGTGTAGGTGAAGGGGAGCCTCTTGAAGATATCTCACCATATAGAAGAATAATTGGAAGCCATAATTATGCTACCATCATAAGACCTGAGTTGTGCTATGTTGGAGTTCTTTCTCGAATTTTGATTTCACTAGTTGATTTTCATATGAATGTATCCAAGAGAGTGCTTATGTACATCAAGAATACTATCAACCAAGGCTCATACTATCCTTATGAAGATGGATTACAACCACTAGGCTTTTGTGATGGTGATTGGGCTAGTTCAAAGGAGGACAAAAGGAGCACATATGGCTATTTCTTCATGCTAAGTCAAAGAGCTATCTCATGGATGTCCAATAAGCAACCTATAATTGCATTATCATCTACTTAGGTTGAGTATAGGGCCTTAGCACTTACTACATGTGAGATCATGTGGCTCAAGAATCTCCTCTAAGACTCGGATGTGGAGGTCAATGAGTTTATTGTATTTCAAGATAACATACCAAGCATTCATCTAGTAAGCAACCCTATGTTCCATGCAAGAAGCAAGCCCATAGAGATCCATTATCACTTCATCAGAGACAAGGTAATATCAAAGGAAGTGGACATCAAGTATATCAACACAAATGAGAAACTAGTAGATATTTTGACCAAATTCATGGACAAAAGCAAGTTGGAGAAGTTCATAATCAACCTCAACTTGAAGGATATCAATGGAGACTAGAACTTGAGCTTGAGTGGGAGTGTTACAAATTTAGAAAGCTCGAGCATGTGTGTGAACTAAGGTTAAAGTCAAGTGCCACATCAGTTCACGTTTTGTTAAAGTCTACAACTACCTTTCCATGAGTTTTCCATCTAACTTGATGGAGAAAAGTCATGGATTCTGGAGGCATGATTTGAATTCAAATTGTACATGAAGTTTTGAGCAATATATAAGCAATAGATTGGAAGGAAGTCATGGCCACCCTCTAGCTTCATTTGGGCACTTGTAGGCTCTCACAAGGAGCTTACACTCTATGTCTAAGCTACCCCTTGCTAGTTGGAATCTTCTCTTAGCCTGAGATTTTTTATCATCTATATCTCATTGAAAAGTTGTCTATTTCATGAGCAAGATAGCTGATCAAACAGACAACTAGGTCTAAGCTACCCCTTGCTAGTTGGAATCTTCTCCTAGGCTGAGATTTTTTATCATCTATATCTCATTGAAAAGTTTTCTGTTTTGTGAGCAATATTTCTTTTGAGTATACTCTTAATATAAAGTGTTCATTCTGTTTGTGTTTATTGTGCTTGAAATCTCAGTCATCTATCTCTACATATTTTTGTTGGAGTTTGAGGTCTACGAAAGCACACAAATAGCACAAGGAAGAAGAAGAAGAAGAAGCTTGGAGCACAACACACAATACTTAATGTATTACCAAGAGAATGTACAAAGATAAGTAACCCATTAGAGTTATAGGCCTATATACAATCCAGGGGGGAAAAAGCCTCCAAAAGAGGAAAAAAAGGGCCCCGATGGTCCTAGTGTGTTCACACGCATCACTACCTAAATATATTAACAAATCCCCCTAGGAGTGATGCGGTGAATGAGGAGTTGGCATCCATGTATAAGGAAGTGCCAAGCTATGTGGAATCATTCCACAAAAGGAAGTAAGCCAAAGCTTTGTGGAAAGCTTCAAACTTCTCCCTAGGCAGAATGAGAGTGCACCTCAATATGCTTAGTGTGAACATGGAACACAGGGTTCCTCGCAACTCTCAATGCACTCTGACTATCAATGAAGATGGTGGCAGCAAAAGACTGACCAACACCCAAATGAGCCATAAGAGTCTGAGCCACGCAACTTAACAGTCACTCCCAAAGCTTCCCTATACTCAACCTGACAACTGGAAGTGGCCACAATAGGCTTCTTCTTGCTCAACCAAGATATACATGATCTACCAAGCATGAAGCAAAAGCCACTAGTTGTGGACACATGAGTGTCATAGCAACCAAACTAGTCAGAGTCAGAAAAAGCATGTAAATCTGGCGGTAGTGATCCCTCCTTGGGATAAAACAATCCAAGTAGCCACGTACCACTCAAGTAACAAAAGATGCGCTTAACTTCCTGCCAATGCTTGACACCAGGCAATGCATAAACCTGCTCATCTGTGAGACAACAAACTAAATATCTGGCCGAGTAATGCACAAGTAAATCAAGCATCCAATAGCCTATTGATAGAGAACAATATCAAATGCATCTCCATCATCATGAAGACTCAACCCTCAACTTGTATCCAGAGGAGTGGTAATAGGTTTACACCCTTCAAGGCCAAAATAGTGCAATAATGTGTTAGTATATTTTTTTTGTCAGAAAGCTATTTCTACCATCAACTTGCATAAATTGAATGCCCAAATAATGATCAAAATGCCACAAATCTGACATCTCAAATGAGGCATGCAAATCAGCCTTAATATCAACAATATGCTTTTCATGAGGACCAATGAGAAGCATGTAATCAACATACAACAATGATCAGAACCACATCATTTGCACGCTTAACATGTATGGTGCTCTCAGTTGGACTATTCTCAAAACCATGTGTAATCAGGTAGGCATGTATTACACGGCTGAAAAACATACACTTCTTCATGCAACTCACCACTAAAAAATGCAGTTTTAATGTCTAATTGATGTACATTCAACCATGATGAGCTACAAGTGCACATGCTATGGAAAGTAGTCATTCGGCATGTAGGAGCAAAGGTCTCATCAAAATCAATGCCTCTTTCTTGAGCATAACCCTTTGCAACAAGCCTAGCCTTATACCTGTCAATTGCTCAATCAGCTTACGCCTTTTCCCTTCTTTCCACCCTTGCATTTTCCTTTTCTAGCATATAGGACCTATGAGTGACCATCCTTCTTGGATGTGTCTCCTATGGCAACCTCTTCTACCACTAGTGTGGGATCAACTCCTCAAGAGTTGTTAGAGGATCTCTATAGAAGATGGTAGTAATGATGGGTTTCCACTTGTCTTCCCCTCTCAGCCCATTAAGAGTAATCCCCATGAGGAATAGCAACCAATGGATGCGAATTGCTCCCTCAACTCCTTCACACTCAAGGTGTAGTCAACAATAGATTGACCACTATCCTTCTTTAAGGAATGCAGTTCATTCTTAAGCTGCATCTTTTTTCTTCTTGTGGAAGTGGCGTATATCTTCTCTAACACCTCCTAGACATCTCTAGCATGATCAAACACTGATATATGACCAATCATAGTGTTAGAGATTATATGTGATATGTAGAAGATAGCTCTCCTATTCCTTTCCTCCCACTCCTTCAACATCTTCAATTCTCGATTAGTGAACTTTGGATCTTTGGTATCCACATCAGGTTTATCTTCATCTCCACACACAACACGTTGTAAACCTTTTCTCATGAGGTAGTTCATGACTCTAAACCTCCATTGCTAGTAGTTGTCTTTGTTAAGAAACTCCACTTTTTTACCTAGATGTGCCATAATGAATGGGAAATTAGGGTTATACTGAAATGTACCTCTTAGCCTTGATGTCCAAGATTTTTTGTCCTTCTCCTAGAGTCTTCAAAGGTTTTTTCCATATCTAATACCAACTATTGGAATTTGATCCCTCAGATTTGCACACTAGAAGTGAAATGAGCCCAATACCTAGGGCCCTTCATACACCTTTTCTACTACCCTATAACAAAGCTCTGATTCACCTGCCTTACACTGATCCAAATCATCTAAGCTTCTATCCACATAGCATGATTCATAAGTTTTCTAACAAGATATAGAACACCTCAGATGGATCTGTTTAGGTCACTCAGTAACTTTGTACAAAATAAACCATGCAGAGATGTAGGATATGCACAAATTAGGATTATAGAGATACACGAATTACTTTGCACATAAAATAGATTTCAAGAAGCCCTCTTAGAGAAAGTAAAATACATATATAAGCTACACAATGCACTTTAAATCTCTTGAATTGGATATGTACACAAGGATTTAGAACTATTATAAGCAGACTATGTCTATACCTACAAGAGATTAGAGGGGTGTGGGCTTGATAGCTCCTCCTTGCTCCTCCCCTATGCATATAACACCCTCCTCTACATTTTTCTAGCTTTCATTATTGTGTTTTCAGCTCCTTGAGCCTTGGATGACTCTCTCCTTGAGCCTTCTTGAGTATATGCCTCTTGGTCTTCATTGACCAACAAGACTTCCATGCATTTGATGACTACACCTTCTTTTATAGATTTTGGATGCCTCTCTTGACTTTTCCACCACCTTAGGATTGGCTTGCCTGACCTTGCCCGACTTTCAGATTGCCTTAAGTGATTTCAGTCATGAATTTTGTCCATATTAAGGTCTTTTGACCCCTTTATCCACTTAAAGCTTGCATAGTTCATATTTTCAACAAAAAATTCCTCAAAGAATGCAAGGTTTTCATGAGGTTGATCTTGATCTATCATCTAGGCACAGACCCCTTTGTTTAGTAAGATATATTTTGTATAAAAAGTTTCAAATTCAAGATCTTTTGTTGCACAATTTTTTTGAAATACAAATCCATACATGTATAATTTTAGGGGAAGACCAACTACTCCGATAGCACTCATCCATAAAAATGTTATTGGCACAAATAACATGAAAACGTTTAATTAAATCTTGTTGGAAAAGGAAACAACAAATATTCTTGGCCAAAATTTATTTGCAATTATCGTCGAATAAGTTTCTTCAAACTGGGTTGGATTGAATGCCCTAAATATGTTTATGCAATCATCATCTTCAAATAGACCATGTTTTTTTACTGTAGCATCATTATAGCACATAGAGGAGTAGCACCTAGAACCCTAGCGAATCCCCTCATATGATATGGATTCAATTTCCAATTATGAAAACCTTGAAAAATTAAAATAAACTAAAAGTTCGTTGCTATTCTAAAGTTGGTGCAAAGAACCAACCACATTGTCTTAAAGGATAAATTAAGAATATAAAGACAAAAACTATAGCTGATGCAAAAAAAAAATCATTATAGGGGTGCAATTCTATCAACCTTGAGAGATCAAAATTGTGTCACATAATTATATCAAAGAAAACGAGTTATGAAGAGCAACAAACTTCCATAACCCCCTTTATTGGCACCAACATGTGAAGTTTCCCTATACTTCAAGACACCATAATAGAAGCAATGAATGGTCCAAGCTATTAGTAAGAGTAGATATTGCAGACATCAAGATATTGTATCTAAGTATGAACTCGCTAGCATGTGAGTGTACCACAAAGTCACAAAGATCGTACCTATAAACCATCAACCCAAATCAAAGTAAGCAGTGGGAAAAAGTAGTAGGCCATATCAACCCACAAAAACAAAATTATCTCCTCTCATCCAGTTTTCCATACTATCAATTAAATCTTTTGGTTCTTTGGAAGATTTTTGAGTGGCAATTATATAACTCACCAAAACAATTTTGGATTCCCATTTTCTTTTTTTATTAGATAGAAAATTGTTGGATTGTGTTGGTTTCAATTTGATTTTCTCAAAGTCAAAAATAAATTTCTAAGTAGGAAAGTTTTTTAAAATCTACATTGTATTTGACCTAATTTTGTTTTCTTTATATTAATCTTGCATGTATTTGGTAGGGATGCTTTGTTACTCCTTTTTATTTTAGACGTGGGCTCATCCACCCCTACCTTCAAAACATTTGTTAAACATATTATCATTTAGCATTTTGTATTATTGAGATAGCACATGCCTTGGACAAAAAAATGTGTACTGTTATGATACTTTAAAGATAGATATTCATTAATGTTCAGGATTTACTTTTTGTTGAAAATCAAGCCCCAACCTTAGGAGCTTATGGAGTCATTGGATTGTTGACACTTTGAGCAATGTGAAGCAAGAGGTCAAGTACGACAACTCATACTCAATTTTGAATTTCAAATCCCCCTCATAATAGTAAATTATCACCTATCACACTTAGATGTGATGAAGCCTACAATTTAGGAAAAGGGATCCCTATCACTTAGGGAATTTGATCAAAGTCTTACATACACACAATGTACTTCAAAATTGTAAGATCATTATCTCTCATAGAATTTGAATAAGCTAGTAGACCCCTTGCGAAGCAAGCCCCCTACTTGCTTAAGAATTCCTATAAATACTTTGAGTTTCCATATCTCACACTCATATTTTTGTGTGTAGGAGCTCATTAGCTCTAAGTAATAAGCAATGTTCCCTTATCATTTTATATCCATTTCTTATAATATTTAGTTTTTTTTAAATCTAATATTTTCTTCTAAAGTAGGATTGAATCTCAAGTCTAAAACTTAGATATTTTGCAGTAAATTGATTATGGAGTGAATAGGTGTCTTTGTGTGCATGTCTAATGAAGGCAACAAGTAGTCTATCTTGGAGGCATTGATTCCCATAGTAGAATCAAGCACTTTGAGTGAGATAATTTGCATTATGAAGGTCTTATAGTACGTCTTGAGTGTGCAAAATCTCTTGGGTTCAATCTCCAAGATTTCAGAGAACCATTTGTTTGAGTGAACAGAGGTATCTATCAGCATACTTGTGAGGCCATCTATGCTTCAAAGCTACAAAGGGAAGGTGTATATTCTCCTGTCAGTGATATCAGAGCATTTTGATATACAGAGACATTCAAAGAGGAATAGAAGGAGCCATTGAAGGACTTGGAGGAAGAAGAGCTACTGATTCGAGAACAAGACCACACAACCAACTCAAGGAAAGTCTATTAGTGAAGAAGCAAAGCATCTAACCTATCTCTTTTGGTACTTGTGAAGTACATAGGTAAAGATATTTATACTCTTCAATCTTCTTACATGAAAAGGTTCATGTTAGAAATAGCATTTAGATTGAGAAATTAGATAAAAACAATTACCAACTATGGAAGTTTAGAATGTGTAGCTTCCTCATAAGAAAGGGTTTATAGGGTCTTATTAGTGGGACAGCTACTAGAACTAGTTTGGGAGAGAATCCAACTCTTGAATAGTCATGGATCTTTAGAAAGTGGAATGAGAGAGTTAAGAGAATTGTTTTCATTTAATCCCATCATATTTGCAATGCAATTATAGGGCATATACAAGATCTAGACACTTCAATGAAAATTTGGGAAACCCTAGAAAGACTATACTCCACTTTAACCAAAGTCAAGAAGATTCAAGAATGAACTCAATAACTTGAGGAAGACACCTAGCAATATCAATTACTATATTTTGAAGATAAAAGAATTAAGTGATACATTGGGATCCATAGGTTGTCATATAGATGATGATGACCTTGTTGCATACACATTAAATGGGTTTATGGATGATAAGAAGTGGAAGGATTTCACCACTTCTATATGTGTCAAAGATAATCTTCTCAACTTTCAGAAATTAGTGCCCTTTATGGTGAATGATGAGATGAACATTGGAGGCTCAAAGGCGAAGGGCAATGAATCCCAAGCATTTTATGTGGGCAAAGGAAGAGGTAGAGGAAGAAATCAAGGTGGAGGTAGAGGAAGGCAAGGAAGAGGATCAAATGGATATCTTCATCAATACCAAGGAGGAAATTTCTCTTCGTGAAGAGGAAGAGGCATATTCAGAGGAAGATACAACCAAAATTGAGACAACAAAAATTGAGAAGGATGTCTTATATGTGCCAAGTATGGCCACTATGCAAGGGATTGCTATCAAAGGGAAAAGACCAATTCATCATACAAATGACAAGGTAATTATGCATCTACTTCAAATGAGAGTGAAAGCATGTTAGCTATGATGTAAATGAGTGGCTACAAGACACAAGGGCCAAGCACATGGTACATTGATAGTGGATGTAGCAATCACATGAGCTATAACAAGGATTTCTTTTCAAACATGCAAGTTCCATAATCCATGTGGATAAAGGTGATGATACACTCATGCTATCACACACATAGGTGATGTTATGTTGGATGGTTCCCACAAGGCTATATGTTTGAAGAATGTTCTTTATGTTCCCACAATCATAAATAATCTTGTTTATGTTGATCAAATGTTTGAGAGAGGATTGCAGGTCAAGTTCAACTAGAAGGGATGCCTTGTGGAAAACCCTAAAAAAGAGGTACAAGTTGGTAGCCAAAGGCACAAGGGAAGGAAGTTCATTCACATTGGATGTAAAAACAAATCTCAATCACACTACCTACTTCACATATGCAAGCAGAAAGGTAGTATAATTGGAGTTATAGCACAAAAGGTATGGACATATAAATACTTAGAGATTCAAGGATATGAAAAGGAAGAGGTTATTACTTGGCTTACCAAATGTTTAAAGTTAGAATCTTACGAATCTTTGTGAATCTTGCCAATTGGTAAATAGATTAGATTATCTTTCAAAAAAAGCAGTTTGTGAGCTATCATCCACTTGACCCAATTCATACAGATGTTTGGGGGCCAACAAAGGAGAACTCGATTGGAGGCACTAGATACTTTGTAACTTTCATTGATGACTACAAAAGGATGACTTGGCTTTATTGTATGAGGAATAAGTCTGATGTCTTTTATTATGTCAAGAAGTTCAGAGCCATCATAGATAAGGAATGTGATAGGTATATCAAATGTTTAAGTTCAAATGGAAGGGGAGACTATTTCTTCCATGAATTCTTCGATTTCCTGGATTCAAATGGCATCAATAGAAAAATTACATGCATGTACACACCACAACAAAATGTTGTAGTAGAAAGGAAGAATAGGTACATTTCACAATGTGCTAGGACTATGATGAAGGAAATAGGAATGTCTGATTCCTATTGTTCAGGTGGAACAAGCACAACAATATACATTATGAATAGAACTCTCACATTCAATATACATGCTACAACATCTTATGAAGATTTTTATAGTAGAAAACCAAATGTGTCACACGAGAATGTTTGGTTGTACTTGGTATGTTTTGTTTCCAAGTGAATTACGAAGAAAATTTGATAATATGTTATAGCTATGTGTATTTATAGTGTATACAAATGAACAAAAGGGATATAGATGCTCTAAACCTAGAACAAAGAAGAAAAAGGCATCAAGGGATGTTAAATGTGATGAACTTTTACCTTGGTATTCTTCAAAAGGCATCCATGCAAGCAACTAAAGATGAAGAAAGGAAGACTTCAAGCAAAGAACTAGAAAGCATAGTCCTTAGTGAACCAAAGTATTTGATTAAACACTCATCATGGAATGGAGGAAGTCCTACATAAAGCCAACTTATTGATGCAAGGAGCAAGGGCAAAACAAAAATCACAGAAATAGAAGAAGAAGAAGAAGAAGAAGACTTATGGATTGAGCTAAATGCAAATCATCATGCAAAGAAGGGGTACAAATCAAAGTTCAATAATGAATATCCAAATCAATGGAATGGTGAGATAAGAAGATCTCATAGGGTAAGGTATCCAATTGAAAGACGTACCTATGATTCATTCATGGCTATACATGATGTATATATGAGTGAAGTTGTTGAAGAACCCAGATGCTTTGAAGTAGCCAATACATGCAAGGATTGGCAAATTCTACATAGGAGGAGATCAAGGATTTGGAGGACAATCACACTTGGACATTAGTATCAAGGAAGATGAAAGTCATTCATAACAAGTGCACATACAAGGTAAAGAAGTAATCAAATGGTAGCATTGCTATGTATAAATTAGGCTTGTAGCAAAAGGTTTTTCTCATACATATGGAGTGAATTATGAAGAAACATTTAGCCCTGTGGCTAAGGTAAATATCATTAGAACAATGATTACAATTGTAGCTAGCAAGCATTGGAAGATGTATCACCTTGATGTGAAGAATGCTTTTCTAAATGGAGAGCTAGAAGAGGTAGCATACATGTATCAACCATTAGGTTTTGAAGATAAAGTCATAGATGTTTTTTTTTGCAAGTTAAGGGAGTCACTATATCATCTCAAGCAATCCCTCAGAGCGTGGAATCAAAGGCTTGTAGACTACTTGATTAGTTATGGATACAAACAAAGCAAATCGGATTCATCATTTATTCTACAAAAGAGGGTGAAGCTTTTATCTACTTATGTGCATATGTAGATGCTTGATTATTACATGTGATAATGAAGAAGGCATCAAGGACATCAAAGAAAGGCTTGGAAAGGAGTTCAAGATCTCAAAACTTGGAGATCAAAGATGTTTCTTAGGTATTGAAGTAATATATAAGGACAATAGTATATGGCTTATGCATAGAAAGTACATATTGGATGTATGGAAGAAGTATTGACTCACAAAGTCCAAACCATTGAGCAACCCAATGGAAATAAATACAAAATAACTTAAATGGAAGGTAATGAAGTTCACGATGCACTCTTGTACATGTCTATAGTGGGCTCTTTGAATCATGCTAGTATCATAAGACCTGACCTAGCATATATAGTTGGTGTGCTATCTCAATTCATGCACACACTTAGGGTTCCACTATTTTCCAACCCTATGTTCCATGAAAGGATCAAACACATAGAGGCACATTATCACTACACTAGGGAAAAGTGTTGGTGAAGGAGGTACAAGTTCAAAACATAAGTACCAAGGATCGATGTGCTCACATTTTCACCAAGGCATTGGACTCAATCAAGCTAAAAAAGTTCAAAAGAGGCATTGGATTGATGGAGCTAGGTTGAAGGCTTGAATGTTGAAGCTTGAGGGGAAGTGTTGAAAATAAAGATCCAACTTTAGGAGCTTATGGACCCATTGGATTGCTGACACTTGGATCAGTGTGAAGCAAGAAGTCAAACACAAGAAATCGTACTCAAATTTGAATTTGAAACCCCCCTCATAGCAATAAATTATCACCTATCACATTTAGGTGTGATGTTGACAGTCAAGGTCACAACACAAGCAGCGAAGCGCATCAATGAAGTGGACACACAAGAAGAAGGAGCATGTAGGGAGCTTCACCACTCTGCCTATTCAGAGACCTCTAGTGACTCAAAGGAGGAAATACCATGGCTTCGGAAGACATGCAGGGTCCAACTCCAGGTAGAAAATTCATGACTACTGTAGAGGGAGATTACCGTACTTCCTTGCAGTATGTGTCTACCAATGCCCAGGAGATCCCCATCTACCTGGATGGCTTAAACAGATCTGTGGCTAGGATGGTAACTTCCATGAATGCCACGATCGTGCCCCGACCTGCTGTTAAGTACGAGGGAGGAGCATACATAGACAAAATTGGTCACATCTACATCATAACTGAATTTCCTGAGATGATCAATGAAAGGGGAGAGTTAATGGAACCAGAAAACTCCGGAAGAACAAACCCTGAGGAGCTAGTGACTACCCCTAGAGGGAGATCCCAAGTAACTTGAGTCTTGAGAGGAGACTTGATACCTCAAGACGACTACTTATTGGAAGTCTATATGATCCATGGATCAGACTTATTGCTTCAAACAGACTTACCTGCTCCAGGGAGAGAAGAGAGCCCCATGACATTTTATGAGCTGAAGGATCCAGAAGATGAAATTAGACTCACATACTTGGACAAAAATCGGAGGAGATATTGGCCAGTTAGTGCCTTGGACAGGGCTCGACTGAGATACATGGGTGTGCTTGTATTCCCTCAGAGAGATCAGGCAACTACTTCGCAGAACCCTTTTGGAAATCAACAAGAGACAGAACACACCACGTCAGGACAGACCAGCCAACAAAGTGTGCCAAACCGTACTCATGTGCAATTTGCAACTCCAGGAGTGCAAACACACAATCAGGCCCACGAAGGGGTAGGTAATCAGTACCGACCACCAGTAAGACCACGACCACCAGTAGGATGACAATCGGGAATGCCCCCAATTAGACCAGCAGTCCCTGTCTTCCCTGTAATGCCGAGGCCGCCTGAACCAATGAGAAGGTTGAGACCTATCCAAGTGGCCAAGTGTGTAAGAAATCATTATGATGGATTGGGAGAACTCTACGATCACATTGCTGAGTTTAAACAGGTTCTAAGGGCAGAACAAGTAGACGACTTCTTTGTGCAGTATGAGTCTTTTGGACTCACCCTCACAGGGACGGCTCTAACTTGGTTCCAGCCATTAGACCCTAATCAATTTGGAAACATGGAACAATTCTTTCAAGAATTCGTTGGGGAATTCACGAAGAGAGGGATTAAACACAATTCCGCGTCTTTAATCCATAGTTTTAAACAGAACCCTAATGAAACAATGAAAACAGCAGCCAGGAGATTCAATCAGTATGTGGATAGATGCCCCGTGGCTGAGAGACCCACTCAGCAAAAAATGATTTCATTATTTTTGGATGGAATCACGAATGGAACACTAAGAACCTTAGTTTACGTGAAGAGGTTACAAATCCTGAGTGAATGTCTTCAGGAATGCATTGATCTAGAAGATAACCTAGCTGAGGACCTCAAGAGTACACCCAGCTCCATTGAATCAGAAGACTCGCGAAGTACCATTACCTCCAATTCCAGTAATATGGAAGAATTAGCGGAACTATTAGCAAAAAAACTAGGAGTCCAGGGACAAAGAACTTACCAACACCTAGCACAAAGAGTGCCTATGCTACGAAGATGTAGTCTATGTGGAGGAGATCACCCCACACACATGTGTGTGCGAGGAGGGACCGGTGCACATCAAACATACCCATACAACAGAAAGCACCAACCAGGAAATGCTTTGTACTGCCACATAGAACAAAAGTACACTAATCACACCACTGAAAATTGTCCATTCAATAGATAGGCACGACCATTCCAACCACCTCAGTATCGACCATATGGATATCCACCTAGAGAACAAGGCAGAGAGGTGCCCAGATACAATCCCTATCCAACACCAGCAGGAGTACCAAGACCGTATGAACATGCACCATATCCACCACCACAACCAGTGCTAGGGCCACAACTGTCTCAACCTCAACAGGTAGTACCTGTGAAGTATGCCCAGCCCGAAGAGAATTTGGAGAGAGCCATAGTGGCAGCACCATCTATGATCAATGAGGAATCAGCGAACCCTGGATATGAGCTGCCACTAGGAGATTACTACCCATATGAAGCCAATATGTTAGATTATGAACCAACCTTTGATTCGGCTTATTATGGATATGGAAACTATGACCCAAGCTATGGCAGTGAGGTCGCAACTCTAATGTATACTGCTCCTAAAGCGCAACCACCCATGAGACCAACCATTAGACCACCTGTACCAAGAGGACCTTGTTATAGGTGCGGAGGAGACCATTTTATTAGAGAGTGCCCTCGACATTACAATCCACCACCACCTAGGACTTGGGAAGGATATTGCAACGATTGCGGAAAGGAACATTTTTCAGGGACTGCCCTAAGAATCCAACCAAAGTCCAGGACACTGCACCTATCAATGTAATTGAAGTAATAGAAGGATCTGGAAGTGATAAGGAATATATTGTGCCATTGAAAGCCATTACAAGAGCTCAGATAAGGCAACAAAAAGGGAAACTACTAGAACAGGAACAAGAGAGCGATAAAGCTGTAAGTCCTAAAGTTCAAGTAGTGGAAGATTCTGAGGATCCACGCGAGAGTACCGAGAACACCAAAGCACAAAATGGAAGGAAAGAAGAGAAAAACTCAAAAATAAATGGGCAAAAAATGAGTCAAAAAAATAAAAAACAAATCCGAAACAAAAGGGAACATAAAGAACAAAGGATTCGGGAGGAGATTCCGGTGTCACCACTTATCCAAGAGAAAGAGAAACTAGGATCAATTGTAGCTGGCCCAAAACCAGACGACTTAGACATGTGGCTGAAAGCTTACCAAGCTAGAATTAAGACTACGCCGAATATAGAGCAACACGAAAAACTTTACCCACAAGGGGAGCTGGAAAAGGAAAGACTAGTGATATGTAGGAAACTTATAGAGGTAGCACAAGCAACCCTAGAAAAGACTATCCCAGTTCTGCCAGAGACAAGGATAACAGATGATCAATACAAAGAATGTGTCCAATCCAAAGGTAAAGAACTTAGAAGGAAGGAAGACATAGATGAACAAATGAAAATTCAAGATGAGCCTGTGTCAATAATACCGGACTTAGAGGCAGAATGGCTGAAGGAATTATGGAATAGACTTCGAGAAGAACAATGGAAGAAAAATGGGGTATCGAAGCCTCCTTTTGAGGAAATAGATGTGGAAGTTTATCAACCAAATACCAACCTGGAGGATGTCTATGAAGAAGTATCAAGACTCGATAGAAATAGAGAGGAAACCCTGAGTATTTCCACCTTACCTAATTACATGGGAGAATACGAGAAGGAGTCTATAATAATACGAGCACCCACAGTACATGGAAAAGGGAAAGGAAACTCAGAAAAAAGTTCACACAATCTAACGGAACGCAAGAAAACAAAAGTACAATGCAAGTTGACCGTGGAAGAATTACTTCAACTTAAGCCACATTTATGGAGACAATTAGTGAGCCAATTAGAATTAGGGCAAGAAAAGGAAGGAAAGGGAGAAGAAAACACATCTAAAATACAAATTCAAGTTGATAAAGTGGGAGAGTTTAGTGAAGGAGATGAAGGCAATACATGTCTGCCTGTCACTTACAATGGGTACATGACCAAGGCTATACTAGACACGGGAGCCGGGGTAGGAATCGCTACCAAGGAAATTTGGGAGAAATGGGGGAAACCTGCCTTACGACCCACACACATGAAGCTCCAATTAGCAGACGGGCATGTGGAGAAACCCTTAGGAATATTGGAAAGAATCAAATTAACCACCTGTGGAGTAGAATTTGAACACACATTAGCCATTTGTAAGTTCGAAAAAGCTAACAACTACGAAATGATATTAGGGCGACCCTTTATGAGACAAATGCGGGTAGTGCAAGACTGGGGAAGAGATTCATTGTACCTACAACATCAAGGAAATACAACCAAGATAAACTTGCATACATTTGCTTATCGAGATGTCCCTCCACTGCAATGGAATCCCATACACAAGGAGGAAGACGACCTATCCATGCATAGTGCTGGATCGAGCGATCAATCTTGGATGCACGAGGATGCTCAGTTATGGATGTGCAAAGAGGCCAAGAAGGAGGAGAATAAAATACAAATGTGGCCGATAGGACATCCTAACTACCGACCAGTTGAGGACCCAGGGTACATGCCTCAAATCTTTCCAGATGAGACCTTTGAACCGCATGGATGGATGGAAATTCTAGCAACCTTAGATGTGTGTGTGAATGAGGAAGTTTTGACAATGAACGAGTGCATAGATGAGGAAGGTTATGATGTAAATCTTTATATGGTTGTCCTTCAAGAAGTAGATGAAGGGGAAACCGTGGAAAAAGAATGGAAAGAGGAATATGAGAGTATAGAAATGGATCCAGAATTCGATTCCGAAGAAAGCTATCTGGACACCATTCGAAACAGAGAGAAACAGGAACCTACCAAGATCTTAGCAATCGAAGCTACTCCCATGGTACAAAAGCAAGCAGAACTGAGACATGAGTAAAATGGGACCCGATCCAGATTCGTTTGAAATTCTTGAACATTTTAAAAGATATGAAGTAGAAGAGAGAAAGGTAGCCATTCAGATGCCTAAACGAGAGGCTAGAGATGGAGAAGCATACGACAAAAAAGAACAAACAAAAGAAATTGTAGTAACAGTGGAAGACGGAGAAGAGCGATGCACCTACATAGGCAAAGATGTATCAGAGGAGGAGGAAGAAGAACTCATACAGCTGATCCAAGAATATTGAGACGTGTTCGCATGGACATATAAGGATCTTAAGGGTGTAGAACCCAATATTTGTTCTCATCGAATACCAATGACTGCAGATGCAAAACCATCTAAACAACGCCCTTATACGTATAATGAGGTGTATGCAACGAAAATTAAGGAGGAAATTGACAAGCTACTAGCTGTCGGATTCATATATGGGATCGAACACACCGAGTGGGTATCGCCTTTAATAGTGGTGCCTAAGAAAAATGGAAAATTGAGGGTGTGCATTAACTTGAAAAAGGTCAATGCAGCCACCATACGTGATAGCTACCCATTACCCATCACGGACCATCTATTGTAAAGAGTAGCAGGAAAGGAAGTCTATAGCTTCTTAGATGGATTCTCCGGATACAACCAAGTAGCTATTGCTACTGAGGATCAACATAAGACCGCATTCGCGACCGAATGGGGAGTCTATGCTTTCAGGGTGATGCCTTTTGGACTCACTAATGCACCCACTACTTTCCAATGATTGATGTCTCATGTTTTCAAGGAATTCATGAAAAAGAGCATGGAAGTGTATGTAGATGATCTATGTACATACTTGAATCAAAGACGAGATCACATTCCCGAGTTGAGAAAAATATTCAATAAATGCCGCCAGTATCGAGTCTGCCTAAACCCAGAAAAATGCATCTTCATGGTGAGACAAGGGAAGATCTTAGGACACGTAGTCTCAAGAAATGGAATATCCACGGATGAGGACAAGATCAACGTCATCTTAGAGCTTCCTAGACCAAAGAATGCGAAAGAGGTACAAGCCTTTATGGGACATTGTGGATATTACCGTCGGTTTATTCACATGTATGTCATAATAGCCAAACCCCTATATGGCCTCTTAACGCAATTCACTTGGACGGAAGAGTGCGAGAAAGCATTCAACGAATTAAAAAAGAGGCTTAGCATGGCCCCAATTCTGAAAACGCCCAATTGGAACAAGCCGTTTCATATTCACGTTGATGCTTCTAATTATGCAATTGGATGTATCTTAGCCCAACCGGCTGATGAAGGAAAGCTAGATCACCCAATTGCCTATGCAAGTAGACAATTGAATCAAGCTGAAAGGAATTATACCACTACCCAGTGAGAAGGATTAGGAATGGTCTATGTAGTTAAGAAATTTAGACACTATCTGTTAGCCAACAAATTTAAGTTCTTCATAGACCATCATGCCCTACTATACTTAGTTAATAAACCTTGTAACATGGGCATATTAGTAAGATGGTTCTTGCTGTTAATGGAGTTCGACTTTGAAGTGGTAGTAAAAAAAAGGAAATACGCATGTAAGAGCAGATCACCTTTCTGGTTAACCCACGGAGAACCGCCAAGTGGAGTACCCGATGATCTGCGACATACTTACTTGTTCAATCTGAAAGTATGTCCAAAGTGGGCAGAGAAATTAATCATATACTCACCCATGGCCCACAACACTCAATCAATAAGAATAGCAAAAAGGAAATTCTTCAATCAAGAAATTTGCACATTATTGCTGGAAGTGTGTACTATAAGGAACCCAATGGAGTGTTGCTAAGATGTGTCGAGGAGAATGAACAAAAGAAACTAACTGAGCAAGCACATGTGAACAAATGGAGAACACACCAAGGAACTTATGGAACCATTCGGGAGTTAAAAAGATTAGGAGTGTACTGGCCTGGCGTGCCCAAGGATGTCCATGACTACGTGAGGAATTGTGCAGAATGCTAGGAGACAATCCCGGAGGATCATATGTCCATACCATTTTCAACTATAGCACCCAATTGGAGTAAAACATTGGTTAAATTCCTAAAGAATAGAGAGCATGAGGAAGGAATAAGTTTAACTAGAAGACGATCCCTAGAATAAATGAGCAAGGATTACGTACTTATGGGAAAACAATTGTTTAAGAAAGGAAAGGATAACCAATTGCGATTATGCATGCATGAAGGAGAGTATCTACCCATATTAGAGATGGCACATGCGGGTGCTGCAGGAGGCCATTTTTCAGTTGAGAGAACTGTCAAAATGATCCTCTTCGCCGGCTTGTGGTGGCCAACTCTACATATGGATGCGGAGACTTATGTACGAAGCTGTGAAACGTGCCAAAGGGCTAAATACCCAATTCGGAGAGATGACATGCCATTAAGACCTATGGTGTGTGCGAGAGCATTTTCCAAATGGGGTATCGACTTCATAGGACCCATCAACCCACCAGCCAAAGTATCACATGCTGAGTACATCATAGTAGCCACAGATTATTTAACCAAATGGGTAGAAGCAAAAGCTACGAGAAAAAACGATGCTCAAACCACTGCTAAATTCCTTTTTGAGAATATATTCACTCGTTTCGGATTACCAATTGAGATTGTGAGTGACCGAGGAATGCACTTCCTTAATGAAGTAATAGAATCCCTAATGAATGAATTTTTAGTGATTCACAAAAAATCAGCCCCATACCATCCCCAAGCCAATGGTCAAGCGGAAAGTTCCAACAAGGTGTTATGTACTGTATTGACAAAGATTGTCAATAATGGGAGGTCGGATTGGGACAAACAATTGCATTATGCAATTTGGGCCTTCCGAGTAGCATACAAGACTGCCATCGGAACAACCCCATTCAATTGAGTGTATGGGCAAAATGCAATTTTGCCAATTGATTTTTTAATCCCAACATTGAGAGTAGCCCAACAGTATGAATGGAACGAACATGAGTTATCCTAACAACTCGACCAAATTGAGAAGTTACATGAAACTAGGTTACAAGCAGTGGCAGGAATCTATGCAGCTAAAAGAAGACAAAAGGCATATTATGATGCACATATAAAAGACAAAGGACTTAAAGAGGGAGACTTAGTCTTGGTGTACACCTTAAAACAACATGCCAAGAAGTTACAAAAACGCGGATATGGACCTCTGATCATCAATAGAATCTCTACTAGTGGAGCGGTTAATCTAGCCACTCTAGATGGAAATATTCTTCCTAACTACATAAGTGGATGCAGAGTCAAACGGTTCATGGAGCCATTGACGGATAAAATGCTAGCGCGTTTAGTAGGTGCTCAAAATAGGAAGAAAGAGGAATAATGGATTAGAGAGAAGGCCCGACAAGAGGCCCTAGAACGCATTAAGAAACGGAAAGAATGGATAAGACAACGAGATGAACGCTATCTCCAAGGAGAAGAGCCTATCCCTATGGCCAACTACCAAGTTCATGACTCTAACACGACAAAGTCGTACATGTCACAGCATTACCTGAACCTAGGGATTGGCAAGACAGAATACAAATTGATAGATGCATTGATAGACTCGGGAGCAGGACTTAGTTGCATATGTAATACGGTCATAAAAGATCTGCAAATGATTTTGAGTCCCACAAAAGCCCAATTGAGAGGAATTGGAGGTCAAACCCTAGAATGCATTGGAACAACGATAGTGTCTCTCCACCTAGGAAATTCTTCCATGGAACAACGAGTATTAGTGTGCAGAGACGAGGATTTAATAGAGGATTTGATCCTAGGACAAGATTGGATCATTGCGAATGAAGTCAGTATCAACCTAGCTCAAGGATACATTTCAGCCAAGATAGGGCACAAAGAAATTTTTAGTCTATTAGGAGATAAGCCCTTATCCCAATCCACCACCATCGAGAGTTCAGGGAAATGCATGGAAAAGCTACTCCAACATGATTCCGGTCTCACCATTTCAGAAACCAAGCTAGAAGAAGTAGAAAAGTTCAAACCCTCAAATCTCCAAGGAAGAAGGAAAATCACTACATTCAGTTGAAGAGCAGCCCGACACTAAGGAAACCAACTCTCATGCTGCTTCTCACCTAGACAAAGGACTAGCAATATGGAATCCAACACTCAGATACTTACGGCAAAGAATGGCCAGATACCAATGGGTACGCAAAGATCAGAAGGAGAAAGAGCAGACGTCAAAATCAACTCATAAGGAGAAAATAGAAATGAAGAAGTCAGCTTCAACAAAGTCCAAACCAAAAGGACTCTTGCAAGTATGGCTCCCCAAGCCCTTGATTGAAGCTCAAAAAGCACGACATCAGATATGGATCCCCAAGAAGATAATACAGGCAGCCAAGTTGGAGATAAGCACTCAGGAGGAAGCATTACGGTAGAAAAGGCGAGTGACGAAGCCAAAACACAGTCATCGGAGAAACAAAAAGGGAAACACCTTTGTCCCTAGGACTTTAGAGAAAACAAAACAAACAAAGAAAGTCCAAGGAATCAAAGGAAGAAATCGACCTATTCAAGTGCCCATGAAATGGATTTGGAAACCCAAGCGACTGCAAGGGATGGACCATCGAAACAATGGATACGCCAATTGCACTCATGAAGCAACAGTTGCACCTAAATTATGCATAATAGGGCCACATTACAAGGCCACACATTCGGCACCGGATGTACCTGATAGAATTAGTGGTGCACATTCTCCAAGGGAGATTAGATCATAGCTTCAACTCTCTTAGGAATGGACCTGCTATGTACATAAATAATGCTTCGGCTATACTAACGCTTGTTTTTCTTTCAGAATAAGAAATAAAAAGATGTGGTAAGAGATCTCACTTATAGAACCATGGGAAACGGAGTGATGGAACGACAATAATCACTACAATGCACTACATAGCTTCATGCTTTCCTTTGAAGCTAATGCACTTTTCCTTACAAGTGCAGATGGCTTCTGAAGATTCTGAAGCAACAGTACAAGAGGAAGTATTGGAATTTCCACTCCAGAGTATCACCAAGGCAAAGGGACACTGGTTTTGAGAAGATCAACCAGCTAGGGAGTATCTCTTCCTGGCGACGATCAAAATTATGGATACCGACCATCAATTTCTAATCATGTCCCAGGATTTTCGAGTACTACATGAACTCTCGTCTATCGTAGACACTATGAAGAAAGCGGGCATACATAAATATTTTGAACTGCCAATCTATAATCCTAACTTTCAAAGATGCACACAGGTCATGAATACCCTACATCTAGCACTACATGATCCCTTGGTGCCCGAGGCTAGAGTGATGGATAAAATAGGTGAATGGGTAGTCATCCAATTTACGCATGACTTGATTAAAGAAGCCTTTCGATGGGAAAGGGATGGAACTACCGTGGTAAAAGAAGAAAGCCGAGGTGCAAAGACTAGGACATTTACAGACATCAACCGGGGTAGACATAGAGGAGGAAGTCAGACTAATCCACCAACACTTCTGCTTCTCGAATATGCATAGGTACACGGCCCCTCAAAAGATTATTGTTCAATTACTCTCACACGCCACTAAGCATATTGGAAATCAAATTAATCTGACTCCGTACATACAAGAAAGATGATTTGAAGCAAAAAAGCAATGGAATAATAAAAAGTTCCTCAATGGCAGTGTGGCCCTGACAATACTGATCTACCACGCTTTAGGCATTCTAGAGCACCTACAAGAAATGCCATCATCAACGGCCGTGGCGAAGTATGCCAAAGTTGCCACTGTTCCTAAAAAGAAAAGAGGAGTCAAGATTGTAGAAGAAGCAAAAACTAGCTCTCAACCCAGAATGAGAGGCACAAAGAGACTAAGGGAAGTCAAACAAATGGAAGAGGAAGCTCCAGCCACGAAAAGGACACATGTACTGCCGAAAACAACAATTGAAGAGCAAAGGCCGATTACAGAGGACGACTTAACTAGGGCCCTGGAAGAGACGCACCAATATACAGAAGGACAAGTCAATTTACCGGTGCAAGGCCACCATTATCAACAGACCGAACAAGAAACGGAAGCGAAAAGAAAACTCACCAAAGTCCATCGATACCGGGAAATAGGGCTGGACAATTCAAGCTCATCCTCGGATGCACAAGAAGAACCAGACAACTCACTATTAAATGTGGATATCCAAAGTGTTTCAAAGGATGATGGACAATGGGTAGAGTTGAATGAAGTTAACTACAATGAAGAAGCAGAAGGCCTAAAAATGGATGACCACAATACACATACTAATAAGAACACCACAAGTCAGGAAGTAGACCAGGAAGGTACGCATGTGATAAAACTTAATGAGACTTCCACTATTCGAATCAAGGAGGCCACACCACCTCGTGAAATGTCCATAAAGATACCAAAGAAAGAGCCTCAGGAAGAGAAACTAGAAGACGAAGAACCCTTCACACCAATAAGAGTTGTGGCAGAAACCTCCCCCATGGATGTCACATTTCAAGGGAGCGCCACAAAAGCTATTGATTTGGATGAACAAGAAAAAGTACACAACATACAATTACAAATTAGACAACCACACAATGAAACCATCCACATGGAGCAGGGAAAAGATGTACAATCTGGTGAAGCTCCAAGCATACCTAGGACGTGGTTAAATGTCGACATAGCTCAACTCAAGCTAGTAGTACAAGACATGATCAGAACCGCACTAGACACACAACAACTAATGCTTGAGGCTGATGAAGATTATGATCAAGCAATGCAGGACAAGCACGAGCTTCAAGAAAAGAGTAAGAATCTTTCAGCAGAATTGAACTTAGAAAGAGAGCACCTCAGAAATAAAGAGAAAGAAGTCCAAGAAGCCAAAAAGCAGTGCAATGAGTTAATGACCGAAAACGAAAGATTAAAAGCAGAACTCCAAGAAGTACAGACAAAATACGAAGCTAGCGAGACTGAGAAGGCGCGAATGGCTGCCTGGAGCAAAATATTGGAATCACAGATCAAAGTATACATGGAGGAAGCAGAAAACTTAAGGAATCGAAATAAAGAACTCATGACCGCCCTTCTCAGTGATCAGCAAATAAATGTTCAGGAAAGACCAGAAAAAGATATCAAAGAATTGGAGACAAAGATGGCTAAGTATGAAGATCAACTCAAGAAGGAGCAACTCACCATTGCCGAATGGGAAAAGAGGTACATGGATGACACTGCAGCTCTCAGAACCAAATGGAAGAAAGCTGAAAATCGGTACCTACTGCAATGTAAAGAAGATGCGGATCAACTCGCAATAGTGGCAGAAGAAATCCAAAAGAATAAGCAAACAATTTTACAGGCCCAAGAAGAAATTAAGCAAAAGCAGGAGCTAATCAAACAACTCCAGGATCATCTAACACACAAGGGCATTGAGGGGACACCAGTAGTTCCAAAATCCGCAGAGGCTACTGTGGAGACTTAGGTACGTCCTCTCTCTCCCCCCTCACATCATTCACGGATAAGGGAGGAACAGGAGGTTCTCATTGAACATAACACTCGGGAAATTGCAGAATTAAGCCGACCGGAAAGGGCACTACTGGTGTCCCAGCTTACGGCTGAATTTAAAGATCAAATCATCACAGTAATGAAGGAAGCTAAGATAGAAAGCAAAAACTTGGACCAAATTTTGAAGCCTTTCAGTGTACCCTATGGACTACTTAAAGAACAAACACGACACTATATAACGACTACGACAAATAAAGATCCGGACCACAATCTCCACTTCAGACATGATACATTCAAGTATACCCAAGAAGAATTTGAGAAGGCAGATCCTATATGGAGAAGAAAGCTTTTGGAAAAGAATCCTACACTGCGGGTACAATGGGAAGCATCACCTTATGTGCTTCAGGTAAACCCATCCTTTTGCCCAGTACCCCGTAGAAGAGCCTGGACGCAATTTTGGGATGGTCAGTGCTAGGGAAATATCAATAATCAGTGGCTCAACTATCCGTTGTTACCTAGTCCTCCACACAATTACTTACCGACTGAGAATATATGGTAAAAACTGTAATCAAAGTCTTCCAGCACGCAAAATATACTTTTTTAAATTTGATCGGCATTACGCAGGGATCCGAAGCACTCATTTTTTATCTATCTACTATTCCAAGCCGCCTAACACTTATGGCATATTATTCTCGAATTATGTTTTTTCCATCCACGTATATGCAAACTTTCGAAGAAGCATTTTTCACCGGCTTCTTCGAAATAGATTCAGAAATTTTTGTAAAAATGACTTCGAACCTTAATGCACGTCTGGTCGCTTATGAGACGAGTTTTTTTGCGGATCATCGGCAAGCACTAGAGGATGGGGTAAAGTCAACACAATGGAAGGAATTTATGATATGTCACGCTAATCTTCTGAAGCAAAGAGAGCAAGCAGCGATACAGACTTACACACACCGCCACAAAAAGCCTGTCGCGGATGATAGAGTTCAGGAGGAGGGACGTGTGGAAGGGGAATCAAGCAAGAAAAGAAGAAGAAGAAGATCAAAGTCAAAAACGACTCAATAAAGAATGAAGATCATAACACCGAAAACCCACCCTCTGCCAGCACGCATCAGGCAACAACGCGAATCATCTAGGTCCTGAGAAGTGGAATTAAAGATCAATCAGAACCAGGACATTTCATGGGAAGGACGGACCAGGGCCATGAACTATACATGAAGAAGTGCAAGACAATATTTGGCAGGTAATAATCCGTCCGTTGATAGCGTGCGTTGTCAACAAAGTAAACAGGCTCAGAACAATACAACCGGTCGGGTTAGATGTGTGCAACCAGGACAAATCAGAAGACCAAAAGCTAGAAAGATGTGACTAAGGACAACACATTCCTAGTCACTGGTGGCATGCGTGGCAGCTTTGTAAGAGAGTTCTCTTGTAATTGAAGTCCTTCCATTGTTCCACTCTTTGCTCTTACTTTGTGCACGTGTGTGTGTATGTGTGTGCATGTTTGTATGCTTTCACTCACGCACTTGTGCAGTTCACTTGCTCTTGGTCTTCATACCGGTCCTCACATCTCCGCGGATTGACATTTATGAGGTGAAGCTCCTCACATTGGTACTCACCATTGTGCTAGAGTGACACCAAATTTGGCGTCGTTGCCGGGGAGAGAGCTTGGAGGACGAACGTGTGACGGTAAGACGTAGAGTAGCGATGTTGGAAGGTAAAAAAATCACCATTTTCAGTTGAGTTTCTGAGTTTTTCTTCTTCTTCATCTTCATCATCATCATCATCTCCTCCCACCTTCTTCCTCTCTGATTTTTCTCATTTTTGAGTGTACATTCACCTCGTTTTTCACCAGCGACTGTGAGAAACAAGTGCAGATGGTGTTCAGAGCTAAAACGTTGAAGAAATCGCCTTGAAATACACTTAAAACATCAAAAATTTGAGTGGCAGTATCGCGGAGTGACAAGACTTGCATTTAGTATCGCGGCGGTGGTATCGTGAGTTTAAAGGGTGATTTTTCATCTACAGGTTGATAGGAGTGACAAGGAGGACAGAAGGTACACATATCTGCAAAATATTTTGAATTTGGGCTTAAAAATCTCCACGTATCATGACCGGTTGAGTTTTGGTATCACGATACCAGAATTCCCGAGTATCGCGATACTTGTCGAGGTATCGTATCGTGCACACCCACTTGAGGTATCGCGATACCATTCTGGTATCATATCGTCAAGTGCAGGTATCGTGATCATGGTCATCCGGGTGGTATCATATCGCGGTCCACTTGGTATCGTATCATAGATCGAGCGGTATCGTATCGTTGATCGAGCGGTATCGTATCGTGCCTACTCTAGTATCGTATCGTGCAAAAAAGTGGTATCATATCGTCTGACCCTTTGGTATCATATCATCCATAGATCCAGTATCGTATCGTCAGAGCTCCAGTATCGTATCGTGTAAATTTTTGGTATCGTATCGCCTCTTACCCTGATATCATATCATGAGCAATCTGGTATCGTATCGTCCACTAACTTGGTATCGTATCGTTGAATGCAGAGGTATTGTATCGTATAAATTCTAGTATTGTATCATGACCATGTTCAGTATCGTATCGTGTGGATAGCAGTATCGTATCGTGGAGTTTGCTATCGCGATCTTGGTCTTCTCGGTGGTATCGTATCATCTATAGTGGTATCGTGTAAATTTGGTAGCGTATCGCCTGTCCTGAGGCACTCCCTAAGAGATCCTGTTTCCCTGTTTTAACCCCTAGAACCCTGAACTGGCATAACTTTCTCATACGAAATCCATTCGGAGTGATCTTTGGTTCGTTGGAAAGCTCATTGGGAGTACTACCAAAACTTCCACTAGTTACGGTAAAATTAAGATGCGAATTATTAGATAGGGTATTTTCAAGTTGACCCTCAGGTTGGACTAGGAAGCAAGGGGTTCCACAAGATTTTGAGCATTTCAAGGACAATTTTGGACTTGTAGACAAGGCTTATGAACCTAAGCTCAAGTTGATACTTAGGAAGAGATAGATAAAGTACCAAATCACTTGAATCTAGGGTCAACCTTACAACCAAGTCAAGGACTCACAACTCAGTGGTTAGCACTACGTGCTAAGTTCATAGACAAGTGAGTCAGAAATGTCATTTAATTGGGAGAGACTCTTGGCTTCTCAAGACATGCATAGTTCAGTACTTAAGGAAGATTTCATGTCTATAGTGGAAGGGGAATATCGGATATCTCTTCAATACATATCCACTAACTTGCAAGGAATACCCATCTACCTTGACGTTCTACATAGGTCAGTAGCAAGAATCATAAACACGACAGACACTGAAATAGTTCCAAGACCAGCTGTCAAGTATGAAGTTGGAGTTTATATGGATAAGATGGGTCAGATATATGTAGTAACCAAAAACCCTGATCAGATTAATGAAAGAGGAGAGTTAGCTCGAGATCAGGCAACTACCTCATAAAACCCATTCAAGACCCAACAAAGAATGGAAAATGCAATGTCAGGACAAACAAGCCAATGTAGTATGCCCAACAGACCTCAGGCACAATCCACCATGCCAGGAATTAACTCCCACAACCAAACTAATCAGAGAATGGGAAATATGAATAGACCTACCTTTAGGACAGAACCGCCCTAAGGTGTCCCCATCATAATTTGATCCCCAGAGCCCGGCAGAAGACTTAGACCAATCCAATTGGCCAAATGTATACGAAATCGTTATGATGGCATAGGAGAGCCGTATGACCACATTGCAGAATTCAAGCAGGTATTGCGAGCGGAGCAAGTGGATGACTTTTTTAGGCAATATGAATCCTTTGGGCTAACCCTCATGGGAATAGACTTAACTTGGTTTCAATCCTTGGATCCAGATTCCTTTGGCAATATTGAACAATTCTCCCAAGAATTTATTTCGGAATTCACTAAGCGAGGGATTAAGCACAATTTGTCATCCCTAATACATAATTTCAAACAAGCTTCTAACGAGACAGTAAAGATGTAGCACGAAGATTTAATCAATACGTGACCCGATGCCCTGTGACAGAGAGACCTTCTCAGCAAAAAATGATATCCCTATTTTTAGAAGGTCTAACCAATGGAACATTGAGAATGTTGGTATATGTAAAAGGGTTGCAAACTTTGAGTGAGTGTCTTCAGGGGTGCATAGATTTGGAAGACAACTTAGCTGAGGATCTCAAAATCATACAAGATACTACCAAATCAGAGGATACAAGGAGCAATGTATTCCGTATGTTGGATGTTGAGGATAAGTTGGATGGTACCTACTACCCATTATGGGCTTATATGATGCGACATGTATTGGTTGCAAAAGGATTGTGGAACATTGTGCAGGGTATTGAAAGACGTCCTGTTACACCTCTAACTATAGGTACTACAAAAACAGGTGCTGGAGCTCATGAAGATGGTGTCGAAGATGATATTCCACACATTCCTGTTCGTGTTGCTCTTTTTGCTGCACCTACTGCAGAGCAGATTCGCTGGGATGGCAGAGATGCCCAAGCACATGCATTGATAGCTTAGTCCGTCAAACATGCCATTATTCCTCACATTCGCTCTTGCAAAGCAGATAAGGATGCTTGGGATACACTTACCACATTGTACCAAGCTAGGAATGATGCTCGTGTTGCTTACCTTCGAAAACAGTTGGAGAGTGAGCACATGAATGAACGTGATTCTATGGATAGTTTCCTAACGAAGATCAAAGACTTGAAGGACCAGTTGATTTCTGCTGATGAGGTTATACCAGATAGCTCACTTGTGCAGACCGTTCTGAATGGTCTTCCTGATTCATATCAGAGTTTTGCTTCTACTCTTTGGTTGATGATGAAAGGCAATCCAAATGCCTTATCATTTGAGGAGTTAGTCTCTGTTCTGTTGCAGGAAGATCAATCCAGGCAAAACAGGTCCATTATGCGAGTTGCAGATCAAGCTTTCCTGGCTAGTTAGAAGGGCAAAGGAAAATGGAGCTCTTCAAGTAGTAAGCAGAAATCTACTAATTCTGCATATTCGAAGAAGGAAGATAAAGATGAGAAGAAATTAGAAAAGCAGAAATTGTTTTGTAAGTACTGTAAAGGGAGTGATCATATCATAAAGAACTGTCCAAAACTGGCTGCTAAAGAGGCAAAGAAGAAAGAGGCTAGAATGGTTGTTGTAGAGGCCTCTACACCAAAAACAGAGTCTGCAAATCTTGTGCAGGAAGAAGAATGGGCGTTTACTACTGTCTGTAGTTTTGACCCATCTTCTCATGATCAGTGCATGTCTGCAGTAGACTCAGATGTTTGGTATTTTGAGAGTGGGGCAACCAAACTGTTGGCTGGGAACCTTGGAAACTTGGTTTTGAAACCTTGGAAGCTTAATTCACTTGAAGAAAGGACCATGTGAACTTATGCTTATAAGTTCCTACTCCTTTACCCCTTGTAAAAGTAAATGATCACACCTACTTGATTGGATTCGTGGAAATTAGAATGTATAAGTAGAGAGAATATCTCCCCACTTTTAGATGAGTGATTATAGGGAGCCTTAGATTTGAATTTGAAATTCAAACTTACTTCCTACACATATAAAACTCAAGACAAAAACTCGCGGGTTGTGTGTCATCTCCCGAGTTCATTTCTTTTGTATCTGAGTGTGTGAGTGTACTACATCTTAGACCTCACCTCTCCAACTCATTAGGCTATGCTTATAATGCCAATGAGATTGTACATTCATGTGAATTAATAGAAAAAGTTACATTCATTACTTCTGTGTTCTCTGAGTTGTCTACCTCCAAGTCTGTCAACTTCAACAGGTCTCAGGATCTACTCATCCAAATCAAGTGATTCAAAGCTTGTTGGAATCAGCTCCAAGCATACTACATGCCTACAAAATTTGAAGGTCATTGGATCAGCCATCTCGGAGAAATCTTGCTCGAAGTGATCTCTGGTATTTGTCTGCAGAGCTCCTAAAAAGTCGAGGGTACATATATTTTTGCTAAACTCATTTCTCAGAGTATAGTTCATCATTTCTTCTCATTCCACTTGCAAATGGTAGCTTGTTAAGCTAATTTAATATATCCAGAAGGAATTTGATCAATTGTAAGTGTGCTGGTCATACTGAGTGAAAGACTGAGCAGGTGTCAATACCAAAATAGCAAGTTTTCTTGGATTTTTGAAGTCTCAAGTAGTCTGTTTTGATTTGATCATTACACATATCATTTGCAAAGTACATATATGCTTTCTTGGTATCATTTGGAAGCTAATCAAGTGTACTAAGCATTCCTGGAGTCAAAGAGGGCTGGTGTGAAGCAGGTTTAGCAGCACCTACTCAATCTCTGAGTGCATCCAACCATCCTCTCCCAACAGTGGTATCAGAGCAAATAAGGTAATATGGGAGATGGTTTTCCTTCATTCATTGAAAAATTAGACAGGAACAATTACCAAGCTTGGTCTCTGAGGATGAAGACCTATCTACAAGGAAGAAGCCTATTTGGATTCATCTCAGGAGATGAGGAATTGCCCTCATTCAAAGCAAGAGGACTACCCACCAAGGATGAACAAGAAAGGCTCAACACATGGTGTGCAAAAGATGCATTGGCAAGGTCTTACCTTCTTAACTCTATATCTGATTTCCTTTTACCTCACATAAGGAACTACAAGACTTCCCAAGAAACTTGGGAAACCTTGTCAACATATTTTTCATCAAGTACAAGGGCCAGAAAGAATCAACTATGGATTGAATTCACTACTCTTAGGAAGCAATCAAAGCAATCAGTTTCAGACTTTGTCACTAGGGTCAAAGACATTGCAGACCAGCTTGCAAGTATTGGAGAGGAGATTGAAGAGGAACAAATAGTAAGGCAGGTAAACAATGGACTAAAAGCTGATGACAAATGGGAGAGCTTTACCATAGCAATGGACCTATACATGGACATACATGCTCCTGATCTAACAACTCTGATTGGTCAACTCTTCACACATGAAGCAAAGCTTACAAGGAATGGAGAGCAATCAAAAGGTAACAACCCCTCTGCTTTATACACTGATAAGAAGGTTAAAGACAAAGGTAAAAGTAAGAAGGTTGATGAAGAAGGCTCTACCTCCCAAGAAAACTATGCAGGGAGAGGTAGATCTTCAAGAGGAAGAGGCAGAGGAGGTAAGCCAGGTAGGGGGAGATCCTACAATTCATCACCATGCAATATATGTGGTCTATCTAATCATACTACAGATGAGTGCTACAGAAACTATAAAAATCAGAGAGGAAGAGGCCATCAAAGAGGTGGATACTCTCAAGGTAGAGGCAGATTCAACCAACACCAAGGCTACAATGGATACAACAATCAGTACAACAACAATTACAACCACAACCACAATAGTAACTACCAAGGTGGATTTAGAAATAGAAGGGATTACAACAACTACACAGAGGAGCAAGATGACTCCCTATTGATCATGAATATGAATTCAAAATCAGGTATCAATGATGATCACTTATTCTATATTGATTCAGGATGTTCTAACCATGTAGCTGGCAATGTGGCACTACTCTCTGATCTTGAGGAACCCAAGGGCAAACATCAGGTACAAACAGGTGATGATACTAAGCAATCTGTTGTAAAGATTGGTAATGTAAAGACTAGTGATGGTAATCAGAACTTATTGAGCAGAGTACTTTATGTTCCAACTATCACCAAGAACTTAATGAGTGTAGGTCAGATTGTGGAAAAAGGTTTACAGGTCAGGTTCACTCAACATGGAGCATATGTAGAGGACCCAAGACATGGATTCAGAAGGATAGCCAAGGGAGAAAAATCAGGTAGATTGTTTAGTTTTTAGCTAGAGGACACAAAGAACATTGCTTTATACAATTACAAGGATCAAACACTTTCAGAATTAGAAATATGGCACAAGAGGTTAGGTCATATAGGTGAAAGGACCTTAAAACAAATGTGCAGGGATCAATGTGTGCTTGGGATACCTAATGTATCCAAGCAACACATGATATACAAGTGTGGAGCTTGTCAATTTGGTAAGTCACACAGATTACCCTATTCAAAGAAAGGTTTTATGCATGAAGACTATCCAGAATTGGTGCATACAGATGTTTGGGGACCTAGCAAGGAACCATCCATTTCAGGATCAAGGTACTATGTGTCCTTCATTGATGATTATAGCAGATGGATTGTGTTATACTTTATGAAGCATAAAGATGGAGTGTTTAATTGTTTCAAAAGATATCTTGCACTAGTGGAAAATCAAATAGGTAGAAACTTGAAAAGACTAAGGTCAGATGGGGGAGGTGAATACTTCTCCAATGAATTTGAAGACTTCTTGCAGGAAAGGGGCATCAAGAGGGAGATAACTACAAGGTACTCACCTGAACAAAATGGGGTAGCTGAAAGAAGGAATAGACTCATTGTAGAAACAGCTAGGTCTATGCTTAATGAAAAGAAGTTGCCAAATTATCTTTGGGCAGAGGGTGTATCTACTGCCACCTATCTCATTAATAGGTTGCCATCAAAGACACTTGATAGAATGACACCATATGAAGCTTGGCATGGTAAGAGACCATCATTGGATCATTGCAAAATCTTTGGCTGTATTGCATATGTGCATATTCCCTCATAGGTAAGGGGAAAGCTAGACCCTAAAGCTGAAAAATGTATCTTCATTGGCTATGACTTGAACCAGAAAG
Source organism: Ceratopteris richardii (assembly GCA_020310875.1). Taxonomy (NCBI): domain Eukaryota; kingdom Viridiplantae; phylum Streptophyta; class Polypodiopsida; order Polypodiales; family Pteridaceae; genus Ceratopteris; species Ceratopteris richardii. The sequence goes on along the minus strand of CM035426.1, from coordinate 48,232,686 downwards.
GGTACAGATTCTACAACCCCTCAAACAAAGGTTTCAAGGTAAGCAGAGATGTCATCTTTGATGAGAATGACTCATGGTATGAAAATGAATGCAGGAAGGTTAGTCTACCTTATGACATGGAAGAAGACTTCCCAAAGCTCACCAAGGAGGAACCAATCCAGAAAGAAGACTCAAGTTCAGATGATGATGACACAATTAACCTTGAGGAATTCAATGCATGGAAGTCCAAAGGAAAGGTGAAAATGAAGAAGCTAGAGGATATACCAGAATCCTCAACTCAAGCAATGAGGAGATCTCAGAGAGAAAGTAAGAAGCCTATCAGATATGGGTATGAAACTTCTCTTGTAACTAAGCATTCTGTATATCTTGCAAAGGATTTGTTGAATGAAGAACCAGGTTCATATGAGGAGGCAATCACAAAAACAGAATGGAAAGAAGCTATGGATGAAAAAATAGAGGCTCTCAAGGAGAGTGACACATGGGACTTGGTACCCAAGAAGGATTCTATGAAGGTGATAGGATCCAGATGGATCTACAAACTAAAGAGGAACTCTGATGGTACAATCAACACTGAAGCAGAGTATAGAGGGCTAGCCAATGCCACTCAAGAAGCTATCTGGTTGAAGCTTTTGTATACAAAGTTAGGCCTATATACAAGGCCACCAATTATCTTTGGAGATAACACAAGTTCACTTCACCTTGCAGCTAATCCAATATATCATGCTAGGACAAAACACATAGAGGTTCATTACCACTATGTGAGAGAAAAGTTGCTTAGCAAAGACATTCAATTGACTTATGTGTCTACTAACATGCAATGTGCAGATTTACTCACTAAAGCTTTGGATGGAAACAAATTATGCAGATTCAAATCCATGATTGGATTGCAGGATGTGATTGAAGATTGAAGATAAAGACCTAAGCCAAAGTGTTTGGCTTGAGGGGGAGCTGTTGGTGTAATTTGCAAGCCCACACACTTGGCTTGGAACCTTGGAAACTTGGTTTTGAAACCTTGGAAGCTTAATTCACTTGAAGAAAGGACCATGTGAACTTATGCTTATAAGTTCCTACTCCTTTACCCCTTGTAAAAGTCTAAATGACTTGGCATGTAAATGATCACATCTACTTGATTGGATTCGTGGAAATTAGAATGTATAAGTAGAGAGAATATCTCCCCACTTTTAGATGAGTGATTATAGGGAGCCTTAGATTTGAATTTGAAATTCAAACTTACTTCCTACACATATAAAACTCAAGACAAAAACTCGCGGGTTGTGTGTCATCTCCCGAGTTCATTTCTTTTGTATCTGAGTGTGTGAGTGTACTACATCTTAGACCTCACCTCTCCAACTCATTAGGCTATGCTTATAATGCCAATGAGATTGTACATTCATGTGAATTAATAGAAAAAGTTACATTCATTACTTCTGTGTTCTCTGAGTTGTCTACCTCCAAGTTTGTCAACTTCAATAGGCCATATCTCAGGATCTACTCATCCAAATCAAGTGATTCAAAGCTTGTTGGAATCAGCTCCATGCATACTACATGCCTACAAAACTTGAAGGTCATTGGATCAGCCATCTCGGAGAAATCTCGCTCGAAGTGATCTCTGGTATTTGTCTGCAGAGCTCTTAAAAAGTCGGGGGTACATATATTTTTGCTAAACTCATTTCTCAGAGTATAGTTCATCATTTCTTCTCATTCCACTTGCAAATGGTAGCTTGTTAAGCTAATTTAATATATCCAGAAGGAATTTGATCAATTGTAAGTGTGCTGGTCATATTGAGTGAAAGACTGAGCAGGTGTCAATACCAATAGCAAGTTTTCTTGGATTTTTGAAGTCTCAAGTAGTCTGTTTTGATTTGATCATCACACATATCATTTGCAAAGTACATATATGCTTTCTTGGTATCATTTGGAAGCTAATCAAGTGTACTAAGCATTCCTGGAGTCAAAGAGGGCTGGTGTGAAGCAGGTTTAGCAGCACCTACTCAATCTCTGAGTGCATCCAACCATCCTCTCCCAACACAAACATATTACCTCACAGTGTAGTTTCTTCTCTTCACTCGAGCCTGCTCCTACAGGGAATATTGTTACATGCGACAACAACTCCTCTTATCCTGTCATGGGAGTTGGTAAGATCATTTTGACTAGTGTTGATGGTAGTTCTTTCACTTTCTCAGATGTTGTATTTGTGCCAGGGATCAAATAGAACCTGTTATCAATTTTTGCATTAGCCAAAATTGGCTTAGTTGTGAAATTTGTTGATGACAGGTGTACAATTCATGATCTGTCAAATGGCGATGTGATTATTGCTTCTGGCATTTTATGTCATGGGCTGTATAAGCTCATAGACTATGAAAGATCTGTAAATGATTTGGCATGTGTAGTAAATGATTCTCAGGCTATGTCAGATGCAGAGCTTTGGCATGCACGCTTTGGTCATCTGAATTTTGCTAGTTTGCTATGCCTACAGAAATCTGAAATGGTGTCCTCTTTGCCCAAACTTTAGGCACCTGGAAAACATATTTGTGAAGGGTGTATTTTGGGCAAAATTCAGTGTTCCTCCTTTCCAAAAGATGGTTCAGTTCGGGCTATACAGAAATTGCAGCTTGTACATAGTGATGTCTGTGGTCCTATGCAGACACCCTCTTTTGGAAATTACCTTTACTTCGTGACTTTCATTGATGATTTTTCCAGGCATGCATGGGTATATCCACTCAAAGCAAAGTCCGAAGTGTTCATGTGCTTTAAACAATTTTTGGTTTTGGTTGAAAATCTGTCAGCATGTAAAATGGGCACCCTCCGTTCTGATCGGGGGGGGGGGGGGGGGAGGGGAATATATGTCTTCTGATTTTAATACATTTCTGGCTGAACGTGGGATAAAACACCAGTGTACAGTGCCGTATACACCTCAACAGAATGGAGTTTCTTAACGAAAGAACATGTCACTCGTGGAGATGGCGAGGTGCATGGTCAAAAGTCAGGCTTTACCACATAGTTTCTGGCTTGAGGCTATCATGTGTGTAGCAAATGTACTGAGCAGGTGTCCCACTAAAGCGCTGCAGTCTTTCACTCCATATGAGGCTTGGCATGACCGCAAGCCATCTGTTGCTCATCTGTGTGTTTTTGGTTGTTTGGCATCTGCATTAGTGCCTGAACAACATCCAAAAAATTGGATGATAAGGCAGTAAAATGTATTTTTGTTGGGTACAATTCTGAAGTAAAGGCTATCGTCTGTATCATCCACAGGCTAAACACATTCTGGTTAGCCGTGATGTTGTCTTTGTGAAAGATGTTATTCAGCCATTGCTTTCATGTACTAAGGAGACATCTGTTAGCTCCAAAGACATGTATGATACTTTGATGCCTCTTTTTATAGGTGGACAGTCTAGTGCTGGTCCTAATGAGGCAAGTTCTCAGCCTTTGCAGGTTTCATATGATGATGCAAATCATTCCATTTTTTATGCAGATTTACATGATGCACTTGTTGATGAGAGAGCTCATATTGAGCAGGCAAAAACTATGGCAAAATGGGGGTGTAGACTTTGCGTGACAGCAAATTAGATGCACCTTTGTCATATCGTACTCGTTCAAGCTCTCATAGTGCCTCCTTTGCATCAGATTGTTATGCTATGGCTGCGCCTAGTCTCTGTGATGAGAATGAGCCTATTTCTTTTGATGAAGCACAAAATTCAAAAAATTGGATGGCTGCTATGCAATGTGAATATGATGCTATAATGAAGAATGGTACATGGTCTTTATGTGACTTGCCTCCTGGCAAGAAGGCCATTGGCACTAAGTGGGTATACAAGCTGAAGCATAAACCTGATGGTACAGTTCATGGGTATAACGCTAGGCTTTTTGCAAAGGGTTATCCATAGGAAAGAGACATTGATTTTGATGAGACCTTTGCACCTACATGCAGTATGACTACTGTTCGGAGCATTTATGCACTTGCAGCCTATCATTGTTGGAATGTACATCAGTTGGACATTAAAAAATCATTTATGAATGGTGACTTGCATGAAGAAGTGTATGTTTTTCAGCCCTGTGGCTTTGTGTAGAAAGGGCATGAAAACCAGGTGTGCAGGTTAAAGAAGGCATTATATGGTTTAAAGCAAGCACCATGTGCTTGGTATGAGAAGATACATGCCTATCTGGTTGCACATGGTTTTGAGAACAGTCCAACTGAAAGCACCTTATATGTTAAGCATGCTAATGATGTGCTTCTGATCATTGTTGTCTATGTTGACGACATGCTACTAACTGGTCCTATTGAGAAGCATATTGCTGATTTCAAGGCTGATTTGCATGCCTCATTTGAGATGTCTGATTTGGGGCATTTGCATCACTATTTGGGCATTCAGTTTATGCAAGTTGATGGTGGAATGGCTTTGTGTCAAATGAAATATATTGACACATTATTGCAGCGTTTTGGCCCTTGAAGACTGTAATCCTATTGCCACTCCTATGGAGACAAGTTTACGATTGCCATGACACTCGTGTGTCCACCAGTGGTTTTTGCTTCATGCTTGGTAGCTCATGTATATCTTGGTTGAGCAAGAAGCAGCCTACTGTGATCACTTCCAGTTGTGAGGCTGAGTATAGGGCAGCTTTCACAGTGACTGTTGAGTGTGTGTGGCTTAGACGCCTTATGGCTGATTTGGGTGTTGGCCAGTCTTCTGCCACCACCATCTTCGTTGACAGTCAGAGCGCATTAGCAGTTGCGAGGAACCCTGTGTTCCATGCTCGCACTAAGCACATTGAGGTGCATTATCATTATGTCAAGGAGACATTCTCTGCTGGGGAGATCAGCTTGGCATATGTGCCCACACAAGAGAACATTGCAGACCTTTTCACGAAGGCTCTGCCTAGGGAGAAGTTTGAAGCTTCCCGCAAAGCTTTGGGCTTACTTCCTTTTGTGGAGTGATTTCCACATAGCTTGGCACTTCCTTATACATGAGTGCCAGCTCCTTGTTCACCGCATCACTCCCAGGGGGGATTTGTTGATATATTTAGGTAGTGATGTGTGTGAACACACTAGGACCACCAGGGCACTTTTTTCCCTGTTTAGGAGGTTTTCTCCCCCTGCTTGTATATACGCCTATTGCCCTAATGGGCTACTTATCTTTGTACATTCTCTACTAGTTGTGCTCCAAGCTTCTTCTTCTTCCTTGTACTGTTCACGTGCTTCCGCAGACGTCTAACTCCAACACATATGACAATCTTGGATTCTCTATCCTTTCTTCTTATAGTGGAAACACTCTCCCTTCAACTTCTTTTTGTCATTCTTCTTTTTGTCTCCATCTTTTGAAGAGTACACTTTGCCTCCTTTGGAATTTTCTATGAATGTAGCATCTCCTTTGCTGCCACCACTCCTTGCCTTGAGCCGAAGCTCCTCCTCCATGAGTAAGGCATTGAATTCTTCAAATGTTAGTGGTTGAGGTCTAATTTGAGTATTGAGAGCAGTTACCAGACCATCAAAATTTGGTGGACAAATTTGAAGACAACATGGAGCTAGCTCCTCGCTTGACTTTTGTACACCTCCTCCTGCCAGTTGATCCCATAGATTCTTTATGCAAGTAATAAACACCTCAACAATCTCCCCATCAACAAACCTTTCTGTTGCAAGTTGATTCTCCAAGTTCTGAATTCGTGTCTAATTACGAGACTCATATTGATTTCTCAATATGTTCCATGCTTCACAAGCCTTGGTAGTATGCTGAATGAGAGTTAGAACACTATTAGTAGTACTTGTAACTAGAGTGCAGAGTCCATATACATTTCTACATCTCCAAGCACGTAGAAGATCAGCATCAAGAGGATTCATTTGACCAAGATTATTTGGATCACGTGTTTCTTAGGGCTCATGATTAGTTCCAAGAATAGTTTCTAGAAGCTCATATGAATCAAGGAAAGAAGTAATTTTAACTTCCATAGGGTCTAATTTGTACCATCAAGTTTATCTTCCTTGAAGGCTAGTGGTTGTATCCACAACATTGGGATGACTCACATCATTGCTACTCTTGCTTGTGTGCCACCTACTCCTGTTGATGAACCCCCTTGATTCCCAATCATAGATAATGATGCATTGCTTGACATCTTCTCCCTTTTGACATTGAGACCTCTACAACCTCTACATTTTTTCTTTTGCACCACTCAAAGCCTCCTGAGCTCTAATACCATGTAAGAAAATAACAACACAGTGGGATAGACCAATAGATAGAGTTGAGAGAAAAACTCAGACAAAGATAGATGCAGACTAAGAGCTAGAGAACTCAGATTCTCAAATTGCCAAGAGTAATGCAGCTACAAGGATGGTGCTATCCACCCGTGTGCTCCCAATGTGGAGCTTAGATGGCAATCTAGACATACTCTAGATGAAGGGCTTACTAGTGCACAATGCTATGTAAAGCTCAACCTGGGCTATGCTTATATAGCTTTTATAGGATAATTCGGTATAGATAAACATAGTCGAGAGATGCAAAATAGTCAGTATAATATACAATCAACCAATATCTCCATGACTAGAAGTCATATGGCTCTACAGGCCATGGGGATAGGCCCCCTAGTCTCCGCAGAAGGGGCCAAACACCCCCTCTGCACTCCCCCCATTAAGGTTCTATGGGAAAACTGTTTGATGCCAGAAGGCTTTTATGTTCACCTTGAATGGCAACCAAATGGCCTGGAAGTTTATGCCCTACCTAACCCAATGGCTAGGCTCACAAAGATCATCTATGACCATCAATGGTCACACATAGACCTCATCTAACTTGGAAGTTAGGGTTCCACAAATGTTCGGCCTCTCACAATGGGTTCTCCTCATAATGGGGGCCTTACAACTTAGAGCATCATGGATCATTTGACGTGGTCACTTGGGGTGGATTATTGAGTATATCTAACATCAAATAGCATCAAGAACTTAATTTTTAACTAGGCCAGCTATTAGGTCTGAAAGTGGCCAAAAGTAGTTATAAAAATAGCTAGAGAGCTCATTTTTGGAGTTTAACAAGTTAGAGAAAGAGCTTCTTGAAGAGTGTAATCGCATTATTGAGAATCAAAGCTTCCATTGTTCATATCTTTGTTATCTTGCCTTGTGTGTGCATGTGTGTGTGTGTGTGCATGTATGTACTTGTTACTCACATTTGCTCACCATGATTGCTCACGATCTTCATATCCTCCTCAGGTCTACATGGATTGACAAGTAAAGGAGATGGTGTTCATGATTGGGCTACAAAGGTATATTTGACTTCCCCTCTATGGCTCACATCCGGACCCAGAGTATTCAAATGAGGAGGTGGAACTAGTCCATGTTCATATGTGGCCTTCCTTGATACAAAATGGGGTACTTCAAATAGATTCATGGCTCCAGCCCAAAAAATGATAAGGTCAACATGAGCTACATGAGCACCAAGAAGTTTACCAAATAGATTAATTAATTAGTCATTTCTTGTCCACCAAGCAAAGCCTATGGTTTCTTGATGGCGACCACCTAGAGATAGGGTTCCATTTAAGATCATTTTCATAGGGTAAAATTGATGGAATTCAATCCCTCAAATTTCACACTAGAAGTGAAATGAACCCAATACCTAGGTCCCTTCATATACCTTTTTACTACCCTACAACAAAACTCTAATTCACCTTCCTTACAATGATCCAAATCACCTAAGCTTTTAGCCATACTTAGTATGTTTTATAAGATTTCCAACAAGCTATAGAACACCTCAAATGGATCTGTTTAGGCAATCAACAACTTTATATAAAATAGACTATGCAGAGATGAAGGATATGCATTGTGATTTTTGTCCATACTAAGGTCTTTTGAATCCCTTTATCCACCTAAAGCTTGCATAGTTCACATTTTCAACACTCTCCCTCAAGCTTAAGGTGGTAATGTCCATATCAAACAAGTTCATAGCCTTCGAAAACTTTATTAATGTGGTCACATCCAAGCTTTTGGTGAAGACATCTGCAACTTGGTCCTTTGTACCTACAAAATGAACATTAATGTTCCCACTTGCAACCTTTTCTCTTACATAATGGTAATGCACCTCAATGTGCTTGCTCCTTCCATGATACATGGGATTCTTAGCAAGATGCAGGCTTGACATGTTATCTCCATAAACTGAAATTGGTCCAAGTTGTATACCAAGATCTTTGAAGAGCTTCTTAAGCCACATTGCTTCACATGTACTTAGGGCTAAAGCTCTATATTCAGCCTCTGTTGAACTCAATGCAACTATGGCCTACTTTTTGCTCATCCATGAAATTGCCTTTGTACCTAGCATGAAAACATAGCCAACAGTTGACCTTCTATCATCAACACTCCCTACCCAATCCACATCACTCCATGCTCTTACTTTAAGTTCTTCATCATACTTGTATAGCAACCCATGATTAACTATACTCTTCACATACCTTAAGACTCTCTGTGTACTTGAGCCGCAATGACTCAAGGACTTGTACCAATGAGACTATACCTCGATTGCCATACAAGTGCATATAGTGGAGTTCTTTTCACACATTTAATTATCAATCCTAAGGAGTGACTTACCAAGTGTATGAAGACATGTGCACACGTGATAGAAAATGAAGTGAGTTAGCTATTCAAGCATGAGAAAAGACTAATACTACCCACACCTACTGAAAAACTGGAAGTGTTGCCGCAAGCCACTTTTCAGCAGTTTTGGTTTTTTGAGGTTTTCTCCCAGCCCAGAACTCCGAACATAGGCAATAGGGTACTCGTTTCGAAGCTCTCGACGAGACAAATCCAATGGTGGTGGTTTCACTCAATTCTGACCACTCTGCTGCAAGTTATGACAGAAACAATGAATTACGGGAATCACAAACACCCGCGTTTTTGCTTCTCCTAGCTTACGCACGCACTACAGCCACTCAAAACAAGGGGGAAGGGGTAGACAACAGTCCTACACTTGCATTTCAAGCATCACACACACATACATGAGCAAAATGAAGATCAAAATCAGCAAGAAAGAGGCAAACTCGAAATTTCAGAAGTGCTCTTCTTCACAATGACAAGAAGTCCTTTACAATGAGTCACTTTTGACTTATATACTAGTGCCCTAAGTTTGGTCCTTTCACACAAGAGACCGGCACTTTATTCACTAAAATGCTAACTTCCTACTAATGTACATGGGTGATTCACTAATCTTCTGAGGGGATGCATCTAGAGGACTCCTCTAGTGCATTTACAACGGAAAATATATACAAAAGTGGTTATGTTACAAAAAATTGTGTGTCCAAATCGGAAAAATTTTGGGGCCCGTCTTTTTTCTCTGCTTTCTGCGCTCTTTAGCTCTGCAACACTCTCCCCCTCTTCGTCTCTGTCGTCCCTTGACAGACTTTGCTTCGCGAACGCGTCCCGTGGGTAGTGTTGTCTGATTCTTGATCTTGCATTACGTTTTAGAGGCGCTTCAGCTTTTCCACTGCACGCTCCCCTTGGTCAGTATTGTCTGCAGTTAAACAGACATGCAGATTCGATGGCCTTCTTGATTCAAGCTCTACTACTCGAGAGCCTGATGTAGTTGTCTTGCCTGTTGACTCGGGTTGCCACGCACGCCACCAGTGACTAGGAATGTGTTGTTCTTAGTCACCCTCTTCAACTTTTCAGCCTCTACCCCTTTCTAACTTTTGGTCCTACTCTGATGTTTGAAAAGTCCACTACTCGGGACCCTGGGGTTTAGCTTTGTAGCCTGGTGCGTGCCCCTGCGGGGCTCTGTGCAGAGATGGGTGTTGCGCCCCTGCGGGGCTTCCTGCAGAGATATGTCCTTTTTCTTTTCTTAATGAATAGTTTTGGACTTTGATTTTCTTCTTCTTTTCTTCTTGCTTGATTGTCCCTCTACACTCTCTTTGCATGATTGAGATGTGCATCTATGGATGCATGCATGAAATTAGGTAGAACTCCAACTATGTAGCACAAGTTAGGTCTTGTGAGTGTAGCATAGATCAATGATCCCACAACCCTACTATATAATGTAAGTTCTTCTAGCTTCTTACCATCTTGCTTGCTTAACTTGGCATTTGAATCCATAGGTTGAGCAATTGGTTTGCAATCTCTCATGTCAAACCTAAATAACACATCTTGAAGATACTTCTTTTTAGAGAGATAGATACCTTCTTTCCCATATATCACCTCAATACCAAGAAAGTACTTTAACACACCTAAATTTGAGGTTTTGAACTCTCTTCCAAGCTTCTCTTTGATGGTCATTATCCTTGCATCATCATCACCTCTCACAAGGAGATCATCTACATATATGCATATCAAACATATCTTGTCATTTGTCTTCTTCACATACAAGGATGGATCTACATCACTTGGAGAGAAACCGCATCTCTTCAAGAAGTCCACTAACATATGATTCCAAGCCCTTGGGGCTTGTTTTAGGCCATACAAGGCCTTCTTCAACCTGCAAACATAGGTAGGATGTAGTGGATCTACATATGCTTGAGGTTGTTCCATGAACACCTCTTCTTGTAACTCACCATTCAAGAAAGCAATCTTTATGTCCATTGTTGGCAGTAGCCAGAGGCACAAACCTTCGAGGAAGCATGTAAAGACAGAGCATAATGAAGTAGCACTGAGCCAGTCGAATCATTTTTCAAACAAATATGTTTTAAAATACTTTTTCAAAACTCCCAATAGTGATTTTCATCACTTTTGTACCATATGTAACATAGGAAAACCCTTTTTGTAATTTATAGCTCCATTTTGTGCAAGCCAAGGAGTCCTCCAGCTTGAGGAGCTTAGGTAGAATGAGCCTACCAATCTTAGTTATTTTTAGACCTCGTTTACCCTTTTAAATAGCACCTAGAACCTATTTTTTAACTATGCCGGTCACTAGATGTGAAACCGATCAAAACTAGTCTAGAATCTATAAAAAGAGCTAGAGAGCTCATTTTTGAGGTTAGCTTGTGTGAGTAGAGAAGAGCCTAAAGCTATTTTGAGTTTGTAATTGATCTTAAGCAATAGAGTCTATTATCCTACCTTCCATTGTGTCTTGCTTGTCTCCTACATGTGTGTGTATGCGTGTGTGCATCTCTATGCTTCTCACCTTCACTCTCACTACATCTCACATTTACGATCTTAATATCACTGCTATCTCTTCCGTTGATTGACATTAAGGAGGTGGAGCTTCTTAACATGGTTCTACCATTGTGCTATAGCAACACCAAATTTGGCACCGTTGTCGGGGATCGAGTCCAAGACGAATGTGTGATGGTAAGAGTATAGCGAGAGGTGGTGTTGAAAGGTAAAACTTTCAGTTTTTTTTGTTGTTTTTAATTAGTTTTATGTGTTTTTCACCTCCCCTACACTCCTTCACCACCACATCATCTTCTTCCACTCCAAAAAAATCAAAAAATTCACCATATCCGCCCATTCTCCTCATTTCCCCTCATTTGTGCATACAAGAGAGAGAGAGCTTTTGTGACTGCATGTACTTGTGTGTTTTTTAGTTTTCTTGCAGGTACAAAGCTCCAGTGCATCAGGAAAGCTTCCAAAAGGTAAAAAACCACTTTCTGTCAGTTTTTTGCCATGTGTGTCAGACCATCACGATGGTCTGCCAACTTCGACATTTTTGGTAAGTGATTTCTCCAAGAGGTAGGCGACACAAGCGCTTGCAAGGATCCACAAACGCATTTGCAAAATCTTTGATTTGGTGGACCATCGCGATTGGCTCACACCATCGCGATTGTGTCACACCATCATGATTGGCTCATGCCATCGCGACGGCTCGACCGGACCATCATGATGGTCTCACACCATCAGGACGGTTCACTTGAGCCATCACGACAGTCACTTGGACCATCGCGCCAGTGTCGTCGACCCCATGCCATCACGATTGGCTCATGCCATCGCGACGATACTGCCATGTGTCAAGCCAAATCATCACGATGGTGCCAGTACGCGGCATCGCGACGACTCACAATTAGACCATCGTGATTACCTCATGCCATTACGCCCATGACCATCACGACGGTTCACATCAGACCATCACGACAATTCCATTGACTGTTGACTGAAGCCATCATGATTGTTCGCCGATCGGGCCATCACGATGGTTCTTTTTTGGGCCATCGCAACTATCCACTTCAGACCATTGCGATGGTTCGCGCATCACGCCATCGTGATGATTCATCTGAGCCATCCCGACGGTCCAAGACCATCACGATTGTCCACCCCAAACGCCAATTTTAGGGTTTCAATTTTTGACCAATTTTGAGGCTATTTTAAGCAAAATTTTTGGTAATTAGACTTAATAGGAGACCCCTTAGCTCAAAGGGAAAGAAAAACCTGTTCGTCAGTTTTTACCCCCTAGGGCCTGAACGGTCATATCTTTTGCATCCGAAGTCCGTTTTTTGAGCTTTATAGCTCGTTAGAAAGCTCTTTACGAGTAGAAGATATTGTTTTTTAGAGAGGATAATTTGAGGTTAACTATTGTTGGCACTAGAAAGCCAGGGGGACTAAAAGTTTGACCATAAGAGGAAGGACTTAAAAAAGTGTATATATCAAAGTACTTGATCATCAATTGTGAATTGGTCTAAACATTGAATTTTTACAGGTCTAGCAAGGGCTATCAAGGACAAGCAAGGCAATGTAGTGAAGACCGCAGGGCTTGGGAAGTGTGGCTTCTTGGGCATCAGAGCACTCAAAGCAGCTGACTTGAGGTTGGAAGAATACTCAACCCCCTCAGTCAATTACTAGCTTAAGCTAAACGTTAGCATAGTGGATTAACGATGATAGGAAAGCATGAAGTTCAAGACATTTAATTTTTCAAGCCCAAAACTAAAGTAAAAGAGTGCGATACAAAAACCTAAAGGAAAGAACTTAAGTCTGATGGAACGAGAACTCAAAAGTACCATGGAAAGTCGATTCTTGACACATACAGTTAGACAAGACAATAACTTAAAGGCATTTACAAGGAAACAAGTAATAAAGAACAAAGAACCATTGACGATCAGAGAGTGTCGCGAAGTAAATTCATGAACCTTAGATCAGGCAAGCATAATATAGGTAAGTCAGACCGACGAAGCCTTAGATCATCAGAAGCAAGTGTAGGAACTACTACATGTTCGTGGGCTCAACAATTGAATAGCTACCCTTACGAGTTGGGCTCAAATACTAGCGAATCAAAAATGGCTTTTAGCACAAAAAGACCAGAAGGAGGGTTAAACATAGCATATCTGGAAAGACCCGAAGGACCCTATAGAACTCAATTAAAATTTCTCCAAACCAACCGCTTAGGTGCTCGCATCTATGAGGATGGTTTGCGAAGACAAGTGGTGCAAATGCATAACCCTGATCAACCCATTCGATTGGAGCGTCCAGTGGTGAAGTTCAAGAGAGACTCATACATAGATAAAGAAGGAACAATGTACATCCTAAATACTCAGCCAAATAATTCCAATGAGTTTGGTGTAATTCAACTAGAGACGGAAGCGAGAACCCAAGGAAAAGAACCAATAGGAGAAGAACCTAGGACACCTAGAGGAGGAGATTCATGAAGCATTTTGGAGATATAGAATGGAACAACCTAGTGAGGTAGGCTCCATCATGATCTACGAATTCAAGGACCCAGATACACCTGGAAAGGTTGTATACCTGGATGAAACTTCAGAAAGAGTATTTGTAGTACCAGACCATGCGAGAAATACTTACACATGGAGATGCGAGTTAGTCTTCCCTCCATCTCGAGCAAATGTAAACGCGAGCCATCAGGGTGCTGGAACATCCTCAGCCCATGGTACTCAAAGAGAGAAGAACAAAGAGAGACCGGAAGTAAGTTTCAACCATCCTGTAGGGAGAGATAGAGCCATGGTAGACACGGATAGAGTGGAAAGACAAAGGGAACCTAGAATACCAAGTGGTAGAGATGATTTTCCTCTACCTATACCATGCGAACACCCAAGGGTGCTAAGACCCACTCAGTTAGTAAATTCCATGGAAAACTACTTTGATGGGACAAGAGATCCCTATGATCATGTTGCGTAATTTAAGCAAGTGCTACGAGCAGAGGAAGTCGAAGACATGTTTACGCAATACAATGCATTTGGAGTCACATTAAAGAACACACTTTAACTTGGTTCCAACCACTCCAACAAAGGAAATTTAGAGATATCTATCACTTGTTAGAGTTTTTTGTTGGAGGATAAACACTCCTATGTGCACAACAAAAGCAAATGAACCCTCCTAGGATCCTGAAATTTTTCAGACATAGCCTCTGTATTTTCTGAGTTTCTCTGAGTATATGCAGAGACTGAAAATGAAATTTTGCAGGCATAAACTAGACTTTACGAGCTTTCAAATGAGAGTGAAATCACTCCATTTGGACACTGGATGATGCCTCAACTAGCTGCAACAAAACAGATAACTTGATCTCTCCACAGAGTATGAGCTAACTAGACAGACACTGTTCTGGACATTTCTCTGCACATGTGCAGAGGCACTGAACCTGAGACTTATACCAGAAAAGTAGAACTTATAAGCTTTCCAACAAGACAAAAATCGATTGACCCTAGTGCATCTGCAAGCTCTTTAACCTTTAATATGTAATCATTAGCACCTTGAGAGGGGCTTTTCCTAAGATTATTTAGCTCATTCTTGAGCTGAATTTTTCTAGCTTTTGTGGAGGTTGAGTACAATCTCTCCAAGCACTCCCACACCTTCTTCGATGTATCCAAATCTTGAATATGCCCTACCATAGAGTTGCTAATATGCTGAGATAAAATGAAAATGACCCTTTTGTCCCTTTCATCCCACTCTCTTACTGCTCTTCTCTGATCATTGGTTGGATTTACCTCATCTATGTAGGGTTTTGGCTCTCCACCACTCACAAGTCCCCACAAACCTTTCCCCATCAAAAAATTGCTTATTCTAAATCGCCATGGTTGGTAGTTTCCTTTTTCGAGCTTCTCAATCTGAGCATTGAGATCAGCCATGGTGCCTCCTAACTCTTTTGAACCTCCCCCTTGATGCAATGAAGTTGAAAAGGATGGCTTTTACCTCAAAAAATAGAGCTACTCCTCTTGATGAAGCTTCGTCTTTGATTTGATGATGTATTTGCTTCCCCTTGTTGTTGACGTGCCCGTTCTTTGCTTCCTTCCTTCAAACTTTGATGAAGTCTTTACTTCACTTCAATAGCTCCTTCTTCTCTCTTTGATACTCCACTTATAGCTTTGATACCACTGTTGGAGGATAAACACTCCTATGTGCACAACAAAAGCAAATGAACCCTCCTAGGATCCTGAAATTTTTCAGACATAGCCTAGTGGGGCATGTTCCCACACTCTTGAGCTTGAAAAACTTTCAACATTTTTCATCATAGAATTCTCTAAAAGTGGAATCAGACATGATACGTCTTCATTGATTCAAAGTTTCAAACAGACCCCTAAAGAACAATCAGACTAGCAGGACGTAGGTTTAGATAATATGTAGAGAGATGCCCAATGCAAGAGTTACCCTCACAGGCCAAGCAAGTGTCATTGTTTTTAGATGGCCTCTTGAGCTCTAAACTACGCTTCTATGTATACTTGAAGGGACCCAAAACATTAGAGCAATGTGAAGATTTAGCATATGACATGAGCATGACACCATTGATCCGGGTGTGTTATGCCTGGCACTGTCGAATCAAATACTTACCGGTGTGGAGGTGATCGCAATCCGGGTGGATCGGGTCCGGTCGTGGCACACACAGGGTGTATGAAGCTAATGAATGTTGGAAGGTTTAAAGATGTGAAGGTGAAATTAATGTTGAGTATGGAGAAGAGAGAGATGTTGAAATAATTATGGGAATGGGAATGTAGGTGTGCAAGTTAGATTGATGACATGAATGATAAAAATGAAAGAGAACCATACACACGAATCAAATTTGGAAGGAAGAATGGTCCATTGGAGGAGCTTCTTAAACACTTCCTAATTCTAATCCATATGTATAGCCTTCTTTGGATGATATGTATGCATGTTGCAGAGCTAAAGAGCGCAGAAAGTAGAGAAAAAAGACGGGCCCCAAAATTTTTCCGATTTGGACACACAATTTTTTGTAACATAACCACTTTTGTATATATTTTCCGTTGTAAATGCACTAGAGGAGTCCTCTAGATGCATCCCCTCAGAAGATTAGTGAATCACCCATGTACATTAGTAGGAAGTTAGCATTTTAGTGAATAAAGTGCCGGTCTCTTGTGTGAAAGGACCAAACTTAGGGCACTAGTATATAAGTCAAAAGTGACTCATTGTAAAGAACTTCTTGTCATTGTGAAGAAGAGCACTTCTGAAATTTCGAGTTTGCCTCTTTCTTGCTGATTTTGATCTTCATTTTGCTCATGTATGTGTGTGTGATGCTTGAAATGCAAGTGTAGGACTGTTGTCTACCCCTTCCCCCTTGTTTTGAGTGGCTGTAGTGCGTGCGTAAGCTAGGAGAAGCAAAAACGCGGGTGTTTGTGACTCCCGTAATTCACTGTTTCTGTCATAACTTGCAGCAGAGTGGTCAGAATTGAGTGCAACCACCACCATTGGATTCGTCTCGTCGAGAGCTTCGAAACGAGTACCCTATTGCCTATGTTCGGAGTTCTGGGCTGGGAGAAAACCTCAAAAAACCAAAACTGCTGAAAAGTGGCTTGCGGCAACACTTCCAGTTTTTCAGTAGGTGTGGGTAGTATTAGTCTTTTCTCATGCTTGAATAGCTAACTCACTTCATTTTCTTTCACGTGTGCACATGTCTTCATACACTTGGTAAGTCACTCCTTAGGATTGATAATTAAATGTGTGAAAAGAACTCCACTATATGCACTTGTATGGCAATCGAGGTATAGTCTCATTGGTACAAGTCCTTGAGTCATTGCGGCTCAAGTACACACGTTTTTGGCGCCGTTGCCGGGGAGGCACTCCACCAAGTTGCCTTCGTGATAGTTAGAGAGCAAGTGTGATCGAATCGTACTTGTAGAGGTGAATTTGTCCATTGACGAGTAGTATTCCTTTTCAGCACTTGTCACTTCTCATCCTTGAGGTGTGTGTGATAAGTTTTAGGTTTAAGTGTAGGAGGAGGGAAGAGAAGGAAGAGTTAGGGTTAGGTTAGAAGGAGAGGAGAAGTGAGGAGAAGAGGAGTAGAAGTAGGCCAAAATTCTCAGAAAATCATCAAAAATCCCAAAAAATTTTAAGTTCAGTCAAAAAAAGTATAAAAACCAAAAATTTGGCTCATTTGACACTTCACAGTGTTCTGGTATCGTTTGCGAGCAGCGACCAGTATCGTGGACTTGGTATCGTGGCATTCAGGCAGTAAGAGCTAGGTTTTGAGCTCACATTGCAATCAAGACAGTACCAAGGTAAACATTCTCTCAAATTATCTGTCAAAAACACTGTAAAAATGATCAAACAAGTGATTAAAAATCTGCGCAGTATCGCGGGGGGGGAAAACTGAAATCTTTTTCATCTTATTGTGTGATACAGAGGTCTAGGAAGGAAGAGGAGAGTGAGGAGAGCAAGGGGGTAAAAAAAAAAGTTTGGAAAAAATCTTGCTTTTGGCTTGAGTATCGCGATCGGTTGAGTTTTGGTATCGCGATACCAAAATTCCCTTGTATCGCGACACTCGCCATAAGTATCGTATCGCTTGATACCTGCTTTGGTATCACGACACCATTCTGGTATCGCGACACTGAGTGGTATCGCGATCGCACTCGATCTCTGGTATCGTATCGTCCGATACTAATACTTGGTATCGCGACACCATTGTGGTGTCGTATCGCCTAAGTTTCTAGTATCGCGACCTCACTTTGCCGAGTGGTATCGTATCGTTTGATACAGTGGTATCGCGACACTACCCTGGTATCGCGACACTACTTTAGTATCGCGATTGTGCCCTCACAAGTGTCGTATCGCCGGCTGCTTGTCTTGGTATCGCGATACCATAGTGGTATCGTATCGCCAAGATTAGTATCGCGATCGCACTTACTGCGGTGGTATCGTATCGTCTCCTGTCAAGGATCGTATCGCGACACCACATTGAGATCGTATCGCCTCGAATCCCTAGTATCGTAACGTCTACTTTGCCGGTATCGTATCGTGGTGATCCCCAGTGTAGTATCGCCACACTATTTCTGGTATCGTATCGTTGGTCATCAGGACAGTATCGCGACACCAGACTGATATCGTATCGTCTGGGTGTCTGGTATCGTATCGTTTGGAGCTCTGGTATCGTATCGCTGAGAGCAGTATCGTCCAGTGTGGTATCGCCCAGAAGTGAACCCTTCTTTTGGCAAACAACTGAATCACTGGTAGAGCTGTCCAAAGTAAATCTAAGCAGCATAAAGAGAGGCTTCAGAGAGTGAATGAACTTGAGGTCAGGAAGAGTTCTAGGTAGTAGAAGGAGTGTCATATCCTCAGTAGGAAGTACAGCCCAGGCTAGTCATCACTCAGTCTACTTAGAAACTTCTAGTGACTCGGAAGAGGAGTTACTGATGGCTTCAGAAGACATGCAAGGACCTACACCAACAGGAAACTTCATGACCACGGTTGAAGGAGACTACCGTACTTCCTTACAATATGTATCCACTAATGTTCAGGAGATTCCAATCTACCTGGATGGCTTAAACAGATCTGTCGCCAGGATGGCAACTGCCCAAAATGTCACCATCATACCACGACCAGCTGTCAAATACGAGGGAGGTGCTTACATTGACAAAATGGGTCACATCTACATAGTAACTGAATTTCCTGAGAGGATCAATGAAAGAGGAGAGATTATGGATCCCGACAACTCTGAAGAGTTAGTGACCACCCCCAGAGGCAGGTCACAAGTATCACGGGTCTTGAGAGGAGACTTGATACCTCAAGACGACTACCTGTTGGAAGTCTACATGATTCACGGAACAGACTTATTGCTTCAAACTGACGTACCTGTTCAAGGAATAGGAAAGAGCCCCATGACATTCTATGAGTTGAAAGACCCAGATGACGAAACTAGACTCACTTACCTGGATAAGAATCAAAGGAGATATTGGCCTGTAGGTGTCCTAGACAGGGCTCGGCTGAGATATATGGGTGCACCTGTATTTCCTCAGAGAGAGCAGGCAACTACCTCGCAGAATCCTTTTGGAAATCAACAAGAGACGGAACATACCACATCAGGACAGACCAGTCAAAGAAGTGTGCCCAACCGTACTCATGTACAGTTTGCAACTCCAGGAGTGCACACACACAATCAGACCTACACAGGGATGGGGAACCATTTCCGACCACCGGTCAGACCACGACCACCTGTGGAAGGACAGCCAGGAATACCTCCATTACGACCAGCTGCCCCAGTCTTCCCTGTAATGCCCAGACCGCCTGAACCAATGAGGAGATTGAGACCAATCCAAGTAGCTAAGTGTATGAGAAACCACTATGATGGATTAGGGGAGCCATACGATCATATTGCCGAATTTAAACAAGTTCTAAGAGCAGAACAAGTAGAGGACTTCTTTGTGCAGTACGAGTCTTTTGGACTCACCCTCACAGGAATAGCTCTAACTTGGTTCCAACCTCTAGATCCCAATCAATTTGGAAACATGGAACAATTCTTTCAAGAATTCATTGGAGAATTTACAAAAAGAGGGATTAAGCACAATTCTGCATCTTTGATCCATAGCTTTAAACAAAACCCTAATGAAACTGTGAAGACTGCTGCCCGAAGATTCAACCAATATGTGGATAGATGCCCAATGGCTGAGAGACCGACTCAACAAAAGATGATTTCATTATTTTTGGATGGACTCTCTAACGGGACCCTAAGAACCCTAGTATATGTGAAGAGGCTGCAAACATTGAGTGAGTGTCTTCAAGAGTGCATCGACCTGGAAGATAACCTTGCTGAGGACCTCAAAGGTACTACCGACCTCACAAAATCAGAAGACTCAAGAAGCACGGTTACGTCCAATTCTAGTAATGTGGAAGAACTAGCATAACTATTAGCAAAGAAACTAGGAGTCCAAGGACAGAGAGCTTACCAACATCCAGCTCAAAGAGTGCCTATGTTGAGAAGGTGTAACTTATGTGGAGGAGAACACCCCACACACTTGTGTGCTAGAGGAGGAGCCGGTGCACAACCGACGTATCCATACAACAGACAACAACAACAGGGGACTTCTTCATACTGTCACATCGAGCAAAAATATACCAATCACACAACTGAGAACTGTCCCTTTAATAGGCAAACACGACCTGTCCACCCACCCCAATACCGACCTTATGGATACCCACCTAGAGAGCTTGGTAGGGAGATGCCTAGATACAACCAGTATCCGGTAGGAGTACAAAGACATTATGAGCAAGCACCGTATCCACCACCACAACCAGTGTTGGGACCCCAATTGTCACAACCTCAACAAGTTGTACCTGTGAAGTATACTCAACCAGAAGAAAACTTGGAAAGAGCCATAATACCAGCTTCAATAGCGACCAATGTAGAATCAACCAACCAAGGGTATGAACCTCCACCAGGAGAGTACTATCCATATGAAGCCAACAGGATGGAATATGAACCAGCATATGACGTGGCCTATTATGGATATGAAGGATTTGATCAGACTTATGGAGCGGAAACTGCAACTTTAATGTATACAGTGCCCAAGGCACAACAACCATTGAGACCTCCCATTAGACCACCAGTGCAGAGAGGACCGTGTTATAGATGCGGAGGGGATCACTTCATTCGGGAGTGTCCTCGACCTTACAACCCTCCACCACCCAGGATTTGGGAAGGATATTGTAGTGATTGTGGGAAAGAACATCTTTTCAGAGATTGCCCTAAGAACCCTACAAAAACTCAAGACACTGCACCAATCAATGTAATAGAGGTCATAGAAGAATCTAGAAGTGATAAGGAGTACACTGTACCACTGAAAGCTATTACTAGAGCTCAAGCAAAACAACAAAAAGGAAATCAACCGGAAGAAAAACCAGAGAACAATAAAACAGTAGAACCAAACATTCAAGTAGTCGAGGATTCGGAGAACTCATGTGAGAATTCCCAAAACACCAAAGTACAAAAATGGAAGGAAAGACGAGAAAAGCTCAAAGAAAAATGGGCAAGAAACAAGAGCCAAGACAGCAAAAAACAAACGAAGGATTCTAGAAAGCTTAATGAACAAAAAACGCATAAGGAGATCCCGGAAACACCACCAATTAGCTCAGAGGAAAAGGAGCCAGGATCAATCCTAGCGGACCCAAAATCAGAGGAATTGGACATGTGGTTAAAAGCATACCAAGCTAGAATCAAAACGGGACCGAACCTAGAGCAACATGAAAAACTCTATCCTCAAGGGGAATTAGAGAAAGAAAGACTGGCGATATGCAAAAAGCTCATAGAAGTAGCACAGGCGACTCTAGAAAAAACTATCCCAATTTTGCCCGAAACTAGGATCGCACAGGAACTATACGAAGAGTGCATCCAACCTAAGGATAAAGAACCTACACGGGAAGATGATCGAAATGAACAAATGAAATTTCAAGGGGAACAGGTATCCATAATACCCGACCTAGAGGAAGATTGGTCCAAAGACTTGTGGAAAAGAATTAGAGAAGAACAATGGAAAAAGGATGGAATCAGTCCGCCTCCTTTTGAGGAAATAGTTGGAGAAGATGATCACCATGATCATAACCTGGAGGAAGCATATGAGGAAGTGTCAAGGTTTGATAAAGGAAGAGAGGAAACCATGAGCATTTCAACGCTGCCTAACTACATGGGAGAATATGAAAGAGAGTCTATAATAATACGAGCACCCACAGTGCATGGGAAAGAAAAAGGAAACTCAGAAGAGAGTTCACACAATCTAACAGAACTTAAGAAAGCAAAGGTGCAATGCAAATTGACGGTGGAAGAGTTGCTTCAACTCAAACCACATCTATGGAGACAGCTAGCAAACCAATTAGAGCCACCAGCAGAGAAAGGGGAAATGAAAGGAAGGGAAAAAGAAAACCACTCCACAATACAAGTTCCAGTTGACAAGGTAGGAGAATTTAGTGAAGGAGACGAAGGTAATACGTGCTTACCTGTCGCCTACAATAGGTACATAACCAAGGCCATCCTAGACACGGGAGCGGGAGTAGGGATCGCCACCAAGGAAATATGGGAAAAATGGGGAAAACCTGCCTTACGACCCACGCGCATGAAGCTCCAATTAGCAGATGGTCATGTAGAGAAACCTTTAGGAATATTGGAAAGAATCAAACTGACCACTTGTGGAGTAGAGTTTGAACACACATTGGCCATATGTAAGTTCGAAAAAGCAAACAATTACGAAATGATATTAGGACGACCATTCATGCGACAGATGCGAGTAGTACAAGATTGGGGCAGAGATTCATTATATCTCCAACATCAAGGAAACACTACCAAGATAAACCTGCACACATTCGCTTATCGGGATGTCCCTCCATTACAATGGAATCCAGTCCACAAAGAGGAAGATGACCTATCCATTCACAGTGCTGGATCAAGTGACCAATCTTGGATGCACGAGGATGCCCAGTTGTGGATGTGCAAAGAAGCCAAAAAGGAGGAGTGTAAAAAACAAATGTGGCCAATAGGGCACCCTAATTATCGATCGATAGAAGACCCCGACTATATGCCTCAAATTTTTTCAGATGAACTCTTCGAACCACATGGCTGGATGGAAATCCTAGCCACATTAGACGTTTGTGTGAATGAGGAAGTCTTGACAATGAACGACTGTGTAGACGAGGAAGGATATGACGTGAACCTCTACATAGTTGTCCTCCAAGAAGTAGAAGCAGGAGAAATTGTAGAAGAAGAGTGGAAAGAAGAGTACGAAAGCATAGAAATGGAACAGGAGTTTGACTCTGAAGAACAATATTTAGAAATCATGCAAAAGGAATCTAAAGAAAGACCAACAAAAGTCTTAGCAATTGACACCATCCCAAGAATGCACGAGCATAGAGAGGACACAAGTAAAGTGGAACCTGAACCAGACCACTTCGAAGTTCCAGAACATTTTAAAAGATACGAAGTGGAAGAAAGGAAAATAGCAACTCAAATGCCTAAACGAGAAGCACGAGACGGAGAGGCGTATGACAACAAAGAACAAACAAAAAAAATTATTGTGACGGTTGAAGAAGGGGAAGAAAGGTGCACGTATGTTGGTAAAGACGTATCTGAAGAGGAAGAAGAGGAACTCATACACCTCATCCGAGAATATCGAGATGTATTTGCTTGGACGTACAAAGACCTTAAGGGTGTAGAACCTACCATATGCGCTCATCGAATTCCTATGACAGCAGATGCAAAACCTTCTAAACAACGCCCTTACACGTATAACGAAGTTTATGCAGCGAAAATAAAGTAAGAAATTGACAAATTACTAGCGGCAGGATTCATTTATGAGATTGAACACACAGAATGGGTATCGCCACTAGTAGTAGTGCCCAAGAAAAACGGAAAGCTAAGGGTGTGTATCAACTTGAAAAAAGTAAATGCAGCAACTATACGAGATAGTTTCCCTTTACCCATCACAGACCATCTTTTGGAAAGAGTTGCCGGCAAGGAGGTCTATAGCTTCTTGGATGGATTCTCTGGTTATAACCAAGTAGCTATTGCAACTGAGGACCAGCATAAAACCGCATTCGCGACTGAATGGGGAATCTATGCATTTAGAGTGATGCCTTTCGGGCTCACTAATGCGCCAGCCACCTTCCAACGACTGATGTGTCATGTTTTCAAAGAATTTCTGAGAAAAAGCATGGAAGTATACGTAGATGATCTGTGTACATACTCAAATCAACGACCAGACCACATACCGGAACTGCGGAAAATATTCAATAAATGTAGACAGTATAGAGTTTGCTTGAACCCTGAGAAATGTGTCTTCATGGTAAGACAAGGAAAAATACTAGGACACATAGTCTCAAGAAATGGGATATCTACAGATGAGGATAAAATTAAAGTCATATTGGACTTACCGAGACCCAAGAATGGGAAAGAAGTACAAGCCTTTATGGGACATTGTGGATATTACCGTAGGTTTATTCACATGTATGCCATAATAGCTAAGCCCTTATACGGTCTATTGACTCAGTTCACTTGGACGGATGAGTGTGAGAAGGCCTTCAACGAGCTTAAAAAGAGGCTGAGTACAGCCCCAATTCTAAAAACCCCCAACTGGAACAAGCCTTTTCATATTCATGTTGATGCTTTGAACTATGCAATTGGATGTATCCTGGCTCAACCGGCCGATGAAGGAAAGCTTGATCATCCAATCGCTTACGCAAGTAGACAATTAAACCAAGCCGAAAGAAATTACACGACTACAGAAAGAGAGGGCTTAGGAATGGTCTACGCAGTGAAGAAGTTTAGACATTACCTCTTAGCCAACAAGTTCAAATTCTTCATAGACCATCAAGCTTTGTTGTATTTAGTCAATAAACCTTGCAACACAGGGAGACTGGTACGATGGTTCTTGTTACTAATGGAGTTTGACTTTGAGGTAATAGTCAAAAAAGGAAACACACATGTGAGAGCAGACCACCTTTCTAGGTTAAAACACGGAGAGCCACCTAGCGGAGTACCTGATGATTTACCAGATGCTTATCTGTTTAATCTAGAAGTATGTCCGAAGTGGGCAGAAAAATTGACCCCTATGCTTACGCATGGCCCTCAGCACCCAATCAACAGGAATAGCAAAAAAGAAATTTTTCAATCAAGGAATTTACACATTGTTGCTGGAAGCGTGTATTATAAGGAACCTAACGGAGTGTTATTGAGATGTGTCGAGGAGGATGAACAGAAGCAACTAATTCAGCAAGCACATGTAAACAAGTGGAAAACCCACCAAGGAATGCACGGAACAATACGAGAATTAAAGAGGTTAGGCGTATATTGGCCTGATATGCCCAAGGACGTTCACGAGCATGTAAGTAATTGTGTGGAATGCAAAGAAATTAGCCCAGAGGATCACGTGTCCTTACCTTTTTCTACCATTGTGCCTAATTGGAGTAAGTCATTAGTGCAATTCCTCAAATCGAAAGAGCACGAAATAGGAGCTAGCCTAGCAAGAAAGCGATCCCTAGAAGAAATGAGCAAGGATTATGTGATAATGGGGAAACAATTGTTTAGACGACGAAGAGACAATCAACTCAGATTGTGCGTGCATGAAGGAGAATATCTCCCCATATTAGAAATGGCACACGCAGGAGCTGCGGGAGGACATTTCTCAGCAGATAGAACGGTCAAGATGATTCTCTTTGCAGGCTTGTGGTGGCCAACTCTACATATGGACGCAGAGACATATGTGAGAAGCTGCGAAACGTGCCAAAGAGCAAAATATCCCATTAGAAGAGATGACATGCCTTTGAGACCCATGGTTTGTGCGAGGGCATTTACCAAGTGGGGAATTGACTTCATAGGACCTATCAACCCACCTACGAGAGGATCTCATGCGGAATACATCATAGTAGCCACCGACTACTTGACAAAGTGGGTAGAAGCTAAAGCCACTCGCAAAAATGATGCTCAAACTACAGCAAAATTTCTTTTTGAGCACATTTTCACACGATTTGGACTACCGATCGAGATAGTGAGTGATCGAGGAACTCATTTCCTAAACGAAGTCATTGAATCGCTAATGAATGAATTCTTAGTGATTCATAAAAAATCAGCCCCATACCATCCTCAAGCCAACGGACAGGCTGAAAGTTCCAACAAAGTACTATGTACGGTATTGACAAAGATTGTCAATAATGGAAGGTCAGATTGGGACAAACAATTGCATCACGCAATTTGGGCCTTCCGAGTGGCATATAAACCGGCCATTGGAACTACACCTTTCAACCTAGTGTATGGGCAGAATGCAATTTTGCCAATTGACTTCTTAGTGCCTACATTAAAAGTAGCCCAGCAATATGAGTGGAACGGTCATGAATTGTCTCAGCAATTAGATCAAATCGAAAAGCTACACGAGACTAGATTGCAAGCGGTAGCAGGCATCTATGCCGCTAAACGGAGACAAAAGGCATACTATGACTCACATATTAAAGATAAGGGACTAAAAGAAGGCGACTTAGTCCTAGTATACACCCTAAAACAGCATGCAAAGAAGCTCCAAAAACGCGGATATGGTCCCCTGATCATAAATCGAATCTCCACTAGTGGTGCAGTCAATCTCGCCACACTAGACGGAGACATTCTTCCCAATTACATCAGTGGATGCCGAGTAAAACGATTCATGGAACCATTGACGGATCAAATGTTAGCGCGACTATTAGGTGCTCAAAGTAGGAAAAAGGAAGAAGAACGAATACGAGAAGAAGCAAGACAGGAAGCCCTAGAACGCATTAGAAAATGCAAGGAGTGGATCAGGCAAAGAGATGAACGCTATCTCCAAGGAGAAGAGCCCATCCCTATGGCAAACTACCAGATCAAAAATGGTGACACAACGGGTATATGTAAAACACAACCTTACCTAAACCTAGGGATTGGTCAGACGGAGTATAAATTGATAGACGCATTGATCGACTCAGGAGCAGGCCTTAGCTGCATGCGAAGGAGGATAGCGAACGAATTGCAATTGCAATTGAATCCCACGAAAGCCAAACTAATAGGAATTGGAGGTCACACCCTAGACTGTATTGGAACAACTAATGTATCCCTTCACATAGGAAATTCCTCCATGGAACAAAGAGTCCTAGTATGTGAGGATAACGATTTAATGGAAGATTTCATTTTAGGACAAGACTGGATCATTGAAACAGAAGCATGTATCCATCTGGCTCAAGGATATATTTCAGCCACGATAGGGCATAAGGAGGTTTTCAGCTTGCTTGAAGAGAAACCATGTAACCAAGCCATGTCAATACCAAGATCAGAGGAAGTTCAAGAAGCGACGAAAGATAGTAGCGATTGTGCTCAACGCTCAGAAAGCAAAGGCATAGAAACTGAAACTTTAATCATGGCTACACCACCCATAGTGTCAAAGCTACCCGATGTGAATGAGGATCAGCCAACGTTTGAGGAGACGCTCTCTCCTAAACTGGCTCAAGGCCTCCAAAGATCGCACTATTGGAAACCAACAAGCAGATACTCGAAGCGAGAAGCATCCAAATATATGTGGGTACGAAAGGATCAGGTACTGAGTCAAAAAATGTCTACAAGCGCTTTGAAGAAGGAAACGGACATCACCAAATCAGTTACAAGGAACTACAAACGAAAAGAACCAGTACAAGTATGGATTGCCAAGCCCATGCTTGAAGCTCAAAGATCTCGACATCAGATATGGATTCCCAAAAAGGTCATACAAACAGCTAAACAGAATGTGAAGACCAAAGAGGAAACACCACAGCAGACGAGGCAAAAGTCAACAACACCTATGAATCATCAGAGAAGATCGCCAAGAAAGACCAAATTCAATCGGACAATGGATAAGACAAATGGAACACGAGCAGCTGCACGAATAGAGAAAATCCAGCGACCTCTCTCAGTGTTCTCAAAATGGATCTGGAAACCAAAGCTACCACAAGGAGCAAATGATCGAGGAAAAAAAGCACCCAATTGCACTCATGTTGTGTCTGATGCACCCAAAGTATGCATGATAGGGCCACATTACAAGGCCATGCATCCGGCACAGGATGTACATTATCAAACTAGTGGTGCACGATCTCCAAGTGAGACTAGCTCTTAGCTTTAACCTTAGAGGAATGAACATACTATGTACATAAACTACGCTTCGGCTATGGACTAACTTTTATGTTTTCTTTTCAGCAAAAAATATAAAAATGCATGAAAAATTAAGGTATTACCCTTCTCACACCCACGGGAAAGGGACGGCACCATGCACTCGGAGCAATCTCAAATTATT
Organism: Ceratopteris richardii; assembly: GCA_020310875.1. Lineage (NCBI taxonomy): Eukaryota > Viridiplantae > Streptophyta > Polypodiopsida > Polypodiales > Pteridaceae > Ceratopteris > Ceratopteris richardii. The sequence continues at coordinate 48,204,819 of CM035426.1, read as the reverse complement.
GATCAACACACGGAGGAGGATTTCTGGACAAAATATGGATACTAATTCACACTCTATATTAAGTGCAGATGGCTTCTGAAGACTCTGAAGCTACAATCCAAGAGGAGGTCCAGGAATTTCCTCCCCAATGTCTTACGAAAGCTAAAGGCCACTGGTTCAGAGATGAGCAGCCAGTGGAAGAGTATCTTTTCTTGGCCAACATAAAGATCATGGACACGGATCACCACTTTCCGATCATGTCCCAGGACTTCAAGATTTTACATGGAATGCCATCTACAATCGATATCCTGAAGAAAGCAGGAATTCACAAGTATTGCGAGCTACCTATCTACAAGCCGGACTTCCAACGATGTACCCAAGTCATGAACACTTTGCGACCAGCACTACATGATCCATTGGTGCCAGAAGCCAATGTGATGGATAAAAATGGCGAATGGGTAGTCATTCAGTTCTCCCACGACTTAATCAAAGAAGCTTTTGAATGGGAGAAAGATGGTGTCAACACGGCCAAAGAAGAAATTCGTGGAGCAAATACTAGAACCTTTGTCGACATTAATAGAGTGGATAATGAAGAGGAGGTCAGGTTGATTCATCAACATTTTTGTTTTCCGAGTATGAACAGATACACGGCCCCTCAAAAAATTATTGTCCAATTATTGTCTCATGCTACAAAACAGATCGGCAATCAGGTAAATCTCACACCATACGTGCAGGAAAGATTGTTCGAGGCCAAGAAGAAGTGGGAGAATAAAAAATTCCTTAATGGAACCACTGCCCTCACAATCATGATTTACCATGCATTGGGCATGCGCGAGTACTTGAGGGAGATGCCATCTTCAATGGAGCTGGCTCAATATGTCAAGAGTGCTACAGTACCAAAACAAAAGAAAGGGAGTAAGCAAGCAGAAGAAATAGAAACAAGTTCGCAACAGAGAATGAGAGGAACCATGAGAGGTACAAAGTGGCCTAGAGAAGTTCTGCAGAAAGAAGAAGAAGCACCACAACCAAAGAGAGTACATGTGCTGCCTACCACCACCACTCAAGGACCCAGGAAAATTACGGAAGAAGACTTAACTCAAGCACTGGAGGAGACTCACAAGTATACAGAAGGGCAAATCAATCTACCAGTGCAAGGTCATCATTATCAACAAGCTGCAACAGTTCAAAAACCCAAAAGAAAACTTACTAAGGTACACAGGTATCGGGAGATTGGGCTAGACAATTCAAGTTCAGGATCCGATGCCCAAGAAAGGCAAACTACATCATTATTGGATGTAGATATTAAAAGTGAATCGAGAGATGATGGCCAGTGGGCCGAATTAAATGAAGTCAATTATGACGAAGCCCAAGTTGACAACAAAGAAAAAGGTCAATCGTCGCTGGCAGACCAGAATGCAACCACAGAGAAGGCAGAAGAAGAAGGGAAAAACATTATGCAAGCGAAGGATGCCTCCATCACCCACACAAAGGAGGACAAGTCTGAAGCTGAGACGCATGCAATGATATCTGAGGACAAGCCTCAAGAAGAAGAAAAAGAAGACGAAGAACCCTTCACACCACTAAGGGTTGTGGCAGAACCGTCCCCTCTGGATGTAACATTTCAAGGGAGTGCCACGAAAGTTCGTAAAACGGTTGAAAATGAAGCAGAAGTTAATATACAACTACAGGTCCGACAACCACACAAAGAATTGATCCATGTAGCAAAGGGACAAGATGTACAAACAGGAGAAACACCGGACATAACAAAGACATGGTTGAATGTGGATATAGCTCAGCTCAAGCCGGTGGTGCAGGATATGATCCGCACGGCACTCGACACTCAACAACTGATGCTTGATGCTGATGAAGATTACGACCAGGCTATGCTCGACAAACAGGAGCTTCAGAAAGAAGGTATGAATTTGGCAAAGAAATTATCTAAAGTAGAAGCTCAGGTGTTGAAGAAACAGGAGGAGATAAAAACAACCAAAACACAATGCAAAACATTAGAAAAGGAGAATGTCCACCTGAAAGAGCAAGTATTGGAGCTGACGAAGAAACTGGAAGCAACTGAAAAAGAGAAAACAAGAATACAGACTCGTAGCAAAGTACTCGAGTCACAGCTCAAGGTGAGCATGGAAGAAGCAGACCAACTCAGGGACAGAAACAAAGAGCTAATGACAGCTCTCCTCAGTGATCAACCATCGACAGATCTTGACAAAACAAATGAGGACATAAAAGACATGGAAGCAAAGTTGACCAAGATGGCAGATCAGCTCAAACAGGAGCAAGAGACAGTTGCAGAATGGGAACAGAAATATATGAATGATACTGCAGCTCTACGAAAGAAATGGAAAAAAGCCGAGAAAGATTATTTCCGACAGTGCAAGGAAGACACAGATCACATGCATATTGTGGCACAGGAATTAATCAAACATCAAGAAAAACTTACCAAGGCTGAAGAGGAGCTCAAGAATAAAGATGACATCATTAAACGGCTGCAGGAGCAGATTGAACTAAAAGAGAAACAAGGGACACCAGTAGTTCCTCCAGAAACCACGGCTACTGTGGAGGAAGAGGTACGTCCTCTCTCTCCTCCCTTGTATCATTCACCACTAAGGGCGGAAAAGGAGGTTCCACTAGAACCTAACACACGCGACATTGCAGAATTGAGCAGACCAGAAAGGACACTACTGGTGTCCCAGCTCACTGCTGATTTTGAAGATCAAATAATACAAATAATGAAAGAAGCTCGAATAGACAATAAACAGCTAGATCAAATTTTGAAGCCCTTCAATGTACCATATGGTCTACTTAAAGAACAGACGCGCATGTATATAAAGACTACCACGAATAAAGATCCGGACCACAACCTTCAATTCCAGCATGACACTTTCAAGTATACTCAAGAGGAATTTGAGAAGGCGGATCCCATATGGCGAAGGAAAATTTTGGAGAAGAATCCGACGTTGCGGGTACAGTGGGAAGCATCACCATATGCGCTTCAGGTAAATCCATCATTTTGTCCTGTACCCCGCAGACGCTCTTGGACGCAATTTTGGGAAGCACAGCGTCAAGGCTCTATCAATAATCAGTGGCTAAATTACCCGTTACTACCTAGTCCGCCACATAATTACCTACCTACCGAAGAATATATGGTAAAGACAATGGAATTCTGGATTGCCAAATATGCCACAGTGCCGGACTTAGCAGTCAAGATGACAAATAAAATATTTAGCATGCTCATTACAGTATTAAAGGTTTTCCAGCATGCGAAGTACACATTTTTGAATTTCATTGGCATTACACAAGGGTCGGAAGCCCTCATTTTTGATCTATCAACCATTCCGAGCCGACTCACCATTATGGCATACTATTCCCGCCTTATGTTTTTGCCATCGACTTATATGCAGACCTTCGAAGAAGCATTCTTCACCGGCTTCTTTGAAATCGATTCGGAGATTTTTGTAAAGATGACTTCCAATTTAAATGCAAGGCTGGTAGCCTATGAAACAAGCTTTTTTGCTGATCATCGTCAAGCGCCAGAAGACGGAGTGAAGTCAAAGCAATGGAAAGAATTCATGCTATGTCATGCAAATTTGCTGAACCAACGAGAGCAAACCGCCATCCAAACATACACGCGTCGCCTCAGAAAGCCTGTCGAGGACGACAGAGTTCAGGAGGAGGGACGTGTAGAGGGACAATCAAGCAAGAAGAAAAGAAGAAGAAAATCAAAGTCCAAAACTATTCATTAAGAAAAGAAAAAGGACATATCTCTGCAGGAAGCCCCGCAGGGGCGCAACACCCATCTCTGCACAGAGCCCCGCAGGGGCACGCACCAGGCTACAAAGCTAAACCCCAGGGTCCCGAGTAGTGGACTTTTCAAACATCAGAGTAGGACCAAAAGTTAGAAAGGGGTAGAGGCTGAAAAGTTGAAGAGGGTGACTAAGAACAACACATTCCTAGTCACTCGTGGCGTGCGTGGCAACCCGAGTCAACAGGCAAGACAACTACATCAGGCTCTCGAGTAGTAGAGCTTGAAACAAGAAGGCCATCGAATCTGCATGTCTGTTTAACTGCAGACAATACTGACCAAGGGGAGCGTGCAGTGGAAAAGCTGAAGCGCCTCTAAAACGTAATGCAAGATCAAGAATCAGACAACACTACCCACGGGACGTGTTCGCGAAGCAAAGTCTGTCAAGGGACGACAGAGACGAAGAGGGGGAGAGTGTTGCAGAGCTAAAGAGCGCAGAAAGCAGAGAAAAAAGACGGGCCCCAAAATTTTTCCGATTTGGACACACAATTTTTTGTAACATAACCACTTTTGTATATATTTTCCGTTGTAAATGCACTAGAGGAGTCCTCTAGATGCATCCCCTCAGAAGATTAGTGAATCACCCATGTACATTAGTAGGAAGTTAGCATTTTAGTGAATAAAGTGCCGGTCTCTTGTGTGAAAGGACCAAACTTAGGGCACTAGTATATAAGTCAAAAGTGACTCATTGTAAAGGACTTCTTGTCATTGTGAAGAAGAGCACTTCTGAAATTTCGAGTTTGCCTCTTTCTTGCTGATTTTGATCTTCATTTTGCTCATGTATGTGTGTGTGATGCTTGAAATGCAAGTGTAGGACTGTTGTCTACCCCTTCCCCCTTGTTTTGAGTGGCTGTAGTGCGTGCGTAAGCTAGGAGAAGCAAAAACGCGGGTGTTTGTGACTCCCGTAATTCACTGTTTCTGTCATAACTTGCAGCAGAGTGGTCAGAATTGAGTGAAACCACCACCATTGGATTCGTCTCGTCGAGAGCTTCGAAACGAGTACCCTATTGCCTATGTTCGGAGTTCTGGGCTGGGAGAAAACCTCAAAAAACCAAAACTGCTGAAAAGTGGCTTGCGGCAACACTTCCAGTTTTTCAGTAGGTGTGGGTAGTATTAGTCTTTTCTCATGCTTGAATAGCTAACTCACTTCATTTTCTATCACGTGTGCACATGTCTTCATACACTTGGTAAGTCACTCCTTAGGATTGATAATTAAATGTGTGAAAAGAACTCCACTATATGCACTTGTATGGCAATCGAGGTATAGTCTCATTGGTACAAGTCCTTGAGTCATTGTGGCTCAAGTACACAATGCATGATGAGAATAGATGGAATCCTTACACATAAATCAGTTTCGAAAGGAAGAATGGTCCAATATTGGAGCTTCTTATACACTTTCAGAAACTAATAAATATGTATGGATTTGTATGGATTATATGCATGCAAGTGAATTATGATGATGGATTTTACTCACAAGCTCAAAGAAACAGCCTCACTGGTTCAACGCAATACTGCGGAGCCTTCTCACACATAGAAGAAATAGAAGACATGTAAAAATACTTAAGAGACTGAGAGAGGAGACAAGAGACAAGTGACAAGTGACATGAATTAAAAGGATTTGAATTAAGTTACATGTAAAATATCGTCGTGGTACGTCATGCTAAGCAGTCTACTGATCAAAGGTGGTTCCGACCCTCAAACCATGACAGTTCAACCGAATGTCACACGTAAGAAGGTGAGTTCCACTCCAGTGACCCTATGTCTGTCTAGGCTCGTAACGTCTAACTAAAGAAGTCTAAGACTCATTAAAATCAGCTCTAACTCACTCACACGCTCCACCGAGGGTGAGTCAAGATAGAGATGCTGGTTTCAAGAGCCTATCCTAAATTGGAGTTCTAACTTAAATTTGAAACTAGGTTCTATACTCATACTAGCTCACCTTGGATCCTCACTCGCTCAACCGAGGGTGATCGTCTCAAGGAAACCGTAAGCTAGCATGAGCCCTATGGATGCCTAACAATGATGCTCTAGGAGTTTGGAGGGGGGTTTATATAGTTTTTTGAATGAATTTGGGCCCTTGGATCTAGAGAAATCAACTCTCAACTCTAGGATCACTACTTTCGATTACAACCATTTGATTAATCAAATCAATGGCTTGGAATTGTTCTTTCTATCAAATCTAGTGTAAAGGAGTGAAATTTAGGCGCCCTCATTCTCCACCATTGGATCTGGGGATGATCTGGACCGTCGGATCAGTGCTGACATCAATTCGGATAAGATAAGCCACTATTTTTGGAGAAATGCTTCATTATTGATCTTTGATTGTAAAAAAGGTCTTCTTTTATGGAAAAAATTCGTGGATCCTCCTTCCTTTATGCTTTAGTGCATCTCCACCCTTGAATATGAGCTCATCTTGACCGTACAGCATGGTTCAATCATATTTTGACATGTGGCAGACATTCAAGCCTTCAATTTTCTTAAACTAGAAAACTGCGGTGATCCTGAAAACTGGACTTTGTACTCTTTGACCCTCCAAATAGGCTTTGATGAAGATGAAACATTGTAGGACTATGTTTCCAAAGATCTCCTTCAGGAATATGCAGAAAAAACTCCCATCTGAATCTAACTTGTACAAGTTTGACTACATTTGGAAGCTTGCAAGGTGGCATTAAGGTGTCTAGGAAGCTCGGATAGCCTTGAAACTTTATACAAATATGTAGCCACATATGGTCTTTATACATGCCAAACCATATGGCTAACATAATTTTCTATACAAGAATTTGTAGGGTCAAACTAGAAAAATTACATTTTTACAAAATGAACATAGCATATCAATGTGCTACAAAATCCATTTTCTGCTGAAATTTGGGCTATAGACTGCCTTTGACAATCTTTACAAGTATATGGATTTTCATCTAATTTGGTGACAATGAAATTTTTGCCCTAATTTCCCAACTTTGACCAGCTTTGACCAGCTTTGACCGCTACCATGGACTTTCTTGATTTCTTTGAAACTTTGTATGTGACCTTCCTTTGACATCCTTGATGCATCCTGGACTTCTCGGGGAATTCTGGCTACCTTCACCAAATATGTTTTTTGTAGGCCTTCACAAGTGAGAGGAGAGAGAAAATCTCGACGACATTCGCCCCCACTAAACCTGCGATTCCTCCGGAAGCGCCATTCTAGCATCTGTGAAAAACAAAATGTTCCAGGCATCAAATTCTTTTATAGGCAACATAAGAAACATGGAAGGAAAATTGATTATATGCATGAATTAGTAGGTAACGTGACATGAAGCAAAATTTGCATGAAAGAAAGAATTGAAACAGGCAACATGAATATGCATGAACAAATAGGCAACATATATGCAAATGAACAAGCAACATTGGCAACAAGAAAGAAAAAAAAACAAGCATCAATATGAAGTGGAAGTGGATGTATTGAGTCGTTTTAAGCATCAGTTCCTCTCATGTTGAAGAAAATTTTGTACCTTTTTCATAAAGCAATCTACCTTAAATATGATTATAAACAAAGATTTAGGATTTTCAAGAGACATCTTTCATCTTTAGCTTATTTTAGATCAACTCCTTTCCTACATAAATATGAATATGCTCTTTCTCTAATAACATGCAAGGAAATCTAACTAAACTCCACTAATGCATAAATCTGCCTATAAAGCCCGTGATTTATTCTACTATGCCTCTTTATCCTCCTTTGGCTTGCTCTTTTTTTTTTTTTTTTTTTTTTTTGATGATGATGATGATTCCGCAACTTTATGGTTACGATCACTTTTTTTGGGTGGAAGAAAGTGTAAACTTCTTGGTAACATGTAGCAACTTTTTTTTTTTTTTTTTTTTTTGATGACGGGGAAAAATTAAACCCCGATACAAGGTACAACCATTTTTGATGATGGAGAACAGCCGTTTAAACTCCGATACAAGTGCTGTGAGATGGACTAAGGATGTAGAAACATGCAATAGCAGGAGCTAGGATTTCAACAATTATGCTTTCGATATAGGATACATATGCATGTTTATATATGAAAGTCTGGTCACCAAAATAAACCTCCAAATCTACATGCCCTATCTTTCCACAATCCTAGATTATAAACAATTTCTTGGTAGATAAGTTACTACTTAAGATAAAATTTTACACAAGTAGAGAAATCATCATTTGCCTTTTTTGACTCAAGTGATGTGGATATGCAATGCAATGCAATGCAAAGACTGAAAAAAAACATGCATGAAACAAGCATGGAAAAAAGAAAAAAAGAAAAATAGAATGAACTTGAAAAAAAACAAAGCAACATGAACTTGAAAAATTAATGATATTTTTATATGTTTTTTTTTTCCTTTTTTTTTTTTTTTAATTTATATTTTTATTTTTTATAACATGGATACTCTTGTTTATGAATCGGCCTCATTGTTGTCATCTTCTTCAATGTCCTCATCCAAAATGTACTCGTCATTATCACGTTTCTTGAATAGCTTTATCCTTTTACCTGCAATCAAAGTTTTTAGTGCAACACCATTTAATTCACAAAGAGCATACGTACCATTGTTGTTGACTTTTGATACAATGTATGGCCCAAACCACCGTTGAGTGAGCTTTTTGCGTGCATCATATTGAGAGTCAAATGTACTATCATAAATGAGCACCCAATCTCCTACTTCAATTGGCTTAGGACGCAATCGATGAGTTTTATCAAAATAATGCTTGTTCTTCATTCTAGATTCTCTTAATTTTTCAACAGCATCATCAAGTCTTAATTTACCTTGTTCTAACTGTTTAATACGCAAACTCAAAAAATCATCAGTAGACATGTTTTCAGACCAAGGAAAATTTGACCATGCAGAAATATGAGACTGAATTGGAAACAATGGTTTTTGACAGTACATGAGTTCAGCAGGCATATATCCAGTAGTACGTGTGCATGTCATTCTATCTGCCCAAAGTGCAAAAGGTAAGAATTTAGGCCATTGTTTGATGTCACCATTACATGCTTTCGATATGGCTTTCACAATAGGTGGATGCCCTCTCTCTATTTTACCATTGGCCTCTGGGTTATATGCAGTAGTGAGAGACAAACGAATACCGTGACGCTCAAAGAACTCTTTAGCTTCTCTCGCATTTAACTCTCCACGATCGGCAACTACTTTCTCTATGTACCCAAAGCAACTTATGACATCTTCAAGCAAGAATTTGCAAACATTGTAAGTGGTCTTAGATCGTAGTGCACGTCCCTCTACATGATTAGTTAAGTCTTCTCTTGCAAGTACAATGTAACGCATTTTGTCGATACCTTTAGGCATAGTTACAAGATCTACTACCCACTTGTAGTGAATACAAGGTGGATAAGTAGGATGCAACGGATCTCTATGTTTGACTGATGAATGAAGTTGACAAGTAGAACATGTAGAAACATAGCTACTAATGTCAACATACATCCTAGGCCAATAATAGGTACTTCTAATTTTTTCATATGTTCCAAAAAATCCTTTATGACCGGCCCATAATGTCTCATGCATTTCCTTCATTACTTGCAATTGAAGACCTCTTTTTCCTAGGACTCGTTGTGGATTCTTAACCTTACCCTTAGCATGTCTCCAAAGATAACCATTACATAGAAAAAAGTTATAAGCTCGTTTCCTAATGTTACGGAATCTATTCGTAGTCCAGCTAGGTAATGGTTGTAGTGTACTGAGATACTTTCCTATGTCTCTCCATTCATCTTCGTACTCAGACTCATGAAATTTCTCATACTCATATATATGAGGAACATAGTCAACTAAATTCACATTCTTTATTAGATCACTTTCAAGATCATCATCAAATCTAGCTCTCGATAACATATCAGCAACTGAGTTTGACTTACCTGAAATATGAACTAACTCAGGATTTATGAACTTAATATATGAGATCCATCTAAGCATGGCTATATCAGGAGATGAACAATTGGCTATCATTCAAATGAGAGGCAAACAATCAATCTCAACTTTGACATTTGCACCAATGAAATATTCTTTGTCTGTTTTCAAAGCTGTTACCATACCCCATAGTTCTCGTTTGATTTGTGGATATTTTTGTTGTGTTTCATGTAGAATTTTGGCACCAAACCTAATTGCATATCTATTCCCTTCACTATCATCTTGACTTATGACCCAACCTATACCAATAGGACTAGTATCAACAGTCAATATAATAGGTTTGTTAGCAGAATAGTCTACACGCTTAAGGATGGGAGCTTTAAGCAATAATTTCTTCAATTTATGCATAGCTTGAGTGTGTTTGTCAGTCCAAATAAATTTTCGTTTCTTCCTCAATAAGTCATAAAGACAATCAGCAACATGAGCAAAGTGTGGCATCCAAATAACATAAAAGATACAAGCACCAAGAAATCTACGTACCTCACTCACATTGTTACATGTTTCAGAAATCTTGCTAATGGCATCAACTTTTTGTGAATATGGCTTTCGACCATAATGGCCACATAAATGTCCAACAATAAGCACCTCGTTGACACCAAAAACAGATTTCTCTATGGAAAATGTGAGACCTACCTCTTCAAATCGTTGAAATATTCTTTCACAATCAGAGATATGGTCAAGAACAAATTTACGACATCCAGATGAATCTAAAGTAATGTCCTTTACACGTTCCTCACTCCCTTTAATTGGAATATCATCAATGAATGGCATAGTTATATGAGGGATAAAATCATGTAAGACCATATTCATAGCACTCATCATATGAGCCACAGAATTAGTCGCTCCTTGAGGTAAAGTACACATTCGCACTAAGCCTAAAGGAGTTTTCATTGTGGTTATGTCACGACTATCAATTGCTAACTGGAATTGGTCATATCCAGAATATAAATCACCCATTGAATAGATAGAATGTCCTGAAAATGATTCAGCAAACTCATCTACAATGGGTCCTGTTCCTACATTCCTTATGGTGACTTTATTGACGGGTTGGAGATCTTGAATAAAACGTAGTTTCCCATTCTTTTTAGGCACAGTGAACCATCTGTTTGAGTAAGGTGCAAAAGATGGCTCTAAAATTCTCATGTTTATCTTCTCCTTAAGTAGTTTCATTAGCTCAGGTAAGTGAGCCTTTGGAACAGGTATAGGACGAAGATTCCATGGAATATGTGGAATACTAAAGATTATCATGGGTGCAACTAGCTTAGGATCTACACAACCAATCTCATGAGGATACATAGTAAAGGCTTTTCCATGGCTCCATATAACTCTCTCAAATTTATCTCTCTCTGCTGGCAAAAGAAAGTCATCATCTCTACCAATTTTCACCTGTTTGATTGTCTCATCCGTGAATGTATGTCCTATGTTTTTCTTATCCCGAAGAATTGGATCATTTTTCACATCAATAATTTTTTCATTACTTCCTTGAGGTAATGGTTGAGCTATGGGTTTGATTTTTTTGTCTACAGTTTTGTACTTTGTTTCAACCAAGGCATCATGTGTTTGGTTAAATTTTGAGCACTTGTCAACATTGAGAGCATACTCTTGGATTAGAGCATACTCATCAAGGGAAGAAAGAAGAATAATATGGGAATTAGAATTTTGTTGAAGACATAACTCTAACTCCTCAAGAGTAGAGAAACAATGAGATGTTTCAATCACATGCTCAATGTTCTCATCATGTTCCATGATTTTGTTATTTTTATAATTTTTTTGGGTTTTTTGGATAAAAGACTTGGACAATTGACTCTTATGAAGAAAATCTAATCTAGAATGTGGAAAACAAAGTGACAAACTATTGTACATGTTGGTTGGATGCGAGATGTCAAACCAATATCGACTGTTGTCCCGCTCAACAATGGATTCTATCCGAAATTTTGATCATATGTAGCTCCAAACATGAATCGAGGTGCACAATCACTACAAGCATGCTCGTGACCCTGAGTAACAATAGGTTTCTTTCTAATTGACAATCGATTCCTAGGATGATTCACTCCTACTGTCATGACTTGAAGTGATTGCATTCCATCCTTAGACTTAAATCTAGCATAGGTAGACCCATCATCCATGGCTTTAGTTTCCATACGACTCTCACAAATAAAGGGTTGACCTAAGAGAACTTCATAGGAGCAATTATCTTGAATAAAAAAGTGAAACTCTTCTGTGATTCCTCCTATGGATATGGGCACACTAGCACAAGCTCCATACAGGGTACCTACACCATTATCTGCAGTTCTCATACGCCATCCACAATCTTTATCTATGGGCCATCGAAACTTATCATAGACTTCTCTTGAAATCACATTGATTTCAGAGCCGGAATCTACTAATGCATTTACAGTGATAGTGTTCTTATCATTTCCTATTTTAACATGCATCTCTGATGTACCTCTAGACCAAAATGTTCTTTTAAAGTGGCTTTCAGGATTGTTTTCATGATTTTCATGGTCAGGTTGAATAGGTCCTAAGAAATTTTTATTAACATTTACTTCATCATCATCAAAGTCCTCTTCATCAGATTCATCAAAGTTTAAGGCTTCATTCATAGCTTGATCTTGATCTAGAGAATCTTGCATCTCAGTATCTAGATTAAGTGGAAACCTCTTCCTTTTAATTAGGCCGATAAAGTTATCTTTAAAAACAGGCGTTGCAATAGAGAAAACTTGTTCTAAAGACATAGTCACTTGACTCTTAAGCAAAATGTCATCTAAAATCTCCATAGGATCTATTTTTCTCTCAATTTCTGAAATCAAGATGGCTTTAGGTTTTCTCTTTGGTTTCTTTTGTTTTTGCTCAGGGTCTTGTTTTTGTTCATGTTCTCGTGTTTGGTCTTCAGTTTGTTTTGATTGTTCTTGTTTATCTAAAGGCTTTGGTTCTGTTTTTCTTTGCTTTGTCTTCTTCCCTTTTTGTTTCTCCTCTTGTTTTTGTTCATTGGGTTGTGATTCTTGTTGTTTATCTTTGGATTGTGATGTTTCTCCCTGCTCTATGATTGTTTCTATTCCCTCTGAGGTTTGTTTTCGTGTTACTCTTCTTTCACTAGGCTCAGCTTCATCTCTTTTTCGTTTTTCTTCTACATTGGATATGTGAGAAATAAGAGATTGATCTTCTATTGGTGACTCCCAAGCCGTTATTCTCCTAATCTCATCCCGTGCTCTTACTAAAGCCTCTATGGAAAAATCACCTTCCTTTGTGGGTTTACTTGATTCTACTTGTTGTTCATCAAGAGCTTCTAGTTTCACTCCTCTAGTTCCTACGTCCATTATGGTTATATTTTCATAATGTTTTTTCATTCCTCCCTTATCCTCAAATGATGGAGCCAAATAAAAGTGTAGTTGAACAATCTCAAGTGGATATTCTCACTAAGCAAATGGAAAGTCTTATTGCTACACAATCCAATTTGGCCAAGACTATAGATGCTTTACAATCTAGTTACACCAAAACTTTCCAAAATCAAATGAACCCAATGACTTTTCAAGAGCCTAATCAACATGTTATAGCTACCAATCAAAATCCACAAATAGCTCCTACTCAAGCATATCAAGTTCCTCCAATGCATAATCCTTCAATTCAAAATCCTCATCCTCATGTGCAAAATCCTCAAATGTATCAAAACATGTATCCTCAAGCTTCTCAAATAGCTTTTCAAAATCCTCAAAATCAAAATTTTCAAAATCATCAACCGTATAATATGGAAGCTCCTCTTGCACCTCAAGTACTACATGTTGCTCCCCAAGCTCCTCAAATACATCAATTGCATTTTCAAAATCCTAATTATCCTATTCAAGCAATACCTTATCAACAAAATCCTCAATTTCAAAATTTCCCACCACAAGTTAATCAAAATCCTCAAAATCAAAATGGTTTTGTGCGTGGCCCTCGTAGGTGTCCTTGGTGTGATTCGTTAGAGCACTTTTTGAGAGATTGTGAATTATTGAAGGTTGCTAAGGAGCAACGACTAGTAATAGACATAGACAAGAAAATCTGTGACTATCGATCTAGGCTACCTTTGCAAGGAAATTAAGTCAAAAAGCATAGCATGGGATTGTTCTCTAAATTGCTCCTTAATTTGTGGAAGGCTAGCTTGAGGAAGACTAGTTTCCTCATAAAGCATGGATTGTCTTTGATGTCTATGGGCTACAGCCTCTACTACTTTACGCACTTTTTGCCAATTGTCAGTAAGACCATAGCGCTTATCTGGTTCTTCTAATCGCCGTTCAACTTCCCTACGAGTTTCAGGACGAAGAAGCTTAAGAAAATTGATCACAAGATCAGGTTCCAAAGTTATCTTATCCTCATCAGGAAGTTGTTCATAGCGTCTAATATACTCATTTTGTAAGTGAGTAATAGAGCTACTAGGCTTTGGAGAATTGACCCATCGTAAGAATCCATCCCGATTATGTTGGCTATAATCTTCAAGATAGAATTCTTTGAGCATCTCCTTTCTAAAATCACTCCAAGGAAGACTATCATATTGAGTGACACGGTTTATGATAGAGCTATCAACAATTCGTTCAAAGAATGATATCAAAAGATCTTCGGGAAGACCAAAAATCATAGCTTGCTCTTCAAACAAATCTAAGTAGCTTGTTATGTTGATGCCATTGAATTTTCCCTTCTCTCTCAACATAGAAGAGACTATTCTTTGGCCTTGTTTCTCAACAATAAGGGATTTGAATCCTTCCTCCATCTTATTTGAATAAGCAAGTGATGCACGATGCTCTAGATCTCTCACAAATGCGTTTACTTCACGACGAAGATGTGCACGATACTGTGAGAAATCCAGTGCAACACTCAACACTGATGATGATGATATGATGAGGATGAAAAATATGAAACAAAGGATATGGATCACAACCTCCCAACAAGATCAGAAGCAAATGCCACGAAGCGTTTCACGTCGGGTTCAAATGTGGAGGTGATCGCAATCCGGGTGGATCGGGTCCGGTCGTGGCACACACAGGGTGTATGAAGCTAATGAATGTTGGAAGGTTTAAAGATGTGAAGGTGAAATTAATGTTGAGTATGGAGAAGAGAGAGATGTTGAAATAATTATGGGAATGGGAATGTAGGTGTGCAAGTTAGATTGATGACATGAATGATAAAAATGAAAGAGAACCATACACACGAATCAAATTTGGAAGGAAGAATGGTCCATTGGAGGAGCTTCTTAAACACTTCCTAATTCTAATCCATATGTATAGCCTTCTTTGGATGATATGTATGCATGATGAGAATAGATGGAATCCTTACACATAAATCAGTTTCGAAAGGAAGAATGGTCCAATATTGGAGCTTCTTATACACTTTCAGAAACTAATAAATATGTATGGATTTGTATGGATTATATGCATGCAAGTGAATTATGATGATGGATTTTACTCACAAGCTCAAAGAAACAGCCTCACTGGCTCAACGCAATACTGCGGAGCCTTCTCACACATAGAAGAAATAGAAGACATGTAAAAATACTTAAGAGACTGAGAGAGGAGACAAGAGACAAGTGACAAGTGACATGAATTAAAAGGATTTGAATTAAGTTACATCTAAAATATCGTCGTGGTACGTCATGCTAAGCAGTCTACTGATCAAAGGTGGTTTCGACCCTCAAACCATGACAGTTCAACCGAATGTCACACGTAAGAAGGTGAGTTCCACTCCAGTGACCCTATGTCTGTCTAGGCTCGTAACGTCTAACTAAAGAAGTCTAAGACTCATTAAAATCAGCTCTAACTCACTCACACACTCCACCGAGGGTGAGTCAAGATAGATATGCTGGTTTCAAGAGCCTATCCTAAATTGGAGTTCTAACTTAAATTTGAAACTAGGTTCTATACTCATACTAGCTCACCTTGGATCCTCACTCGCTCAACCGAGGGTGATCGTCTCAAGGAAACCGTAAGCTAGCATGAGCCCTATGGATGCCTAACAATGATGCTCTAGGAGTTTGGAGGGGGGTTTATATAGTTTTTTGAATGAATTTGGGCCCTTGGATCTAGAGAAATCAACTCTCAACTCTAGGATCACTACTTTCGATTACAACCATTTGATTAATCAAATCAATGGCTTGGAATTGTTCTTTCTATCAAATCTAGTGTAAAGGAGTGAAATTTAGGCGCCCTCATTCTCCACCATTGGATCTGGGGATGATCTGGACCGTCGGATCAGTGCTGACATCAATTCGGATAAGATAAGCCACTATTTTTGGAGAAATGCTGCATTATTGATCTTTGATTGTAAAAAAGGTCTTCTTTTATGGAAAAAATTCGTGGATCCTCCTTCCTTTATGCTTTAGTGCATCTCCACCCTTGAATATGAGCTCATCTTGACCGTACAGCATGGTTCAATCATATTTTGACATGTGGCAGACATTCAAGCCTTCAATTTTCTTAAACTAGAAAACTGCGGTGATCCTGAAAACTGGACTTTGTACTCTTTGACCCTCCAAATAGGCTTTGATGAAGATGAAACATTGTAGGACTATGTTTCCAAAGATCTCCTTCAGGAATATGCAGAAAAAACTCCCATCTGAATCTAACTTGTACAAGTTTGACTACATTTGGAAGCTTGCAAGGTGGCATTAAGGTGTCTAGGAAGCTCGGATAGCCTTGAAACTTTATACAAATATGTAGCCACATATGGTCTTTATACATGCCAAACCATATGGCTAACATAATTTTCTATACAAGAATTTGTAGGGTCAAACTAGAAAAATTACATTTTTACAAAATGAACATAGCATATCAATGTGCTACAAAATCCATTTTCTGCTGAAATTTGGGCTATAGACTGCCTTTGACAATCTTTACAAGTATATGGATTTTCATCTAATTTGGTGACAATGAAATTTTTGCCCTAATTTCCCAACTTTGACCAGCTTTGACCAGCTTTGACCGCTACCATGGACTTTCTTGATTTCTTTGAAACTTTGTATGTGACCTTCCTTTGACATCCTTGATGCATCCTGGACTTCTCGGGGAATTCTGGCTACCTTCACCAAATATGTTTTTTGTAGGCCTTCACAAGTGAGAGGAGAGAGAAAATCTCGACGACACCGGCGTGCTATAAGTAGACCTTCGAAGAAATGTTCACCACAGGTTTTTGGGAGTATCACTCAGAAGTGTTCATAAGCAAGCCTACACATCTACTACAATTATTTTCATGTGAACAACTGGTATACTGCACACATTACAGACTCCCGCCACCAGAGGAACCTCAACCCATTGATTGGGAAAAACTAGAAGTTGATCTAGCAAGAGGCATCCGCATTTCAGAACACACCATTGCTCAGGACCTACTAGAGAATTATATCCGATAGACCCCGCAACAAGGTTCTGTCGAGGACGACAGAAAAGAGAGGGAGGGGGTGTTGGTAGTAGCCAAAGACATAGACATTGAGGAAGCATGTAAAGATAGAGCATAATGAAGTAGCAGGGAGCCAGTCGGATCATTTTTCAAACAAATATGTTTTAAAATACTTTTTCAAAACTCCCAATAGTGATTTTCATCACTTTTGTACCATATGTAACATAGGAAAACCCTTTTTGTAATTTATAGCTTCATTTTGTGCAAGCCAAGGAGTCCTCGAGCTTGAGGAGCTTAGGTAGAATGAGCCTACCAATTTTGGTTATTTTTAGACCTCGTTTACCTATTCAAATAGCACCTAGAACCTATTTTTTAACTGTGTCGGTCACTAGATGTGAAACTAGTCAAAACTAGTCTAGAATCTATAAAAAGAGCTAGAGAGCTCATTTTTGAGGTTAGCTTGTGTGAGTAGAGAAGAGCCTAGAGCTATTTTGAGCTTGTAATTGATCTTAAGCAATAGAGTCTATTATCCTACCTTCAATTGTGTCTTGCTTGTCTCCTACATGTGTGTGTGTGTGTATGTGTGTGTGCATCTCTATGCTTCTCACCTTCACTCTTACTACATCTCACATTCATGATCTTCATATCACTTCTATCTCTTCCGCGGATTGACATTAAGGAGGTGGAGCTTCTTAACGTGGTTCTCACCATTGTGCTAGAGCAACACCCATCTAGTAGATAGGCCACCTCCTTATTGCACATAGGGCTATGAGAGCTCTAATGGTAGCCTTTTTTTCTCAGGGCTAAAAATATCCTCATAATCCACCCCTTGTGTTGATGTGAAGCCTTTGGCTATTAGTCTAGCCTTGTACCTTGCCAAGTTGCCATCTGCATTCCTCTTGGTCTTGTACACCCACCTGTTTTGTACCTAGCATGAAAACATAGCCAAAAATTGAACTTCCTCCTCTCTAATTTGGTCTTTGCCTCCTCATAAGAATCTGGCTCTTGATTTGCAATGACATTCATCATGTATGCATATTGCTTTGCCAAGAAAGATCCATATGTATACCTTTGTGGGGGTGCCTTCTTTCTTGTAGACCTCCTCTCTTGACCTTTGGGATATTGCTTCTTGCATCTATTGAGCTTTACATTAGGAGTAATAACCTCCTCAAGCTCTTCCTCTTCTGACTCCTCTTGAGCTTCCCTTGTGTCATAGTTTGTCTCTTGCAGCCTTTTATACTTTGAAGTATAGGATTATCCTTCATAATCATAAGTGTAAGAGTGATCATATAAGTGTACCTTAGATGTAGAAGCCTCTGGTCCACTAATTGTGATTGACTCTTGAGGTTGAATCTGGACATTAAAGTTTTCACACTCCTCTTGATCATCTTCATCCAAATTTGCCTTGCCCTTGTCTCCATACCATGACCTTGATTCATCAAACACAACATCTCTTGACACATACAACTTCTTTGAGAGAGGGTTGTAGCACTTGAGTATCCAATCAGCACACATTTCTCACTCTTGGGCTCTAACTTTGTTCTCACTTCACTAGGAACATGAACAAAGCATACAAATCCAAATACTTTGAGGTGCTCCATGGTTGGTTTATTGTAATATTAGACTTTGTGTGGAGTCAAGTTGTGCACACCACCTGTTGGAACCCTGTTTATCAAGTAACAATTTATACTCATAGCCTTAACCCAATAAGATAATGGTAAGTTACATTCATTTATGAGACATCTAGTTATCTCAACCAAATGCCTATTCTTCCTCTCTACAACACCATTTTGGTGAGGGGTGTACCTTCATGTAAAGTGCCTCTTTATGCCATTGTCTTGCAAGGACATTGTGAGTTCCTTGGAGAAATACTCTCCCCCTCCATTTAACCTCAGTGTCTTGATGTGTGCATCACATTCTTTCTCAACAAGGGACCTAAACTTTTGAAATCATGAAAACACTTTTGATTTTTCCTTGGTAACATATAGCCATACCTTTCTTGAGGTCATCAATGAAAGTGACAAAATACCTAGCTCCTCCCAATGAAGCCTCTTTGCTAGGGCGCCATACATCTGAGTGTATAAGCTACAAGATCTTAGAGGATCTGTACTCTTTCTTCAAAAATGCTTCCTTGCTTGCTTACCTAGCTCACAAGCATCACAAAACTCATGTAGATCTTGGCCTTCAAGATTTGATAGTCCCTACACTAAACCTACTTTGAACGTGCTTTTTAATTTGGGAATATTGACATGTCCTATCCTCTTGTGCCAAAGATCAATCTCTGCAATCCTTTTGTTACCAATCATCACATAACATACCTTGTTGTGTGTAGGAGCAACATCTAGTGTGAACAATCTGTCTTCTTTCCTTCCCTTGGCAATGACCTTGCCTCCTTTCTTCACCATGCACCCTTTTCCATCAAATATAACAAGCATACCTCTCTCTACCATATGTCCTATAGAGATAAGGTTCTTAGAAATATATGGAACATGGAGCACATCTTTAAGAATCTTCATAGATTTAACTTCACCTAGCTTCACATCTCCCACATATGTGATGGGATGTTCAGTGTTAGAGTTTGGGACTTGCATATGAACAAAAGATTCATATATACATGAGATGTGATTAGAGCATCCAGAGTCTATGTACCACTTTGTGTCCTTGGGATCACTAGTGTAGCCATGTCTCATGGCTAGGAGGGAATTGTTCTCATCATCCTTCTTGGATTTGTTAGCATAACTCCATTGCTCTTGCTTCTTCTTGCCTTTTTCATCCTTGAACTAGAAATTTGAAGAAATATGATTCTGCTTACCACATATAAAACAATTTTTACCTAGATGAGGGTTGTTCTTCCCTTTACAATTCTTGCCCTTCCTTGAAGATGATGCCTTGCTATCTCCTTTTGAATCTAAATCTTCTTCCTTGGATTGCTTCCACTTGATTCATGATAGCATCATATTCTGATTGCATATTAGCCATCCAATTTTCTAAATTTTGTGCTTCATCAAAGGAAACTGGCTCATTCTCATCACAAAGACTCGAGGTAGCCATAGCATAGCAATTTGATGCAAAAGAAGCATTATGAGAGCCTGAACGAGTATGATATGATAGAGTTGCATCTAATTTGCTATCATGCAAAGTCTCCACTAGCCATTTTGGCATAGTTTTTGCCTCCTCAATATTAGCTCTCTCATCAACAAGTGCATCATGTAAATCTGCATCAGAAATGGAATGGTTTGCATAATCACATAAAACCTACAAAGTCTTAGAAGTTGCCTCATTAGGACCATCACTAGACTTTCCACTTTTAAAAAGAGGCAAAAAATTGTCATACATGCCTTTCGAGCTAATTGATGTCTCCTTAGTACATGAAAGTAATGGTTGAATAGAATCTTCTACAAAAAAAAGATCATGGCTAACCAAAATGCATTTAGTTTTTGTATGATAGAGACGATAGCATTTGCTTTCATAATTGTACCCAACAAAAATGAATTTCACTACTTTATCATCCAATTTCTTGCATTGTTGTTCAGGCGCTAATGCATATCTCAAACAAACAAAAACATGCAAGTGAGCAACATATGGCTTAGAACCATGCCAAGCCTCCATTCTATGCAGGTAAAGGTAGAGGTAGAGGAAGGAACCAAGGCCAAGGAAGAGGAAGATAAGGGAGAGCATCAAATGGTGATCCTCTCCATGATCAAGGAAGCAAATATTCTTCATCAAGAGGAAGAGACAAGTTGAGAAATAGAGGAGGAAGGTACAACCAGAATAGGGACAACCATAACTTTGAAGGTTGCTTCATTTGTGGTAAGTATGGCCACTATGCAAGGGATTGCTATCGAAGGGAGAATACAAATTCAATCTACAAAGGACAAGGTAGTTATGCATCTACTTCAAATGAGAATGAAAGTATTCTAGCCATGATGGAAATGAGTGACTACAAGAAACAAGGGTCAAACACATGGTACATTGTGACTAGATGTAGCAATCACATGAGCTACAACAAGGATTTCTTACCAGAAATGCAAATGCCATTAACCAAAGTGGAAGAAGTTGGAGAAGCTTGGAGAGGCTTGGAAAGTTGAGTTGTCAAGTGGTGAAGTTGATTCAACAAACCATCATAGGACCAGCCCTAGCTCTTTGGATATGTAAACTAGACCTTGTAGGCTTGCATTTCATGCAATAAGACCAAATAGATAACTTGGAAAATCAACAAGAACAAGTTGATGCAAAATAGATAACTTGCACCTTGACTAGCTCAAAAAAGACTCCTAAAAAATGGATGGAAGTTATGACTTCAAACACTGAGAGCAGTCAACACAATTACAATTGGAAACCTTCCTCTTATGGGCCTCTCATACATATGGTTGGCTTGCGAAAACGCATAAAATCCCTAATTTATATCAGCTAATGAAGGAGCAAACACCTTAACACTCATTGGATGTCATCCTGATTTTTAAGGGATGTACAAACAATGACCCTGAGACTATAAAACTAAGATGTTTGTGCAATTATTGAATAAAATGACTTGAAAATTTTAAAACTAAACTGGATAGTTATACCTTTCCAATGAATTCTTAAAAACTTGAGTTTGCACTCTGTAGAGAGAGCAACAATCTCTGCAAGTTGACTGAGTCTGAGGAAGGAGTAGAGAATAGAAGTGGCACCAAGAAATGATCAAAGAGTATATGTATTGCTTCAAATCAACATTCTCCTTTTTGTAAAAATGTTTTGGATTCTTTATATGGACTCTTGAAGATATGGTCATGCCTTTTCTTCATGAAATTGAATTCAAAATTAAGCGAGTTTGATAGTTCAGATTGATTGGAATCTTTTGCTATAATCTACGAAAAGAGAAAGTTGAAGTCATATCTATTTCTTGAATGATTGGTTGAGAATCAGTATCAACCACTTCTAACTCATGGATTTTAGGACTTTTACTCTTTCCTTTTACAAAGTAAAACACCTTGAACCTTACAAAAAATGATCATAAGTGATCAACCAATTAATACAAAGAAATAATGTGCACATAAGTGCTATTCTTCAAGCTACATATATGGCACCATCCAAATGATGGATTTGATGTGGAGCATATCAACCTCAAGCATAATGCAAGCTTGATGTTCCAATAGCTCCCCCTAAAGCTAAAGTATGCCCTAGTCTCCATTCTATAATAGGTTGAATACGTGCCATAGCTTTGAATCTAAAAAGCTTTATCCCATCAAGTGCCTTTGTCATCATTTTTGCTATTTGTTTCTCTATAGGAACAAATGAAATGTCAATTTCCTTTGCCATAAGCGTCTCATAAAAAGTGTTAATAGACTTCTATGTGCTTTTTCCTTGCATGAAAAATTGGATTTCCATCTAGATGCATGGAAATTACATTATCTCCAAGTAAGTGAGGTTTGGAACTTACAAGTCCCAAATTTGAGTACAAGTCCTTGAGCCATATTTCTTCTTGAGTTGCAATAGTTAGAGCTCTAAATTCTTCTTTAGTTGAAGATAAAGCAAATGTTGGTTGCTTCTTCGAACTCCATGACACTAATTTTGAACCTGCAAATGCTAAGTATCCAGAGGTACATCTTTTATCATCCTTAGCTCCTACCCAATCTCCATCTGAATAGATTTTGATATCCAAATCAAAAGAGTTGGGATAGTAGATACCTTCATTAAGTGTCCCTTTGAGGTACTTTAGTACTCTCTTTGCAGCATCCATGTGTGGTCTTCTAGGTGAGTGCATGAACTGACTAAGCACTTCCACACTATATGATATGTCTAGTATTGTGAGAGTAACATATATCAAGTTACCAAGCTTTGATACTCTTTAGGATCATCAATCTGCTCACCTTCATAAACACTTAGTTTTTGGTTTAATCCCAAAGGTGTACCTCAATTATTTGTGTTCTCCGTTATCAAGTTGAGAAGTACGACTTGAATGCATCTTCTCTGAGTTAGTTACGTCCCTTCATCTGTACAAATCACTTGCATACCTCATATGGTAGAGTTACCTTTTTTTTGTCTACATCATACCAAGACTTGTATTCTTCAAACACAACATCTCTACTTGTAGTGAATTGCTTGGATGAAGGATTATAGAACATGTAACCCATCTAAGTTGAATCATACCCAATAAACAATGCCTTTGTTGCCTTTTTGTCTAGCTTACCTCTTATTTGTGATGGTACATGAACATAAGATAAACAACCAAAAACCTTCTAATGTCCAAGACTAGGTTTTCTTCGATACCATGTTTTATAAGGAGTCATAGCTTGAAGTGATTTGGATGGTTGCCTATTGACAAGGTAGATAGCAGTTGAAATAGCCTCCGCCCATAGACAATGTGGCGACCTCTTTTCTTCAAGCATTATTCTGGGTGATCCAATCAATCTCCTGTTTCTTCTCTCTACAATTCCATTCCTACAAGAACCATCAAACTCTTTGGAGAAGTATTCTCCCCCTCCATCAGATCTAAGCTTCTTGAGTGAGCTACCTGTATGATTCTCCACATGTGCTAGATACTTTTTGAATCAATCAAACACTTCATTCTTACTTTTGATATAGTATAGAATAATCCATCTACTATGTTCATCAATAAATGAGACATAATACCTTGATCCTATCAATGAAGGTTCTTGGCTTGGCCCCATACATCTCTATGTACTAAGTCCAATAAGTTGTTGTGGATGTAGCCTTTGTGATTGAATGGTTGTCTTTGTGCCTTTCCAATCTAACATGCATCACATATGTTGATCATGTGTTGCTTTGATATGCTTAGTAGTCCAAGAACACTTTGATGCCTGCATATATCCTTTAAGGTTCTTTCATTCACATGAGCTAACCTCTTATGCCACACTTCAAGCTCACTTAGGGTTTGAGACCCAAAGTTAAATAGAGCTATGCTTTTGGTTTCTCCTACTTCAAAAATAATGAGCCTACCATGCTTCTCACCTATGACTATCTTCTTAAAGCCTTGACATGGATCTTCCACAAAAGCTCCATGTTGGGTGAACCTAACTTGCAAGCCTTTCCCAAATATTTGGCCTACACTTATTAGGCTTTTTGTAATACCTTGCTCAAAATGTTTTTCCTACCGTTGGAAGCTTTGACATTACTTATCTTCTCCACACTATGCTTTGTGTCATCCGTTGTTTGAACTTCATGTCTATGATTTGGACTTTCCAAGTCAGACAAGAGAGCTATGTTTCCTACAACATGATTTGAACATCCTGAATCTATGTAGAATAAATGATCATCTTCCTTACCTTCCTTATGGCTTAGATTCATCAAAAGCAATGAGTCTTCACGTTTTTTATCTCCATAATAATTTTTGTAGTCCCTTCTATTTTGGCCTCTATTGTTATTGTTGAAGAGTTGTCCACCTCTGCCTCTATTGCTGCCACATCCACCTCTTCCACTTCCTTTCTAGGTCTTCCCATTGAACCAACAATTCTGATTTGTGTGGTTGGTCTTATCATAGATGGCACAAGGTTGAACATTCTTGCCTTTTGTCTTGTCATGATTTTTTCCTTTCTTCCTCCCTTTCCACTTGCTCTTGCCTACAAAGTTGGCTTGGGAAGTCTCCTCTTCATCTTCTTCCTTCTTCTTTCCTTTCACCTTCTTGTCCTTTTTACCTACATATAGAGCACTAGTTGAATTACCATGATAGGAGTTA
This sequence comes from Ceratopteris richardii, assembly GCA_020310875.1. NCBI lineage: Eukaryota > Viridiplantae > Streptophyta > Polypodiopsida > Polypodiales > Pteridaceae > Ceratopteris > Ceratopteris richardii. The sequence goes on along the minus strand of CM035426.1, from coordinate 48,180,064 downwards.
CCTTCCTTTATGCTATTTTTGGCATCTTGATTGAAGATTTGTTCAAGAAAGATATTGAAGTCTAGATTTTGCACATCCATGATGAGATCATAGGCTATGGTGAAAGATTGCCATTGGTTGTCACCTCTAATACCATTGAGAATTTGCCTAATGATGGTCTGTTCTTCAATCAGCTCTCCAATGGATGCCAATTGATCAACAACCTCCTTGACCTTTGTAACGAACTTAGTGATGGTTTATTTTGGAGTCTTCTTACTTGAATTTATTATATGAAGCACAAACCAAAAGTCTTTTATTACTTCAAGAAGTTCAAAGCTATTTTAGAAAAGGAATGTGATAGGGATATCAAGTGTTTAAGGTTAGATGGAGGGGGCGAATACTTCTCCCATGAGTTCTCTAATTTCCTTGGAGACAAATGACATCAAGACACAAATCACATGTAGGTACACACTAGAACAAAATGGTTTGGTAGAGAAGAAGAGTAGATACATTGCGCAATGTGCTAGGGCCATGATGAAGGAGATGGGTATGCCTACTTGCTATTGGGGTGATGTGGCAACCACTATAATATACATAATAAACAAAGCTCCCACATCAGATATACATGCAACCACACACTTTGAAGCTTGGTATAATAGGAAGCTAGATGTATCACACTTGAAAGTATTTGGTTGCACATGTTATGTATTAGTTTCAAGTGAATGAATGTGCAAGCTTGATTATAGATCAGAAAGATGTGTCTTTATAGGGTATCTAGGTGAGGAAAAGGGGTATAGATATATAACCCCACAACAAAGGAGCTAAAGATATCAAGAGATATAAAATTTGATTAGCTTTTACCTTGATATGATTCAAATGTATCTAGGCAGGGTAATGAATATGAAAAAGGAATATTTCAAGGGAAGAACCAAAAAGCATGGTCCTTAGTGAAGCAAAGAGTTCAAGTATTCAATCATGGAATGAGTGAAGTCCTAGATCAAGCCAAATTTGTGATGCAAAGAGCAACCATAAGGCCAAAATCACAGAGATAGAAGAAGATGAAGATTTATGGATTGTGCTCAATGTCAACCATCATCGAAAGAAGAGGGAGAGATCAAAGGTCAACAAAAAATATCCAAATCAATGGAATGGTGACATAAGGAGGCTAGATAGGGTAAGGTATCGAGTTGAAAGAAATACATATGATTCATTTATGGCTAGACATTATGCTATATGATCGAGGTTGCTGAAGAACCCAAATACTTTGAAGAATCAAACACATGCAAGGAATGACAAGAAGCTATGGAAGAGGAAATAAAAGCATTGGAGGATAATGACACTTGCACTCTTGTACCAAAGAAGAAGGATATGAAGGTAATTGGAAACAAGTGGCTTTATAAGATAAAGAATAATTTATATGGTAGTATTGCTAGGTTCAAAGCTAGGCTTGTAGCTGAAGGATTTGCTCAGATATGAAGACTCGAGTTCAGTCAAAATCCACATATCACACTTAGGTGTTATAAAGTCTTAAATTTAAGAAAAGGGATTCCTAACATCTAGGGACTCTTTTCAAGATTATATCCACACACGTACTTTGGACGAGGTATCCAACATGTGTGTATGCTCTTAGAGATTTTGAATAAGCTAGTAGACCCCTGACTTAGCAAGTCCTCTACTTGCCATTGAGTGATTTTAGTAGACTTTGTGTAACCATATCTAGCTCTCATATTTCTGTGTGTAGGAGGTAGATAGTTCTAACTTTTCAAAAATGTTTTCATATCAAATTGTACTCATTTCTTGTAAACTTTGGATTTTTAGAAAATTATTATTGTCTCCTAAAGTTGTCCTTAAGGAAATATCCAAACTCTACATATTTTGAGAGCAATCACTTGACAAGTGAACAATGATCTCTATGTGCAGTAGGAGTGAGATAACTTGCATCAACAAGGTCATTAAGTTCAGTTTATGGGTGCAAAAGCTCTCGGTTTCAGCTCCCAAGAGTTCAGAGAAGTATTTGTTTAAGTGAATAGAGGTTCAAAGAGTCTGGCTATCAGGCCGCCTATTCTTCAAGGCTGCATAGGGAAGTTGATCGTTCTCCCATCATATATGTATGCATTTATGAATGTATGGATGTGTGCATCTATGTATGTATGTATGTATGTATGTATGTATGTATGTATGCATGCATGCATGTATACATAGATACATGTGTATGCATGAATTAGATGTGGTTATGTATGTATTTATGTGTATATAGAGTGTCACTCTACATATGTAAAAACATACATACATACATATGAACATACATATACATACATATACATATATACATACATAGATATGAACATTCATACCTACATACATGCATACATGCATACATAGATACATACATATGCATGTACGTTCATACATACATTCATATGTACATACATACATTCTTACATGCATTCATACATTCTTACATGCATCCATACATTTATACATGTTTGTGCATATGCGTGTGTTTCATGACAAAGAACATCACTAGAGTGCCCTTATATGATCATTATAGAATGGCCGCACATTAAACTGAAGTGAGCGGAAGTTTAAGCTAGTAAGGCATGTTGGTAACTCCACATATATATGGATTGACACCTTAAGGTAGGTGGTTAGCTATGTAAGGTCCAAATGTCTTCGTGTGGAAGGAATTGTAATATACCGATGTATTTCAAGTACAACAAGAATTCCAAGGGTTGAGCTTGAGAACATGGAGAGTGTAAGACAAACACAAACTAATTCACCCAACGAGATGGACAACGGAAAACATGACTCCCCTAGTTTTTTTGTAGCATTTTTTCTTCAAGAATAGAGAAACAACGAGAAGCATTGAGTCCACAATGATGTTTGTGGCCCTATGTAGACACCCTCTTTAGGAAACTAGCTTTACTTTGTGACTTTCATCGATGATTTCTCCAGGCATGCATGGCTATATCCATTGAAAGAAAAGTCCGAAGTATTTATGTGCTTCAAACAGTTTCTAATTTTTGCAAAAAAATTTGTCAGCATGTAAAATGGGCACCCTCCATTCTTATCAAGGGGGGAAATATATGTCTTCTGATTTTAATGCATTTCTGGATGAACGTGGGATAAAACATGAGTGTAAAATGTCCTATACACCTCAACAAAATGGAGTTGCTGCATGGAAGAATAGGTCACTCATGGATATGGCAAGGTGTATGGTCGAGAGTGAGGCTTTACCACATCGTTTCTGGCTTGAGGCTATTATGTGTGAAGCATATGTACTTAACAGATGTCCTACTAAAGCATTGCAATCTATCACTCCATATGAGGCTTGGCATGGTTGCAAGCCATTTATTGCTCACCTGTGTGTTTTTGGTTGTTTGGCAGATTTATTAGTGCCTGAACAATAATGCAGGAAATTGGATGATAAAGTAGTGAAATGTATTTTGATTGGGTTTCAAAAGCAAATGCTATTTTTTGTATCATCCATAGACTATGTGCATTTTGGTTAGCCATGATGTTGTTTTTGTGGAAGATGTTATTCAACCATTACTTTCATGTACTAAGGAGACATCAGTTAGCTCCAAAGACATGTATGACACTTTGGTACCTCTTTTTACAAGTGGAAAATCTAGTGTGGGTCCTAATGATGCAACTTCTGAACCTTTACAAGTTTCATGTGATGATGCAGATCATTCCATTTTTTATGCAAATTTATATGATTGGCTTGTTGATGAGAGAGCTGATATTGAGGAGGCAAAAACTATGCCAAAATGGTTGGTGCAGAATTTGCGTGATAGCAAATTAGATGCACCTCTATCATATCCTACTTGTTCTGGCTCTCATAGTGCTTCTTTTGCATTAGATTTCTATGTCATGGTTGCCTCTAGTCTTTATGATGGGAATGAGCCTATTTCATTTGACGAGGCACAAAATTCTAAAAATTGGATGGTTGCTATGCAATCTGAATATGATGCTATAATGGAAAGTGGTACCTACTCTTTATGTGACTTGCCTCCTAGCAAGAAGGCCATTGGCACTAAGTGGGTATACAAGTTGAAGTGTAAGCTTGATGGAACAATTGACATGTATAAGGCTAGGCTTGTTGCAAAGGGTTATGCTTAGGAAAGGGGCATTGATTTTGATGAGTCCTTTGCTCCTACTTGTGGAATGACTATTGTTCATAGCATTTGTGCACTTGCAGCTCATCATGGTTGGAGTGTACATTAGTTGGACATTAAAACTACATTTCTGAATGGTGATTTGCATGAAGAAGTCTATGTTTTTCAGCCCCGTGGCTTGGTACAAAAAGGGCATGAACACCAAGTGTGCAGGTTGAAAAAGGAATTATATGGTTTGAAGCAAGCACCACATGCTTGGTATGAAAAGATACATGCGTACCTCATTGCACATGGTCTTCAGAATAGTCCAACTGAAAGAACCCTATATGTTAAGCATACAAATGATGTGCTTTTTATCATCGTTGTCTATGTTGATGAAATGTTGCTCACTGGTCCTCATGAGAAACATATTGTTGATTTTAAGGCTGATTTGCATGCCTCATTTGAGATGTATGATTTGGGTCATTTGCATCATTATTTAGGCATTCAATTTATGCAAGTTGATGGTGGAATAGCTTTGTGTTAAACCAAATATATTGATGCATTATTGCAGCATTTTGGCCTTGAAGGCTACAACCTATTGCCACTCCTATGGTAAATGGCTACTTGGATTGTTTTATCCCAAGGGGGGATTATTACTACTAGATTTACATGCTTTTTTTGACTCTGGGTGGGTTGGTTGCTATGACACTCGTGTGTCCATCCACTAGTGGCTTTTGCTTCATGCTTGGTAGCTCATGTATATCTTCGTTGCACAAGAAGCAGCCTACTATGGCCACTTCTAGTTGTGAGGTTGAGTATAGGGTAGCTTTCATAGTGATTATTGAGTGTGTGTGGCTCAGACACCTTATGGATGATTTGGGTGTTGTTCACTCTTCTATCACCACCATCTTCACTGACAATCAGAGCACATTGGTAGTTGCGAGTAACATTGTGTTCCATGCTCGCACTAAGCACATTGAGGTGCACTATCATTATGTCAAGGAGAGGTTGTCTCCAAGAGAGATCAATTTGGCATATGTGCCCACATAGGAGAACGTTGCAGACCTTTTCACAAAGGCTTTGCTTAGGGAGAAGTTTGAAGCTTTCCACAAAGCTTAAGGCTTACTTCTTTTTGTGGATAGATTCCACATGATAGCTTGGCACTTCCTTATACATGAGTGCCAGCTCCTTGTTCACCGCATCACTCCTAGTGGGGATTTGTTGACATATTTAGGTAGTGATGTGTGTGAACACACTAGGACCACCAGGGCACTTGTTTCCCTCTTTAGGAGGTTTTTCCCCCCGGCTTGTTTATACAATCACAACCCGTTAACGGGTCATGTATTTTTGTACATTCCAGTGGTAATACATTCAATATTGTGTTTTATGCTCCAAGCTTCTTTTTCTTCCTTGTGTTGTTTGTGTGCTTCCGTAGAATTCAAAGTCCAACATCTACTCTTTTGTGTATGTAAAGGAGAAATATTCATGATAAAAAACAATTCTCATGCTCCAGTAAAATTAAATAACTGAAATTCATGGATTTTAAACATAAAATATCACCCGTCACCAAGAAAGTGAAGGATGCATCGTTTCTTGCAGTGAGCATTGATTACATGGACACTGAAAGGAAGAAAGAAATTAAATAAAACTTGACATAAGTACTGACAAAAGGTAAGCGACAGATGACTAAAGCTTTATGTGGGTATTCTTTGAGTGTTGATAGATGTGAGGAATCATCGGAGCACAATATCCTACATATGAATGCAAATTAATGTAGACAGTAGCCCACGTGACCCCCTTCAGTATCCATAGATTCCCTCCCCCCCGTTTGTCATCCTCCTCGTGGTTCCTTTCCCTCTCTTCACCAAGAGTCCATCTTTAGTAGCCTCCTTTTTCCATTAAATAATGAGCTGCCTTGTATGCATAGGTATTCATACATTTTGATGCTCACACATATACACATTTAATTGTGTTTTTCACACATAGATACATACAAATGTAAGCATATATGTGCATATGTAATGAAATGCAAGCACGCAAATTCCCATATATAAAAGGTGCATGCATGTATTCACAGTCATGTATATAGACACTCATACACATGCTCATGGTTCACACTCTCCTAAACACAAATGCACTATCACTTAAGAAAAGTGCATTCAAATGCGCCGGTTGTTTTATACATATATTCTTGTACACTTATTTAAATATAAATATGCACACACACACACACACAATACGAGTATGCACATTCACTCTCTCACAAACATACCGGCTCACATGTACACACCCATATGCACATTTAAACAACAAGCACATGCACATGCACATTTATAGCACACAATGCAATCAAATGATTCATGCTCTTACCTTTATGAACCTTTGGAGGTACACAAGAGTATACAAGGAGATAAAATAAACATCATATCTTTCATTCATGTTCAAATGCAAATGATTCTTATCAAACTTCAATGCGTTTAGGAAGAGTTTTTAAAGGACATGGTTCACCATGATTTTAACATATTGATATCTTCCCATTTTAATTGATTCAATGCTTTGTAATGGTTCCCAAGCTTGAGTGTAGATTATCGACCACAACGTGATCATGAAGAAGACATCAAGAATATCAAAGAAAGACTTGGAAAGAAGTTTAAGATCTCAAAACTTGGAGATCTAATGGATTTCATAGGTATTGAAGTCATATAAGGACAATGGTATTTGGCTTATAAAGAGAAAGTACTTCTTGGATGAATTGAAGGTGTATGGACTAACAGGATGCAAATCATTGAGCAATCCACTGAAGGAAAGCATAAAATTGACTTCAATGGAAGGTAATGAGATTCAAGATCCACTTTTTTAGAGGTTTATAGCGGGCTCATTGAATTATGCCACCATCACAAGGCTTGACCTAGCATATACAGTTGGCATGCTATCTCAATTCATGTTGGGGTTCCACATTTACTTGTAGCAAAAAGGTTACTCAAATATTTTAACAATACATTGAATGAAGATACTTTCTATCCTTTTGAAGTTAGTACTAATGATCAGTGTGTTCACATGCTCACCAAAGCATTGGAATCTTCAATCTTATAAAATTCAGTCTTGAGGGTGATGAATTCAAAAAAGGAAAACATAAAATTGACTTCAACAGAAGGTAATGAAGTTCAAGATCCATTTTTTTAGAGGTCTATAGTGGGCTCATTGAATTATGCCACCATCACAAGGTCTGACCTAGCATATACAATTGGCATGCTATCTCAATTCATGCACATACCTAGGGTTCCACATTTACTTGTAGCTACATACTAGGGATCCAAAGAAGGCGGGTCGAGTACAAGTGGATATAGAGCAATGTTTTGGCAAGAACGTTATCTTTTGGATTGCAAAGAAGCAACCTACAATTGCCCTATCTTCCACAAAAGGTGAGTACAGATCAGCTTTAGCCCACATTACATCTGAACTTATGTGGCTCAAGAAGCTCATGCTTGAACTAAACTTGCAAGTCAATAAAATTCTAATAATGTGCAATAAAGTGACCCATTTGTACTATCTTCCAACCCTATGTTCCCCACCAAGAGCAAACACATGGGCATACACTATCACTACATCAGAGAGAAAGTGTTGGCTAAGGAGGTCCAAGTGCAACAAATTAGTACTAAGGATCACTGTATTCACATGTTCACCAAAGCATTGGAAACAATCAATCTTATAGAGTTCAAAAGAGGCATTAGATTGTTGGAGTTATCTTGAAGCCTTGGAGGTTGAATCTTGAGGGTAATGAATCCAATGAAGGAAAACATAAAACTGATTTAATGGAAGGTAATGAAGTTCAAAATCCATGTTTTTAGATTTCTATAGTGGGCTCATTGAATTATGTCACCAAACAAGGCGTGATCTAGCATATACAGTTGGCATGCTATCTCAATTCATGCACATACCTAGGGTTCCACATTTACTTGAAGCAAAAGGATTACTCAAATATCTTAATGGTACATTAAATGAAGATACTTTCTATCCTTTTGAAGATAACTTGTAGGTGATGTTGTTTAGGTTGGATCCAAAGAAGGTAGGATGAGTACAAGTGGATATATAGTAATCCTTGGCAAGGAAGTTATCTCTTGGATAGCAAAGAAGCAACCTACAATTGCCCTATCTTTCACAAAAAATGAACATAGAGCTTTATCCCACATTTCATCTGAGCTTATGTGGCTCAAGAAGCTCATGCTTGAACTAAACTTTCAAGTTAATCGATTTCCAATAATGAGTAATAACTTGACTAGTGTGTATCTACCTTCCAACCCTATGTTACATGCTAGGAGAAAATACATAGAGGTTCACTATCACTACATCAGAAAGAAAGTGTTGGCTAAGGATGTCCAAGTGCAAAAAATTACTACCAAGTATCAGTGTGTTCACATGTTCACCAAAGCATTGAAATCAATCAAGCTTGTAAAGTTCAAAAGAGGAATTGGATTTTTGGAGCCAGGTTAAAGGCTTGGAGGTTGAATCTTGAGGGGGGAGTGTTGAAATTTAAGCTTGAATCTTAATATTTTTTGGACCTTCCAAATGGATGCCACTTGAGAAGCAAGAGATCAACTATGAAGACTTGAGTTCACATTTGAATATGAAGAGACCCCTCACACATTAGGAAAAAAGGTGAACCCTGGATGGGCCTTTTAGCTTGAGGAGTGATTAGTGATGGACCAATGAGAAGAGGGTGGTGGCCACAGTCTAGTCCCTCAATCACATAGGCTAGGCATAGGCTTCCCTTGTTTTTGTCTGGTCAAAGATCCAAAAACCATGTAAAATCAGTGGATTTCTTTAAAGAATGGTTTTGGAAAAGTCGAAAAACATTTAGATCCGTTGGATTCTTCAAAGATCTAAGGGCCAACGTTAAATGCCAAAAGTCAAGGCGTCTACGAATGTGGACCATTGGATTGGCTTGAGATCAAATGGTTGGGAACAAAGCAATGATGAGAAAAAATGCCTTTTGCAATGAGCTGTTGGATTGGCTCCTTGATCGGACAGTCTCGCTTGAATCCATGGAAGATTGGGCGCGTTCGTTTTCTGGCCTTTGGATCGCGCCTCGATCCAATGGTCCAAATGCATCGCATTAAAGAGGAAGGCGCCTTTTAAAGGCAGCCATCAGATGATCTTCAAATTGGACGGCCAAGATGCATCCCCGAAAAAGGATCAGCCCCATTCGCGGGGATCCGTTGGATCATACAACCATTTAATGGCCAAGATTTGTGCAGAGACTCTGCACACTCTTGCCTTTATTCCCACGAATTTAAATGGACTCTCTCTCTAGATTCTTACGCAAATCAATATAGGCCATCGATTTAAGCCATCCAAAGGTCACGGATGCAGACGCTTTTTGACTTCAAAGTTGATGGTTCAAGAAATATATTTTACTCCCAATACCACTAGTGGTTTGATGTGCATTATTTTACTCATATTTGAAGCTCCTTAATCCCTAAAAATTAGGGATCCTTACAAGGCCCATGCAAGGTTCACCTTTTTTCCTAATGATTAGTCAAAATCCACCTATTGCAACTAGGTGTGATAAATTCTTTAATTTAAGAAAAGGGATTCCTAACACCTAGGGAATCTTTCCAAGATTATATCCACACACATTATAATTTGGATGAGGTATCTAGCATGTGTGTATGCTCTTAGAGATTTTGAATAAGCTAATAGACCCCTTACTTAGCAAGCCCTCTACTTGCTTGAGTGATTTTAGTAGACTTTTTCTAACCATATCTTGCTCACAAATGTTTATGTGTAGGAGGTAGATAGCTCTAAGTGTATAGAAATGTTTCCATATTAAATTGTATTCATTTCTTGTAAACTTTGATTTGTTAGAAAATTATGATCGTCTCCTAAAGTTTTCCTTAAGAACATATCCAAACTTTGAATATTCTGAGAGAAATCACTCGACAAGTGACAGTGATCTCTGTGTGCACTAGGAGTGAGATAACTTGCATTAGCAAAGTCACTAAGTTCAGTTTATGTGTGCAAAAGCTCTCAATGTGAATTCAAAGGAGCATTCATTTAAGTGAATAGAGGCTCAAAGAGGGTGGCTATGAGGCCATCTATGCTTCAAGGCTGCATAGAAAAGTTGATCGTTCTCCCATCATATATGTATGTACTTATGAATGTATGTATGTATGTATACATACATACATATGTATGCATGAGATAGATGTGGTTATGTAAGTATTTATGTGTATGTAGAGTGTCAGTGTACATATGTGAAAACATACATACATATGTGTGTGTTTCATGACAAAGAATATCACTAGAGTGCCCTTATATGATCATTATAGAGTGGCCGCACATTAAACTGAAGTGAGCGGAAGTTTAAGCTAGTAAGGCATGTTGGCAAGTCCACATATATATGGATTGACACCTTAAGGTAGATGGTTAGCTATATAAGGTCCAAATGTCTTCGTGTGGAAGGTATTATAATATATCGATGTATTCCAAGTACAACAGGAAGACAAGGATTGAGCTTGAGAACATGGCCAGTGTAAGACAAACACAAACTAATTCAGAAGACCTGAAGTGGTCACCCGACGAGATGGAAAACGGAAAACATGACTCCCGTAGTTTTTTCGTAGCATTTTTTCTTCAAGAATAGAGAAACAATGAGAAGCATTGAGCCACTGACAACATCAGATTTTCGCAACAGTGCTAAGGAAAATGTGGAGATTCTTTTAATGGAGGGCTGTTTATTGTTCAACTCGAGCTACTGCAAGTTCCATGAGGAGATACTTCAGAAATTCAGTTCGCAGTTCCAGCAGCACGTTAACCCTGTGTGTCCAGCTGCAAATTCAAGCTGCAAAAGGTTCATCACAATAGGAATGAACCCAAGGAGTCCTCACAATCAAACAGGAGCAAGTTCAAGAACGCTTTGGACGAGAAGTTTCAGGATGCGCGGAGACTTCTGAAATAGAGCATGGAGAACCGTAAAAGAGACTGACGTGAAGAGCAGGAGGATCATTCATGGCTAAGCTTCTCGTATCTGATTCATCTTTTAAGGAGCTCCCTTGCCAGTAACCTTCCTTCATTAGCGATGCCGAAGACTGCAAAATTAAGCTAATGCAAGTAATAGTAAAACTTAGTAAAGATGTAGTAATCGCAATCTTATTAACGATGTTTAGATCTCATTGCACTGCACGTACACCCTGCACATCACGCTCTTTGTATGGTGTCCAAGTCGATTACGAATCTGTACTTCACATCTGCATTTACGAGCCTATCCATGGCCATGTTCAAATAGTCTATAGAGATTTTCTCAATGGTGCTCGTGATGTTCTTCTGACCACAGAAGTCCAGCATCTCTTGCGTCTCGTGTATGCTGCCAATGTCGCTACCAGTCACTGAGCGTCGTCCTGGCAATTACAGAATGACAGACAAATATTTGGAAATCCTTTCAATGTGTATATATTTGATCTTAATCTTAATCTTGCATTCTTAATCTTTGTTTGTTCCTTAATCTTGAATTCTTTCAGTAATTCGATGATTCGATCTGCGGCATTAAAATATTTACGCATACAGCATGAATCGCTTACCAATGATCAAAGAGAATGGATTGATCTTGAACGGTTCTGGGGGGATACCAAGCAAAACAATCCTCCCATCGGGTACTAGCAAAGTCATAAGCTGTTCTAGATCATGCGAAGCAGACACAGTATCAAGAATGTAATCCATGCTGTTAGCTGCACCCTGATGCCACAAACAGTAACGTTTGTATGAGGAAATCGTACAAAAATGAATAACCTCTGAAAACAGTTTCATGGAATAACTATGAAAGTCCAAACGCCAACCTTCATTTCATCCATATCCTTGCTGATAACAAATGCATCAGCACCCAAATTCTTCAGTGCTTCCTCCTTTTTCTTTGGAGATGTACTGATTACAGTCACTTTCAGTCCAAATGCCTTTCCGAACTTTATAGCCATGTGCCCCAATCCTCCTAATCCAACCACTCCCAGGTGCTTTCCTGGTTCAGTCATCCCAAAATATGACATAGGACTATAAACAGTTACTCCAGCGCAAAGCAATGGTGCAGCTCCATCCAGAGGTAGATTCTCTGGTATTCGAAGAACAAATCTGGAATTCAAAACAAAAGAATTTGTAGCTGTTTCTCTGAATGCAATCCTAAATAGCTTTCTTTGTAACAGATCTTACTTTTCATTTGCAACCATGAGATCTGAATAGCCACCATATGTAAGAGTCCCATCCAAGTCAATGCTATTGTACGTCCAGGTGAGACTTGAACAGTGTTGTTCGTTTTGCTTCTTGCAGAAACTACATGCACCACAGGACATGACCATGCATCCTACACCCACATGATCACCGATCTTGAACTTGGACACCTCTGATCCAACTTCAGTTACAATGCCAACTATTTCGTGGCTGCACATTTCAGAGAAGAACAGTGAATTTCCTTCAAGAAGTTGTACCAAGAGAAAACCGCAAATCCATGTCGAAGTTATCAAGACTGTCACTAAGAACAAGTACATTGGCGAAATTAAAAAGGACAACAATGCTCCTCAATGACATCCAGCAGCAACCATTAATAGGGATAAAATAGGTCATACATAATTAAAACAATTGTAAAACATACGTCAGGAATGCTAGGGCCGATGACCTCTTCTTCTAGGCTCTTCATCACTTGATGCGCACTTCGCCTTCACCTTGAGTTAATCTTGAGTTCTACTACTATGCTAACATGTCCTTGAAGCAAAGTTTGGTTTCTACCTACAATCAATCTTTGCCATTCACTCATAAGGATGCCAAACATTATTATGCTTTGAGCTATGATACCATATGTAAGAAAGAAAAGTGATTGTTAAGTACAAGTTTCAAAATAGAATAAGTCCCAAATTTTTTTTGCCCAAAATCATCGCATAACTTCAAGATTGCATCTATAATTTAGCTTTGAGATTATCTGAAAGATAAAAACTTATTTGTGTGAGAAAAAAAGATACTCCACGGACATAAAAATTGGAGCCAACTTCACCAAGATCGAGTTCCTCTACATATAGACAAACCGTAAAGGTTTGCATATCTTTAATATAGACATCTAATTTTAGGTTTCAATGAAGGGAGCCTCGTAGCACACCCTCACACTTAGGTGTGTGGGTGTAAATAAATCATTCATTATTTTCCTTGATTCTCTTGATCAAGGTACAAGTACCATGTCCTAATTAAGAAGAGCCCTATCTACATAACCTTACGTGCTTCAAAAGGTTGGGAAAGCACTATTATTATTGAGCACCTACCTCCACATGATCACCAAACACATATTTTATATAAAGTTTACGAGTGGCTAAATCTGTATGCCCCTTAGAGCATCCACATCATTGCCAAATGATAATACAAGTATTCAAGGCATTTTCAACAAAACATCAGTTCTCTGATGATCAAGCCTAAGACATCATGTTGTTACATGCTAGAAGTACCCAACTCCTATAACAACATTCCTCCATGACTTGAATATCTTGACTTGTTGATTACATGGTAACAGAGCTTAGGAGGCTTTGAGTGGTGTAGAAGCAAAAATGCATGAGGTGGAGAGGTTTCAATGACAAAAGAGAGAAAATGTCAGGTGATGCATCATCATCTACAACTAGGAATCAATGTGGTTCGTCAACAAGAGTAGGCGTAGCATAGACATGAGTAGCAATGATGTCGGTCATCCCAACGGTACGGATATGACCACAAGCCTTCATGGAAGTTAAACTTGATGGTACTACACCTTGTTGAAGTTTAAAATCATGTCTATCCTTGATTCATATGAGCTTCTGAAGACTATTCTTGGGACTGACCATGAGCCCCAAGTAACACTTGATCCAAATAATCATTGTCGACTGATTTCGCCTTATGCTGATCTTCTATGTGTTGGAGACATAGAAATGCAAATGCACTCTATGATCTAGTTACAAGTACTACTGATATGTTCTCACTCTCATTCAACATGCTACCAAGGCATGTGTAGCATGGAACATATTGAGAAATAAATATGAAACTCATAATAAGACACAAATTCACAATTTGGAGAATAAGCTAGTAGTAAGAAAGTTTATTGATAGGGAGATTTTAGAGGTGTTTCTCACTCACACAAAGAATCCACAAGATCAAATGGCAAGAGCAGGTGCTACAAAAGTCAAGTGAGGAGCTAGTTCAGCATTATCTTCAAATCTGTCCACCAAAGTTCGATGGTTTCATAGATACTCAAATCAGACCTCACCCACTAATGTATGAAGAATTCCATGCCTTACTCATGAAGGAGGAGCTAAAAGTCAAGGCAACGAGTTGTGGCAGCAAATGAGATGTTGCATTCACAACAAATGCCAAAGGAGGCAAACGAACTCTTTAAAAGATAGAGACAAAAAGAAGAATGACAAAAAGAAGTTCAAGGGAGAGTGTTTCCATTGCAAGACAAAAGGACACACAATCCAAGACTATCGCATCAAGAAGGTGGAAGAGAAGAGTGCCTCTTCAAAAGGTGGCAGGGGCAAGGAGTCTGCCAACAATGCAAAAATAGAGCTTGCATTATTTCATATGATAGAGGAGGTATGCTCCTTGGCTGAAGATTTGAGAATAGGCAACTCACGGGTGTTGGATAGTGGTGCCTCTCATCACATAATGAGCATAAAAGACCTTTATAGTTCCTCACAACCTCTTAAGAAACCCATCATAGGAAAGGTAGGCAATAACACAAGATATGCTTCAGATGGTGAAGCTACATTTTCTTTCATTAATTCTAATGTGGATGTCAAAAAGCTTTCAAATGTGTTGTATGATCCACAAATAAAAAAAATCTAGTTTCAGTAGCTTCTATAGCTGATCAAGGTCATCAAGTATCTTTTAGTAATAGAGGAGCTAAGATAATGGATAGTAACAACAACGTTTTTGGGATAGGCATAAGGAGGAATAACATGTATGAGTTGTATGCTCTTACAACCACTACAAGTGTGGGCAAAAGTAAGCTATGATATGAGAGATTTTTGGCCACATCGATTGCAGAAATGAAGGAACCATGTGAAGCTTGCATGATGGGAAAGCAATAGAGGAAGGCATTTCCATAAGAAAAAAAAAAGAACAGAGCAAGCTATCGTCTAGAGTTTAGAGAAAATGCCTACAAGGGCCTTGGGTGGATGTTTTTACTTCATGTTACTTGTCGAAGACTATAGCAAAAAGATATGGGTTCACGATAAGGCTCAAGCTTTTGGTAAGTTTAAAGAATGTCTTCAACTTGTTGAAACTAAAATAGGGAGGAAGATGAAGAAATTCAAAGCACAGGAGCATGGTGAGTTCACATCAATAGAATAGAAGATTTTTGCAAGAGTAAAGGAATCAAGCATCAACTCATTGTGGCACATAGCCCTCAACAAAATGATGTTCTAGAACATCCAAATCAAACCATCATGGAGATGGCAAGGTGCATGTTGAAGGGAAATGGTTTGCCTAATCAATTGTGTGTAGAGGCTATCAACACTATTGTCTACATCTTGAATTGAAGCTACATGTCCTAGATAAGGAGAGAAACAAGCTTCAACTAAAAAGCATCAAATGTATCTTCTTAGGGTACACTGAAGATAAGAAGGCTTATGACCCTAAGGCTAAGACAATCATGGCGAGTCGCTATGTGGTGTTTAAGGAGGAGGAGCCACTACATATGGAGGAGGAAAAGAGATCTTCCACTTTATCATCAGGCAAAGGGGCAATCCACTATGAACCTGGCCCAAGAGC